>JAPFBL010000253.1:6577500-7155000 GCA_026182355.1 Hermatobates lingyangjiaoensis
CAATGCATGCATTGAAAAATACATCAATAACGTCTAGGATCAAAATCGTGGGGACCAAATTTCCAACTTTTTTGGCAATATGTTTTATAAAAGGCAATATTATAAATATATTATTTTACTGTTCTATACTTTGCAATGTTTATATCAGTAAAATAATCTTTTTTTAGTTACAAACTGTTTTACTTCGTTAATTCATCTTTTCTTAGATTATTTATTCTAATGTCTGGGACTAAATTTTATGACCACGTTAAAAATACAATTTTTTAGTCGCATTATAAGATTGTAGTTATCTTCTCACTACTGTTGCATTTTTAACAGCTATGTACATATTACTATTTATGGAAACAGACATGGTCTTGTTTACCTTATAAGCAGACAGTTGAGGAATCCACTGCTTGTAAATTAAGTCTTCTCTGTACTGCTTGGTGAAGTATCCGATATAGGAAACAAAGGAAGTGACCATGAGTATGTCGCCAGGAAGAGTGGCACTCTGGGCTTGGAGGCTAAAAGAAAATTCATTACACTGAGATATAGCGTAGTCATGTCGAAAGAAGAAGACACAATCTAGAGATCATTAGTCAATTGAGACTACGCTGTTTATATACCATTATATATATATATATACACTTTTTCGTTGGAAATACGATCCAAAACGGACAAATATAGTTCAATATAGGCAAAGAAACATAGAGAAATCAAAAGAACACACTTACAGTCTCTAATTTTCGGTTTGAACCGTCTTCAGGAGAGATAAGAGAGGGAAATTGAAGGCACCTGGCCTCAATCTAAAGCGATAATGTTTAAAAGTTCCTTGCCTTTTCATATTTTTTCAATTTTTTAATAAATTATTTCATTTATTATTATTATTATTATTTGTATTCTCAGTTTTATTTTATTCTATCATAGCTTAGTCAGTACTTTTGTTTATGTATCAATTTCTCTGTTCATTAATATGTATCAATTTCTCTTAATTTTTTCAATTTTTTCTTTTATTTATTTATTGTTTTCATATTCCATTAATTTAATGTAATTATAAATTGATTCCTGTCTACCTTATTTTCTGTGACCGGGCGCGCATGCGGCAACACTGTTGGTCTCCAACCGTCTCTGAACCAGTGCGCTTGGTTTCCCTCTCTTATCTCTCCTGAAGATGGTTCAAACCGAAAATTAGAGACTGTAAGTGTGTTCTTTTGATTATATATATATATATATATATATATAATATACCATTCACGCTTCGTTTTTCGACGTGGGGAGATCTCTCTCACTTCGTCCTCTCTTCTATTCTACTCCTGATGACGGACAACAGTTCGAAATACTGAGAATTCTGTAAGTGTACTTTTCATTTTTTTTTCTGTATCGTGCTTTGTGTAATTTCAAGTTATATATATATATATATATATATAATTCAATGTTTTCTTATCTCGACCACATATATTGAACAGTTATTTTATTTTTATATCGACGATTAGTCTAGCTTGAAACAATACAACACCTTTAAGCCGACGTTTCGTCTATATTTGTAGACATCTTCAGGGCAACATAAATACAGAATTTAATTACAATAAACACAAAAAAAAGTTTATAAGTTATTAATATACATAATTACCATGCAATAGTAAAATACCAAGGTAATTATATATATTAATTAAATAATGTAACTTATAAATTTTTTTTATGTTATTGTAATTAAATCTTGTATTGGTGTAGCCCTGAAAATGTCTAAAAATAAAGACGAAACGTCGGCTTAAAGGTGTTGTATTGTTTGAAGCTATACCAATCTTCGGTAAAAGAGAAAATAAGTGTATATATACATATTATTAAAAATGTAACCATAATTTGCAGAAACCTGCTTCTTGATAAATTTCTCTGTCTTCCTGAATAACAATTTCGTTAATGCATCTAACTAAATAACATACTTGTCCTAGAGTAAACATGTTTCAACTCTTTTCTAAAGTCATATTCGGGATGAGAACATTCTTAAATGTTTTTTTTCTTTTTCATAACTAAATCAACACTGTAAAGTAGAGAATAAGATTTCTGATGCATGTAATACAATTAATTCTTCTTTGCTAACTTTTGATAGTGCATATACCACCATGGGTGTAAGATAATGTAGCAACAATTGGAGACTGAATTCTACCAATCTGATAATATTGATTATTTTTTTAATTAGATAATAATGTATACCCTATCCTGAATGTTAATGCATTAAACTAGTATTATGATAACAATGATTGTGTACTTTAGTTACTAACGGGCTACTGGTAGTCTATTGCAACGAAAGCTTTACTTGGACACGGTGTCTTTCCAGCGACTGTTCTCCGAAGCCAGTCCGTTGACCAGTCTGTTCGCTAGATCTATAGCCTCAGCCGTCTTTTCTACTTCTGTCTCACATTGTAGTTTCTCAGCAATGGCATCCTCAAATTTTTTCGTCAATATTGCCAACTGTACCTCCAACTTCTGCTCAAATAAAAAAAAAACCAAGAGTGTTAAGATTCAGTAATACAGTTCATTAATAATACCTCGATTAATTCACTTACGGCAATTTTATCTTTTAGTTCTTCCAACTTGGCTCGAGCAGCTGCCAGTTCAGCATTAGCAGCAGCAAGGGCCTTCCTCTTTGGGAACACAACGCACCAAACATCCCAAAACTTCATAATGTTTATCACCCAAGCACAAATACCTGTCATTCAGTAGTCTTCAAAATGTATATTTTCACAGAATAAACAGTTTATCTACATATATAACTGATAAAATACGCAGAACTCAAACCGAAACAAAATGCTGACTGCGATCAATTTTTCGCAGTAATAAGAAAAAATCAAGAAAGCATGACAGTAGCATATGACGTTAGAGAGATATATTCAGAAGGCCATTAGATGTCGAACCTGCTG
Source organism: Hermatobates lingyangjiaoensis (assembly GCA_026182355.1). NCBI lineage: Eukaryota > Metazoa > Arthropoda > Insecta > Hemiptera > Hermatobatidae > Hermatobates > Hermatobates lingyangjiaoensis. The sequence continues at coordinate 6,580,398 of JAPFBL010000253.1, forward strand.
AATACGAGCCTGACATAGTTTTAACAGCTCTTCTGATATACAACTGCTCGTATTTTTGTACATCTCCCCACTTCATCTTCTCCTTATGACAAACAGTTTTCAAAATACCAATATTAGTATATATTAGTTTTTGTCTGCTCTAAGTAATTTTCAGTTTCATAAAATCCAGTTTGACCATCATTTTTTTATTTTATAATATATATACATATATATAACAAATTCAATAATATATCAACCGTTGGATAGAATAGGTGTATAATGTAATCGGGATTCGGTCAATTTTCCAGGATCAAAATCAAACTCTCAATGCCGACGTTTCGGTTTTATTTAAAACCTTTTTCATAGGCATCTTCTTCCTCATAAAAACCCATAGTTGTATTTATATACACCCAATAATATAACAAATTCAATAATACATCAACCGTTGGATAGAATAGGTGTATAATGTAATCGGGATTCGGTCAATTTTCCAGGATCAAAATCAAACTCTCAATGCCGACGTTTCGGTTTTATTTAAAACCTTTTTCATAGGCATCTTCTTCATAGAAGATGCCTATGAAAAAGGTTTTAAATAAAACCGAAACGTCGGCATTGAAAGTTTGATTTTGATCCTGAAAAATTGACCGAATCCCGATTACATTATACACCTATATATATATATATACTTTTCCGTTGGAAATACGATCCAAAACAGAAAAATAGCTCAATATGGACAAAGAAACATAGAGAAATCAAAAGAACACACGTACAGTCTCTACTTTTCGGTTTGAACCGTCTTCAGGAGAGATAAGAGAGGAAAACCAAGCGCACTGGTCCAGAGACAATATTTGTTTATTGTGGTATTTAATTCATATATATATATATATATATATAAATTAATAATCAACAATAACTTGATGTAATATATGAATTAAATACCACAAAAAACAATATATAATAATTAAAATGCTCTAAGGCCTTTCGTTACAACATCATCAGAGAGCTAAATGACAAAACCAAAAAAATATAATTATTATTTTTTTATATTATATACATTTATTATTATTATATTTATATTATATTATATTTTTTTGGTTGTGTCATTTAAGAAGTTCTCTGATGATGTAACGAAAGACCTTAAAGCACGTTATTAATAACGATCACGTTATAACTCTTGTTACGGTTGAAAGGTCTAAGTCTTTTTTTATTTCATTTCATTTTGTGGTTTGATTATATATATATAATATATATATATATATATATAAAACAAGATTTTACAACACACGTTAAATAACGATCACGTTATAACAGCTTGTTACGGTTGAAAGGCCTTAGTCTTTTTTTTACCAATCTGAAACATGGTGGAATAACTATAAAGTACATCTTGACTGTAAATGCTATTTGTGGATTAACATTTGTATCAATCAACGGTACACACCAATACACACATATTGTATATATTACCCATGTAAATATTATATTTCAGTATTTCTTGTTTTGATAACAACGTTATGATAGCAGAATTGTAAATATGATCGAGGAATACTATACTTCTCAACAATGTTATATATTTTAAGTTTGAATGTAGATACAATAATTATTTTAATTCTATGGTCAAAAGAACATGTAGTACTTTGTGTGGAGCATGTTGCAAAAAAGTATGTTAAAAAAACACACACAGAGAGCTATGATCAATTAAATTTCAAAACCGGACCCAGAGGACCTCAAAACGCATCAGCCTGTGAGTATATCGAAATTGATTTTCCCACTATTACTAGACTTAGTTATAGTAAAACATCAAATGTTATGGATGCTCAGTCAAAAGAAGGATTGAATAGCACATAAAAACCTGCAGCTGCGCTCGATTTGGACATGACGACTTCTGGCGAAAAGTCGGGGTCGACCAAGTAGGGCTGAATAGCCTTCACTACATCTGGATGGATGTGCTCCTTGTCGTAGTTCACCAGTCTGTTTAAGAAACCGTCTGCCGATCCCATCATTGCCTAAAACAAAACCATTTATCAAACTACTTCAAAAACAAACACTAACAATATTATTAATTATCTCAGTAACAATTTTTTGTCAGAACTCTGTATCAAGAACTAGTTTCGTTATTACTAACTATAATTATATATTCTCAAAAAATTGTTCTTGATCTCTTCTATTCTATTGTACTAGGTAGGTTTAGTTTTTGAGGGGTAGGTCATATAAAAGAAAAATAAACTCCTTCCTAGGCTAACGTTCCGATGTATTTATACATCATCTTCAGGGCTTGGAATGTGTGGAATAAAGTTTATAGTGCAACCTTCATATGTATACCCTCCTTGTTTTTAAAATGATAGATGACTGTAACAAAGTAGTGTTTTCATACCAACAACCAAATATTTCACATGAAACATAAATAACCAATCGCACACATTCCAAGCCCTGAAGATGATGTACAAATCCATCGAAACGTTGGCCTAGTTTATTTTTCTTTTATATGACCTAGCCCTTAAAAGCAAAACATACCTAATAGAATATAATTATATAATTCTTTGCTTTATGCTACTTTAAAAAAACTACATAATAGTATACAGTGTCGGAAGGAAGGTGTGGTAAAAGAGGTCCCGTACTAAAAGATACTAATCTACAGGTGCAAATGGTTGTTTCTCTCATTTCAACAGAAACAGTTGGGCTGATAGCCGTCTCTCCATCAGTGAGATAGGCCTCCTATTGGTTATCTGACGAATGTTGAAGTCAAACTGTCGATACTGTTGTCATTATTTATCCCTTATTTGTGTATTTTTACTCTTATTAAACTACTTTAGTCCGTTTCGGATCATTTTCTGTTCCTTCGAAGTACATATGTCTCGGGAGCAACCCTTCCTTTTGTACATACTTCATTAAACGCCTTCCCATTGTTATTGTAACCCATTTTCTGATGCGCTTAATATAAAAATCAACGTCTAAACAACAGTAAGAAATCAAAAAAATGAATAGGATATTTCAACCAAAATACGCAGTCTTCGTCAGAGTCTAACTGATGTACAATTCACATCACTCCTTTCTGTATCAGATGGACTCTGACGTGGACGGATTGTTTTGGTTGAAACATCTTAAATAAGTATTCTGATTTCTAACTATGGTTTAGATTGATATATATATTTCTTACAATTGTATATATGTTCAATGATGCGTTTCTTGAGGATTAATACTTCTGTGTTAAAGAAATCTTTCAACACTCCTAAAGATTTCTAAAAGTCTAAAGAAATAACACTCCTGTTTATACGCCGATGTTTCGCCAAACGTTTTTTGGCATTTTTAAGGCTAAAAATAATTTATTGAAGACATTAAGTAGTGAAAACAAAAACAACAACTGAATATCAATCAACAGAAAACAAAAAACACAATAAACCAAACCATAAATCCACATAAAGGAAAAGAAAACCACAAAACATAGCCAGTGTTATTGTTCTTTAATAGAAAACATGTGTTGTTTAAACATAATCACTTTTTGTTAATTATTAAGATAAAAAAAAATTAATTAAACAGATAAGTAATATTGAAAAAAAATCTGTGAGGACACCTATGAACATAGTCTTTAAGGAACAAACAAACAACAAAAACGTAGTAAGCAAGAAAATCACATAACAAGACAAGTACAATATAAACAGAATTAAGGGGAAAAAACTACAAAATTGTTACCTAGTTTTTTAGGAAAAATTATTTACGTTCCATGCCTTTGTCTATCAGCATGGTATCAGATACGAAGACAACGGGAGGTTACATAACCAGAAGACAAAACCAAGCCACCCCTGCAATTTCATCTTAACAGTCTAATACGGTTCAAGACAAACAAGGTAGATTACATAAAAATGAACTGAACAGAAACATATAAAAAAAGTGAACTACATAGAAGAAAAGACAACACACACATACTTGTATCTGGAACTATTGCAGGAGGTTGCAGTAAATAAGACTCCGACAAGATATATCACATATCTTATTACAGTCAGTTGGTGTTTTCATTATATTAATCATTTCATTTGATCAGTTTCAACGTTTAAACAGGAGTGTTATTTATTTGTACCAAAAATCCTCAAAAAAAACCATCTTTGAACTATAAGAAACAGTGGTCGAGAAGCCGTATCAATGTTTATATATATACATAATTTTGAACACAGAAACAACAGATATGAGAATTAGACAAGAGGCTAATTGACGGACGTTCTCAGGAAAGTAAGTGATACAAAGAAAAGATGAAAACCAACTAAACAGTTTTACGGAATATAATCTTTTAATCTTTGTTAATATTTTCTTTTTTGTGTACCTTTACTCAGAATTTTCGGAAATGAAAATATAAAGTTCCCTCAGCCAATTCAATAAATGAGAGTAAGAATAAGTGTACAAACAGTCATATAAGTTCTGGTTGTTTGATCACTTAAGTATTGTCATTTTTGTTTGATTTTCTACGTCCTCGTTTATTGAAATACCCACCAGGACACATTCGATGATCAAGACGAGTACAGGTACAGATACTAATGCTACTGATTGAAGACGTGAATTACATTTTATGATTAATCATACCTTGGCAACCTTCCAGCTGCGATCCTTAGGCACTTTGCCCTTTGGAGCAAACAGTACGATGACGGCAGAAGCGATCTTGGCCACAGCCTCTGGAGGTGTACATGTACAGATACTATTGCTACTGAATTACATTTTATGATTAATCATACCTTGGCAACCTTCCAGCTGCGATCCTTAGGCACTTTGTCCTTTGGAGCAAACAGTACGATGACGGCTGAAGCAATCTTGGCCACAGCCTCTGGAGGTGTACATGTACAGATACTATTGCTACTGAATTACATTTTATAATTAATCATACCTTGGCAACCTTCCAGCTGCGATCCTTAGGCACTTTGTCCTTTGGAGCAAACAGTACGATGACGGCAGAAGCGATCTTGGCCACAGACTCTGGAGGTGTACATGTACAGATACTATTGCTACTGAATTACATTTTATGATTAATCATACCTTGGCAACCTTCCAGCTGCGATCCTTAGGCACTTTGTCCTTTGGAGCAAACAGTACGATGACGGCAGAAGCGATCTTGGCCACAGCCTCTGGAGGTGTACATGTACAGATACTATTGCTACTGAATTACATTTTATGATTAATCATACCTTGGCAACCTTCCAGCTGCGATCCTTAGGCACTTTGCCCTTTGGAGCAAACAGTACGATGACGGCAGAAGCGATCTTGGCCACAGCCTCTGGAGGTGTGCCGAAGGACTTCAGCTCAGTCAGGTTATTCTAAAAAACATTATAGTTAATAGCACTGTATTTTACAATAAAACCTTACACAAAACATTTTAAACAATCGAATTCCTGGTCACTGTTATTTTTTAATGTTGTAAAAGTCTTACTTAGTTTATTAATGGCTAGACTACCCGTGATCCTTTGGGTAGAACTACACACAGAAATTATAGCAATAGTTATTAAAATAAATTCACTGAACATGATTGACAGGGATAATTTTAACTCTTCCTTGTGGTTATTAAGGCACGGAAACAGATTCTTATATGGCCCAAGCTTTTGATATAGTATTCTTAACATATCTAGTAAGTATATTAAGCAAAATAAAAATCATTTAAAAGTAAAAAAAAAATTTATTTTACGTCATAATTGAATAAAATATCAATTCAAGTTATATAAACATTCAAATATATTTAAAACAAACAAAACTTGTGAATTGAAATATTCACTTTATTTACCCACCATAAAATAACATTAATGAAAGGAATGTGTCTTTATAATATTACCTGAGAACATTCGTATTTTATCTGACAGTTGTGTTCAAGTTTGTTTCTAAAAATATTTATTTTTAACCTCTAATGTAATAGTTTATTATAAATCATTAGTTGTGCAATAAGTAATTATGTGGTATTTACTCATTCTGCAGTAAAATGGATAAACAAACAAAATTCTCCACACAAATGAAGTTTTATTCAACAACAACAACGTATTTCGAACAATTTGTGTTCAAACTACAGCACCACATCCTTGGTGTCTCTCTGATAATGAACACAAAGTGTTCGAAACGCGTTGTTGTTGTTGAATAAAACTTCATTTGTGTAGAGACTTTTGTTTGTTTATCAAACCACAGCATCTCATCCTTGGTGTCTTCCTGATGATGAACACAAAGTGTTCGAAAAGCGTTGTTGTTGTTGTTGAATAAAACTTCACTTGTGTGGAGACTTTTGTTTGTTTATCCATTTTACCTCAGAATAGTTTATTATATATTATAGGCTACCCTAACCCCCTAATGATAAATATTTTTAAATAATATTATAGAAAAATGTGGAGGCCAGTGCACAAGCCATTGGCCTACCCTGACCCCCTAATTCGATTTGTTATTATGTAATATAACTACAACAAAGCGAATCACAACAAAAGTAAAGCTTATAATAATTTCAGATCTCTTTCTCCACGGAATATAGGTGAACAAACAAACAAACTCAAGAACTTTATATATATGTATTATGCCAACTGTAAAGTAAATCCTACATGAATGGATAAAGAAATAGTTGCAAGAAATCACCACAAGACTGATTTTTTATAAGCTTAGAACATTCGTCATTAATTTTAAGTAAATAGCTAATTGATGGTTATTTTAGTTTGAGATTCTTAACAAAAGCTTTGTGGATAAAGAAGGGTTGTACCTTATTGAGGGTGTTGAGGGCCTCCTGGGCAGCCTGCAACACGGGCTCAGCCTTCAGCAAGTCCTCCTCGCAGATCTTCTGCTTCACGCTAATGTCCTCCTCTATGATTCTCACCTTGCGCTCCTCCTCGGCGGCTAAACAAACACTCGTTATATCAACATCTGACAACAACAACACCAACAACAGCAATAAAGCAACAATATATAATAAAAGTTATATCAACATTGCAGCTATTCGGAAACAACAAACAAAGACACTATCTGAACCCCACCTACCACTCTACCCATTCGACCATGAACATGACTCGTTGACTAGTGGGAACGGTCAGTTAAGGTTCTATAGTTCTTTGTTGCTGTCCCTCAGATATCCCAGTCCTTCGGTGGTCGTTTACTTTACACTGTACCCACAATAAATACTAAGACCGTACCTGAAACTGTTCGAATCTGTTCAGAAGTGTATAGGCTCAATAGTTGAGTTGGAGTCGGTTTATGGTGGGTGGGTTTATAGTGCTGTTACTCAAACCCAAGGATCTTGACCTCTGTGACTGCTCTGCTACCTGCTGTTTGTCCTGCTACCCATATACTTTTGCCTACTGACACACAGCTCATCGAAATAGACTGGCAGAAATTCAACATAATAGAACTTAGCCGAAGGTTGCTATTTCTACCTACTGATTATACACCAAACCACTGCGCCTACCTCTGCTTGGTCACGTGTGGCATCTCGTACACTTTTTATACCTTGGCACCTGATCGAATATCTTCCCTCTTGGACATCTGAGGTGAGGACTACTTGGAAGTTCCTGCCATCAAGTCTGAAGAGTTTTGTTTCCACCTTAAGTTGAGTTCAACAGGAAGCTATGACTCAACATTCACAAGTAACATAGTCCATGGCGGCATTCCAATATATAACAAAAGTTATAACAACATTGCAGCTATTCGGAAACAACAAACAGAGATAATATCTGAACCCCACCTACCACTCTACCCATTCTACCATGACCATGACTCAACATTCACAAGTAATATAGTCTATGGCGGCATTCCAATATATAACAAAAGTTATAACAACATTGCAGCTATTCGGAAACAACAAACAGAAATAATATCTGAACCCCACCTACCACTCTACCCATTCTACCATGACCATGACCCAACATTCACAAGTAACATAGTCCATGGCGGCATTCCAATATATAACAAAAGTTATATCAACATTGCAGCTATTCGGAAACAACAAACACAGACACTATCTGAACCCCACCTACCACTCTACCCATTCTACCATGACCATGACTCAACATTCACAAGTAACATAGTCCATGGCGGCATTCCAATATATAACAAAAGTTATAACAACATTGCAGCTATTCGGAAACAACAAACAGAGATAATATCTGAACCCCACCTACCACTCTACCCATTCTACCATGACCATGACTCAACATTCACAAGTAACATAGTCTATGGCGGCATTCCAATATATAACAAAAGTTATAACAACATTGCAGCTATTCGGAAACAACAAACAGAGATAATATCTGAACCCCACCTACCACTCTACCCATTCTACCATGACCATGACTCAACATTCACAAGTAACATAGTCCATGGCGGCATTCCAATATATAACAAAAGTTATATCAACATTGCAGCTATTTGGAAACAACAAACACAGACACTATCTGAACCCCACCTACCACTCTACCATGACCATGACTCAACATTCACAAGTAACATAGTCATTGCATAGTCGGCATTCCAACATATCTCTAAAATTGAACTCAAAGAACCATTCAAACCCCCGATCTACAATGCCAGAGATAGGTAAGCTAAGTTGAGTACCTCTGGCTCTATGCAATCCCCACACATGGCTATAAATCCCATGTACCTCAAGCTAAAAGATTGTTATTGTTATAATTATAATAAATTATCAAATAGAAATAAATAAGGCATACCTAAAGTCTTTTCCTTAGCAACCTTTTCGGTTTCCCTTCCTACTATTTTGATGAGTTCTGCAGCAGCTTTGTTCTTCTGCTCCACTATATAGCCCTGTTCAGCCAACTGCTTCTTTAAGCCACCTACCTAAACATGAACAGTTAGTCATGTATAGAAAACCATTGTAGACTACTCGTAATTCTTTGTGTCACTCAGAAATTATAACAATAGGTATTGAAATTAATTCACTAAACATGATTGACAGGGATAATTTTAATTGATATTTCTTATTATTAAAGATTCTTATATGGCCCCAGCTTTTGACATAATGTTCTTAACATGATTCAAGATATATACACAGTAAGTATATTTAGCAAAATAAAAATCATTTAAAAGTAAAAAATAACATTTAATTTATCATATAAATAAATAAAACATAAATTCAAGTTATGTTCACAATGAAATATATTTAAAATAAACAAAACTTGTAAATTGAAATATTCAATTTATTTACCAAACATAAAATAGCATTTATGAAAGGAAAGTGTCTTTATAATATTACCTTAGAACATTCGTATTTTATCTGACAGTTGTGTTCAAGTTTGTTTGTAAAACCATTCATTTTTAATCTTTAATGTAGTAGTTTATTATATATTTGTTACATTTATAATACATTTACTGTGCTATTATCCACGAGCACGCAAGCCTCTGGGCTACTCTGGCTCCATGATTTTATTTTATTACCAGAGTTTATATTTCGATAATTTTAAATTAATTTTTTTTACAGTTATATATAATACATTTTCACTACAGTCATCGGCGAGCACGCAAGCGACTGGCTACTCTGGAGCCATGCCTTTACTTTATTAGCATTTTTTATATTATTAAAATTTTAAATTCAAAAAATTTTGTTGTTACATTTATTTGTAATATATTTGTGCTACTGTCATCGGTGAGCATGCCGATTTATTTTCATCTTTATGCCAATAAATAAAAAATATATTATAAATGTACAGAGCTATATTATATACAATTTAAAAACATATAAAAAGTATTTAAAAAAAATAGCGAATGAATTCTATATGGGCAAAGAATTTTGAGTTGAAAATTTATGAAATAAAATTGAATGGCTTTGTATGGCTGTTGTTTAGTGTCAGAAAGGATTTCTAAGTCCGACATGATTAACTTAATGTGAACTCTTGTTAGGTTCTGCATCATACTACAGTATCCATTTAATTAATGTTAGTGTCTTAATGGAAAGGGGATTATTTAGACAATGGTAAACATATCAAACATTTCCGAGTCGAAAACTTGAATGTAACTGTATTATTACAAAGTAAAACCTCTTCAGAAACTTTTATCTAAATAGTTACTTTTGAAGGTCAATCACAAACTTAATACACTTTATTACATGCTCCATTCACTAATATAAACTGTTCAAGAAATACTACTCCGGCGAGAGATAAAGCAACGCACAGAGTACTGGATGTCACTTACTTGTTCAGCACAGCCTACTAATTTCTGTAAGCCATTCTGCAAACGCTTGATTTTTGTGATGATTTCTTTCGACTGTTTCTTCAGTAACTGGCGATAAAGTTCTATCATTTCCAGGAAGCTCTTGGGTGTAGTGTAGTTGTACCTCTTTTCATTGAGATAAAACACTCCTGAGATGTGGTTGACAGAGTTGTGTATGTACGCCATCATATAGGAAAGGGAATTGCAGAGAGGGCCCTGAAAACAATTTGCACAGATAATGGTTAGAATACTAGCAGGTTACCTTTCAAAGTTGCCTGAAGGCTACGGATTCTACATGAGTTAAATCCCGACCGATAGCAGAGAGCTTCCGAGAAAGCCTATATCTGACTGTTTTTACGTATTTGATATTTTTATGGTATTTTTCCTTTCAATACTCTAGTTATATACAACTTTCATTGCTCACTTTTCGTTTTCTTTGTCCATAGTCAACTAATTAATTCGATTAATTTCTTGTCTTCCGTAACTTATTTCCTTTCGTATTATTTCCTTACTCTACATTCTATTTTTTTTTTATTTATAGACCTTTCAACATTTTATATTTTTATTTCTCACCTACTTTGTTTCTAGTAGTTCTTCTTTAACTGAACTATCGCGTAATTATACTGATGGTTGAAACTATCGCTGCAACGTGCGATCTCTCGTTCTTTGAAATCCTAAGGTAAGTTGAAACTGAACATTAGCTGATTGTGTGTGTTTAACCTCCATTTTTGTGTTTATTAACTAACTTTGAACTCATACAGATAATTCTGGATAGTGACCCCAAGATTTAAGTATAAATACATATAAGATAAGTCTCAATAACATATTTTCTTCAATATTTTTTCTTTACAAACAGACTGGACCAAACCTCATTAGAGAAAAATCGTACATATTATATTTATATACATGAAGGTGCTAAAAAATTACAACAAAAAACACGTGAGTCTCTAAACAAACAAAGGGTTGCCAAAACCCAGTGATCAAATAAAGCCAAGATCTTGAAACATAAAAGCCAAATAATTTTACTAACTACAAAATTACAATTTTAATTACAAATTATACATAAACGTAAATAATAAATACATATATGTAAATTACATAAAAACTTCTTCTTCAGAAAGGTTGTCCTCTTCATTGTTGCCAGACTTAGTAGAGGATTTCTTACAATATAAAAGACCAACTTAGAATCTGTTCAACATTTTCGTTGATGGAACAAATTCCTTACAGCAATATTACAAGTCAATACAGACATGCATATTGTTAATATCACTGAGGTTAGTATGATTTATATTAGAAATAGATAAAACCGTCATACCTCGTAAGATGATCATGGAGTCGTTGGAGCGCTTTCGGACGTTGTCCATCTTCGATCGCAATAAACCTACTGAGCTGTTATAAATCCATTTCAGCATGTTATAAAGGGGGTTGGTTATCTGTCAAGTCCACTGTTATCCAGATATTATTTTAGTAGGTTTGTTCCGATCGAAGATGGACAACATCCGAAAGCGCTTCAACGACTCTATGATCATCTTACGAGGTATGACGGTATGACGGTTTTACCTATTTATTATAATATAAATCAATAGAGACAGGTGAAGTCTATTTCTTGCTTTAGTTTTTATGCAAGTTAATAGAGAGAACACCCTCTCCACTACTACATTGCTTATAAGTGTTTAAGATTGCCTAGCCTTGTAAGGCAAGTAAGAATAAATATATCAAGCTTATGCCCTTCCAAAACTGCTCTGTGCTCTATAGATAAGAAAGCGTCGTCTATAGATCCTATAGATGGAAAGTATAGATAATTTCATTGATCTAAAAGCATTGCTGTATAACTCTTGCCTTATAGTCGGTTACTATTGTATGATTTTTTCCACTTTGGCATGATGATGGGTTCAAAATTAAGAAATATTGAATGGCAAAACTTTGAGCCACAACAGCATACGTACAGTACGAATCAAAATACATACATGTTAAGTACCGTAGTTCAGCAAAATTGTTTCACACTAAATGTCATTATTCATTGTATCTGCTGTGATATATTAAATCCTGAGGGTCTTACACGCAAAGAGAATCCACCTTTGTCATCCCGATCAAAAATTCTCATTGTTATACCTGTTTGAAACAGCGCATTAACAACTCCATTCGGGATGTGGATTTTAATACGAGTATGATTGTGATCAATTTCCATCAAAAAAATGACAAAAACCCAATCCCTAATAAAAAAAAGTCAATTTTGAGGAATTTGGCTTTAAAAAAGCCAATATGGCAATCCTGCTCAAATAATTAACGACAATGGTTTATTATAACGAAACTAAACGTTGTAAGGTCATTGGACCACTAGAATATTGAAGCTTATGTTTCCTGTATTCTTATGAATGAACGCTGCTTAATACCAAAATACAAAGGCATTAAAAGCTGTTTGCTTTCTTAATTCGAGAATAGAAATTATACTAAGAATTTACTTACTATCTAATATAATAGAATTAAATAATTTGGTATTGGTTCTTTATACTTTTATAAACTGTCTATATGTTATTTTTTTTTCTTTCCACTTTACTACTATGCTATTCTCTAAAAAAAGATAAGCATAAAAACAAGAATAAAGTTCCTTTAACTAGGACTTGATAATAGAAATTATTATTGAAACATTTCCTTGTAGATTAAACATTCAAAAACGAATAATACAATAAATTAAACATTTAAACAATCCTAGTAGATTAACAATTTGTAATAATTAATTGTCTGATGTTGCGTCACTATTGATAGTGTAATAAGGGTTTTGTTCTTAGTCTTTAATTGTCACCAACAGGTGTCCCCGCATCCTGGAGGAGGTTTCTGTCATGGTTATGTTACTTATTAATTATCTTAGCAGACATACATATTACTAAAAATCAATTTGGCTAGAGTGTGCTTTAGGAGCCCTAGCGTTTATAGAGACGGACTTTTACACAGAGGTTTTATAAGGGTTTCCCTACTCTCCAGAAGGGCTTTTGGAGTCAATACTATTTCTTAAATGGCAATTCATACTTATATTGCAGTAACGTTTATTTCAATATAAGTTTATTGAATCAATATAAGTTTAATTAGTTCTTGCTACATTCCCAGCTTAGGAGAAGACCAAACACCTCTTTGAGTTTAATAAACAGACATTATTTACCTGAAATTATCAATTAGAACAAAAACCATCCATGTTTAGATTTTGAAATTATTAAAACAAATTAGTTTTGTACACATTTTGGCCATTGTTGATTTGTCAACTCTGGGACTCCTAAACTCCATCTGTTCCATCAATTTAATTTTACTCTAAAATAGTACAATACTTACGAATGTAAGTCCACAAAAATTGTTTTCATTAGATAATGATATAATAGTATCAAGTACTTGCAGTAAGGTATTGGTTCTCAAACGTCTTGGTTAGAATTTCGTACATTTCGGAATTAAAAAAAAAAAGTTCGATTTATTCTTATATCGGAATTCGAAGAAGCGACAAACTGAAAGTGGAAAGAGTTGACAAGCTAATATCCTAGTATCTTTTAATCATGCCTCCAAAGAAATCAAATGATAAAATCAAATCTGTGAGAAAAGGAAAGTTGTAAAGTAAAACTGTGGAATTCAATAAGGAATTGATTGATAAACATGAATCTGGAGCGCGTATTACTATTACCGACTTAGCGGAAGAGATGGCGTGGGGAAATCGACAATAAGTGTCATTATTAAGAATAAAGAAGTTGTTAAATACAGTGATGTTGCCAAAGGTGCATCAGTGATAGGTAAACAAAGACGCAAGTAATGGAGGAGATCGAAATATTAGAGCTTTTATACATAAATGAACAGAAGTTAGTCGATGATAATGTAATTGAGGTCATTATTTGTTCTAAAACAAGGAAAGTGCACGATGATTTGATTAAGAAAACACTTATGTGAATCAATAATAACAATTATAATCAATACATCAAATAACACCGTTATTTCATGGCTAGTCGAGGACGATTTGACAAGTTGAAGAAAAGGATTGCCATCAAGAACGTCTATAGTTTTTAAATATCATGGAACGGATTAGGGCCATTTGAAATATTTCTTATGTATAAAACAGATTCGGAATTCGAACGAATCGGTTTTGGAACCGGATTTTACTGTTTAAACTTACTGAATGGCGGCGGGTGATAACATCAGCCGTTTACTGGCTTTTTGTGTGATCGGTGATTCTACAGATTGTACATTGGGAGTCCTACATTTTGCCTAATTTAAGTGCAATTCGAGTAGGGATCTTTAACGACCACCTGACATCGCATAGGTTCGGGACCGATGGCTTAACGTCCTCTCTGAGGGACGACGTATTCAGATTTATTCACCTCCTGCGTGAATAAATCGGGGATCGAAACCCAGACTACCAGCCCAGAAGCGAGCGAGGACGTTAACCACTGAGCTAACCTCGCTCCCAACCGGGTTTTGAAACAGATTATGGTCGAGAGTTGTAATGAAAAGCTACTAGGCATTGATTGAGTGTTTATTAGATCAATTCCAAATTCATGAATTACTAAGATAAAATTATCAAGGTATTAATTAGTAGAAAACAGTGAATGAAGTAATATTCCACAATCACATTCAATTAAACACTGGGATACTTTTGCACCTGGCACTAATGTAATAAAAAGGAATCTGAGGTGTGTGTATGTATCTAAGAGATATTGGGATAAAACAACTGGTCTCACCGGGAGCATCTCGACCTGAATGAGTGACCTGTGGGACACCGACTCAAGTGCTTCCTTAGGCCATTCCATAAACCAGTCTATGGCACAGCAGTTGACAATGGCTGGGAACTTGCGGGCCCGCACTCGAAGGGTGCTGCCGACGGGAGAGAAACACAACATGGTCTTCAGCTGCTTCCTGGATCTTTCAATAAAGAACCTCCAGCAGTTCTCCCTTGAGTCTAAGAAACCAGCGCTCTTCACCTGAAACGTACAAAACTATCACTGCTTTAGTTCTGCACTTGTCTACCTTCTTCCAAATGGACTGTACGATGTTAACAGTCATCATAAAAATATTATATTTCGTTAAACTAAGTTATGAGATCGAATTCTTTCTAGAATCATTATTTTAGACGCATTTTCTGGTCTTATTGTGGTTTGATCATAACCTAACTCGAGTCAATTATGTGTGTATAGGCAAAGCATTGAATATTTTTTACGTTGTTCTGTAATTTACTCCTTTACATCGACGAACAAATTTTTAATTGTTCAAAATTTCTAAAACAAAACCCATAACTTATAAATATCTATTTTTTTTATTATATTTTAATTTTGTTACTGTAATTTAACGTTTCACTCTTAGAAGACCGTGTGAGAATATGACAGTGAATATTGCATTTCATAGTGTGTCCGAAAGCTGGTAACACTACCTTATCTTTGTGAAAACATGAATCCAACAATATACTGGCTTAAAGGGTAACATTTAAACACGCCGGCCTGATTTGATAGATATACAATGCCTGGAAAATTTAGGAGCACAAAGATCAAAACAGATTAAAGTATGAATCAAACAATATATCTGTCAGTTTTGTATGTAAGAGATTTATCAAGCGACAAAATTTATATCGTTCGTTCATTTTGCCACAATAGTTTTTAGGTCTCTTCGTACGTTTAAACGTATTAAACATACGTTTCACGGTCTCTACGGTTGTTTCTATTACGTTCCTGCTAATATCTTTACTCGAGTCTTTCACTGATTTTCTTTGTCCTTTCAATTTTTCTAACTCTCAATAGTGTCAATTAAATTTATTTTAGGCATGTTCTGTGAAGCTGCATTTACACATGAAGGAGAATACTACAAAACTTTCTAATGCACTACACAACTCATATTGCTGAACTTTTTGAGAGTTTTCTAATCTAAGTTATATTTTTTTGTAGGTATATATCTACCATGGATTCCTCTACTTGGTATAATACGTTCATCATCTACTATGGACCAGTAAAACCAGACAACCCTCAAGAGTTCTGCAACATTAGTTGTGTAGTATATTACACTTTTTTACTGCTCCATAATAAAAGATGAACGTTATAAATTTCATCAGTCGGTCAATTTAAAGAAGACATTATAATAATTGTCGAATTTACCCGTAATCCCCAATGATAGACTTGTGTTGAATGTCAATAGACAGAAGGCAGTTCCGCTTCTTTTAGGCCGAACTAACAATCCCTTGAGTATGTTATTATGTAACGTATTTAGCACTATTGCTATATTCAACTATTGCTATAAGACGCTTAGGATTATGTTTTGTAAATAAAGCAAGTGGCCAAAATATCATACCTCAGGCGCTATCGTGTTGATGATAGATTCGACTTCGTCATCAGGAAAGAGTTCAGGTATCTCTCCAGAAGATAACATGTCGTTAATAAGAACAAGGAACTTTTCATCGGGTACTTGTGAGTCAGTCATAAGAAACATCATGCCGACGTTTTTAAGACCTGCCTTGCGGTACAGCATGGCGAGGTCAGCCTGCAAGAAAACCAATCATCGTACTGCTTCTCTCATTTCACCAATCAATAAACCACAATTAATAAACATCGACTTTACATACATTCTCCATTAACCAAATACCATTATTAATCAATATGAATCAATGAATATTCTTTATTTGGGGATTGCTCTCAATGTATACATTTCTGGGGTAGTCGTAAGACTTAGTCTCCCCCACCAAGCCTTACCCTCTTTAGTACAGGGGTTCTCAGTGGGGGTGAATTTTGGGTTTTTGGGGTGAATTGTGACCACAATAAGTTTACAGAGCGAGGAAAGGTTTTGGACTCTTAATTTATTTCTTAAATTCTTAATGCTCAGTTTTTTTTACGTTTTTAAGTATTTACCAATAAAACTTAAGTTACAAACAAGTTTAGTTATATTTTATATATATATTCACATAAAAAATCTGAGAGACCATCCAAACTGGACACAAAAAGAGTCCAAAATAGAAGAAGAGAAACACACAGAGTAAAAAACACACTTAAAAACTCAAATTTTCGGGCAATCCGTCTAACCCATTTATAGGTTACTTACCGTTGCGTCTACAACGAGCTTGGTATCCCTTTCTCTTTTCTCCTGAAGTCGCACTGCCCGAAAATTTGAGTTTGTAAGTGTGTTTCTTTACTCTGTATGTTACCCTTCAATTAATATCAATGATAATAATAATAATTAACATTAATAATAATAGCAATATTCATACCAACAGTTTTTGATATCTCTGTTGTTTATTTGACGTCTACTTAACATTCCTATCAAGGAAACAATAGAGATTATTTACAATTATGCCTGTAACAACAATACTATATCGTCTCCCCCACAAAAAAAAAAAAAGACCAGTTACAAAAACTACTACATATCTGCACAATGCAAAAACCCCGTTACTAATATAGGTGTGGCTCAAAGGTACATAGTATTTACACACACACATATAGTTGCTGTATGCATGCCTCCAGGAGTCACGTTTGCCAACTTTTACATGTACCATGTTGAAAAAAATATAACGTCATATAGCAAGAATGGCAAAGTAAAAGTGAGTAAACTATAAATAAGTATAGAAATTTACATTTGAGTAGCGCTAATAAAATAATAATCAGTTTTCGATCTTTACTTTATCTATAACTTATAGAAGCACGCTAGTTTGTTTTACCATATCTTGTACATAAATACTTGATAGTTACCTTCTATATTTTTTTTACCATATGAAATTGAGTTAATATTAAAATTCATATAAAATTTTAAATACGATCCAAACTGGACACAATACGAGTTCAAAATCGAAGAAAAGAAACAAACAGAGTAAAGAAACACACTTGCTAACTCAAATTTTCGGGCAATCCGTCTTCAAGAAGAAAAGAGAGAGGGAGACCAAGCATGTTCTAGACGCAACACAAATCACTTGCAACGGATCTTGCAAAACTAAAACAACTGGTTTTAAGATTTGAGTGGGATTCTGACGGACACCGTTGTTTTGGTTGGAAGATCTTGGTCTTATTCCTGAATTTCTTATCATTATGGTGACTTGGAGTTGCGTCTAAAACGTACTTGGTCTCCCTCTCTCTTTTATCCTGAAGGTAGATTACCCGAAAATATGAGTTAGCAAGTGCGTTTCTTTACTCTGTATTGTTACTCTTCTTGGATTTTGAATTCGTTAATACTAAAATATATATGAGGAAAGACCGGTAAGGCGTACCTTGAGGTCGGTTATAGAGTATCCTTTGCGCAGCTGCACCTGGAAGGTGTCGAGGCCAGAGATGAAGGCAGACAGTCTGGACAGGGACTGCTTGCCACTGCCTCCCACCCCCACAAGAAGGGCGTTGCCTCGAGGGGACTCCATTACCCTGTTGATCCTGCAGCAAATCGGACCAATAAATAGCATGTCATATTGGACTGACCAATTTCATTGAAATACCATCAACCCATTGTGGAACTGGTTCCACGACCTCAGCATACATACTACTACACTTGCTCCACCCAGCATATTATACAATTATCATCACTTATTCGAAATAATCAAATTAAAACATAAAAAAATCAGCAGAAACAAATTAAAATATTCCCTTGAAGCCGGTCAAGCAGTGAGGATGATAAACCAAATATGAACGGTTTCCCTGTCCGTTGTTGAATTTATTAACCTCTGGGATACTAAAAAAACTTCTAATGTATCAAAAAAATCAAAAGAAATAACATTTTGGAATCCCAAATAAAAAAAAAAGAACTATACAAAATGAACAAAAAAAAATATGGAATCACAAAACAAAATGAATTCGGCGGAAATAAACGAAAACTATATTATTCATCTTTAAACATAACAAAATATGTCAGGTTTTCTCTAATGAATGTATTTGATTCGAAATAGACAAACATTTTTAACTAAAAATAGTACAACAGTAATGAATTGTCGACCATGGGACAGATATTTAACTAAAAAGGATAAATCGGGATGCGGTCAGTTTCTTCCACTTCCAATCAAACTCTCATTGCCGACGTTTCGATTTTATTCAAAATCTTTTTCAAAGGTAAAAGTAAGAATATTTGAAAATGAACAAACTATTACAAATTACATTACTTAAACAATATGGAATGTTAAACTATTCAAATGACGGAATAATAAATAAATAAATAAAATGACGGAATAAAAATAATAAAACTAAAATCTTGCCAAAATGAAAATATATTTATAATTTAACATATTTTCTAATATTAAACTATTAGATTAATTGGTCTAAAAGTATTAAAAATTATACAAAATTGACCTAAAATATTCAAATCAATGGAAAATACGAACAAATAAAAATATTTTCAATTCTTAGTATTCATAAACACGTGAAATAACAATCAATGATCAAACCACAATATGAAATGGGAAAACAAGACTAAGATCTTTACGCCGTAACAAGCGGCCTTCGTCAGAGCGGTCTTCTCAACCCCTCGCCAGATATTTTCTGCATCTAGTGTTTCTGTTGGGTTTTTGACTCTGACGAAGACCGCTTGTTACGGTTGAAAGATCTTAACCTTGTTTTCCAATTTCATACTGTGGTTTGATCATTGATATAGTACTAAATAAAGGAAGAATTCTTGCATAAGTATAAGGTTATTCTCTTAAACTTTCCTACATTTGTATTGGCAATTAACGATAAGGATAAAAGTACCCTAGGTTCAAGAGCGTTTTTATTTGGCAGACCCCTGATTAACGAACAGGTGTGCAATTTGATAACGGGTTAGGTCACTAAAAAGACCCTACAGAAGAGTATTTATGTGGTTTGGGTCCCTAAATCACACCTCTGTATTCATGATTACGGTCATAGTCTAGCATTGGCTAGATGTAGTTCCGCCAATTTATTTTAATAATTGCCAATACAAATGTAGGAAAGTTTAAGAGAATAACCTTTACTTATGCAAGAATCCTCTTCAGAAGAATGGGATGACGCTGCTACCTTAGAAGATTTTTTCTCTATCTGTTGCTAGAATGACAAAAATTCCTGGACTACAGCATCGCTACCAGCAATGGTTGAGTAAGTGTGTGTACAGTTATAACAGAGTAGTAACCAGCAGAATAAGTATGAATAAAAGTATATTTAATATACCACTGACACCAAGACAGCTGCTTACCTGCAAATATGACTCATAGCGTCTTCGAAAAGGACAAGGTTCATCATAGCTACCAAATCACTGTACTGATTCTGAGCGTCCGTCAAAATCTTGAGAAGCTGGGACCAAGAGGAAACGGGCAGATACTTTGGATCACCAATGCCGTCCACAAAGTGGCAGAAGACGTTGGGTACCGACATGAACTCAGATTCAGGAATGTCCTTTAATCAAATAGGAGACTTTTATAAATACAACAAATATTATTCTTTATTGTCAAGACAGTATAGGAAATCCTGCATTTTTATGTATACTAACACATAGCAGGATATGTTTTAGTTATTTAACTTATTCATATGTGTTAACAGATGTAGGATTCACAATCAGGCAGTGGTATAGCAATCATTTTTGCAGCCTGGGAGGTCGTAAGATTCCACCCCCCCCCCCCCCCCTTATTGTTGATAATCCGTCAGCTTTCAAAATTCCAGAAAGCCCTCAAAATATTTATTTTCATGGAATTAAAATCGACGAACTGAAGTCTCATTTTGATATAAAAATTCAGATTTTTGTACATTTTAATTGTATAATTTTTTTATTTTCTATATTTTCACCCTCAAAATGCTGCCCGGGGCTGCCCACCCCTGCCCCCCCCCCCCTTGCTATGCTACAAAATCAGACAAATCAGGTCAAACTAATTAATTTCATAAAAGACAAGCATAAATATACATAACACATAAGCATAAATTATACATAAAATATAACACTATTTGTATATATAGAAACAACCATGAAATTATGTTTTAAAGGTTACTATAGTTTTTTTTACAAAAAAAATACAAGAATAATATAATATGACCAATCAATGGAAAGAATATCTTAAACAGTAACTATAGGAGTAGGCACTGTGCTCTTAGTGTTATCATCGCATCAGGTTAGCTAGTAGTAAGTACAGAGAAGACTTACAGTGATGACTTTCTTGATTACTTCAGAAACAAGTTTGGTATACGTATCCTGGTCTTTGCTGTCAACCATCTTGTCGCCATAAACTCTGCTGGCTTCGTGCATCCATAGCTTAACAAACCTTCCAGGAGTTGAAATGCACTCCGGAGTAGACAGAATTATAGTCTAAAAAAAAAAGACGTATTCTTTAATAAAAGGCATCATATTTATGGTATATTGAAAGAAATTTCAAATTTCTAGTCGGATTCTCTAAACACTGTTGTCATAGACTATACAACAGAGGTTCCTAAAATGGATTCCTTAACGGACTGTCTGACGATCCGCAAAAACATTTGGAAAAAACATTTTTCTACTTTTTCTTTTTTAGTGGTTATGGATTTATTCTGTGGTTCTTATGAATCATGCAACTGAATAATGTATATATCTACCAATACTAATATCTACTAATAAGTAGAAACCGTAAAAAATTGATTCATATTTCAGATGAATAACTAGTCAGTTTTTGGAGCTAACTGATTCCCCGAATTTCCTTCTATTGCAAAAATAGCATTTCACACATTGCTGCCACTTCCCACTACCTATTTCTGTAAAACCGGATTTTCCTTTTATATTGCCATAAAAACTAAATACCGAAGTATTATATAGATTTCAACTATATTTAAACAAACTCAACTATGAAGCCAAAAATCATTACAAATAAACTTTGTGTTAAAATTGCTAGCTTAAACTCTATTTTATGTACTATGTACTTATGGAAAATATGAAAATTTGTAAACTTTTATAAATTATATATTTTAATTTGTTTTATAAACTATAATCTATTTATATTTTATAAACTGTTTATAAAGGCATATAAAGATAGTTATATTATGATTGTACAAAATCATTAGAATCTGGTGTTCCCGGGAAAGTTACTGAAGCAAAAAGGTCTCCGCGTCGAAAAAAGTTTGAGAAACTCTGCTCTACAATATACCGTTCTTGGAAAAGTTGTGTCACATGATTTGAAAATTATAACACAAGTTGACTTCGAGTTGATAAACATCTGTAGTTTTGGCAAATAAACAAATTGAAATGTCATTTTTATGTCGAGGTAACCAAAGTAGTCCTTTAGGGTTATTTGTATTAAATAGACTCTAGTTGGGATGCTTGTATTGGACCACTGACTTCTACTAGCGCCCCAGCAACGTACATGGCACAGTTACCCTAATTTAGTAAATCAGGGAATTTTATTCAAGACTATGTTTCCTGTGATATCATAAAACATGAAAAATTATAAAAGAAACAAGTGACGAAAACATTCAGTGTTCAGTAATTATTTCAATAATGATAATTATTAAACATAAATTAATAACTGAATAATAATAATAATAATAAAATAATATTACTTTTCTAAGGAACTTTGAGCTTGCTGAGGACTTATATTCATATAGTATTTTCTCCCTAAAATTATTTTCAATCAATATCACCCTTAAGAGGCCACCCCACCCCTCGATTGTGCCCGGGGGCCACCCTCTGTACGCCTCTGCTTTCTGGGAAGCTGACTCTGGCTGCTATCTAAAGTAATATACACCAACCAAGAAAACATTTTGAGAATGGAAGCTGTTTTTAGTAAGCGTTGTGTACTCTGCGTTATAGAGCGGCTTGAGACAGGTGCAGGAGCAGAAGGTAGCAAGTATGGTTATGAATGTTGACCTTCATTTATTTTGGGAATTTCAATCTCACCTAGTCTCTTTAATATTAGATCAGTGGTAGCGATTTTGCAGCCTTGTATTAAACTGCCATCTATGGCTGGATCCTCCTACAGTACCCCCTCTGCTTCATACTGTAGACAAATAGTAGCTCTAATGCAGTGCTACAAGCGATGAGGAATGCCAACAACGCTAAACAAACTCAAAACAGTCACGCATCAGATCTTTCACACCACTAGAGCACCTCCTATCCCTTAATCACTACCTCTAAAGTAGTCGACTTAATAAGCATTTAAAGAACTTTCACATTATTCATTCCTAACGCTTAGAGATCAACTTTATCATGTGAAAGCTAGCACACTTACAAAGTATTTGCATTGTTCTTTTCAATAAGAGTTATTGTCATATTGGTAAACCATAATTTTTTGGTATTGTTTAATTAAAATTGTCACTGAAGTTTTTAATGTTATTCATACATATTTAATGAATATCCTCAATGAGTGAGAGTTTTTGATATCCACTGGCATTATCTTGGTGAGAACACTGTAGAATGGTATCTCTTGGTCATTACGAACAGCACCCCTAAAGGCAACTTAAGGGTGATCACGCAGAGGGATAACATGAGGAGATGTAAGGTCAGATTTGATATTCCCTATACCTTGAATAAATTGCCTTGTTTTAAAGATATTGACATATAGAATAGTTATTTATACAAATCTCAAATAAATTAATTCGTATTCTACCGTAAATAAACGATTATTATGATTAGTTAGAAAAGTTTGATCGTGACTGGTAAAGTCCAAAAGAATGATCATATCAATACTTATAGGTATCTGTATCGAATTGTTATAGGATGTCATGTACTTGTTAATCTACTCTGTAACAAACAACACGAAACTCAAAACACAATGGGGAGATTCTATGTAAATTCAACCTGGTGACTTGGTTAATATTTAACTAAAATGGGTGCCAAATGTCAATGGCACTGCTCACCTCAAGACACAATTCAAGATGAAACAGTTATGTATGGGTCTTGAAAAAAAAAAAGATATCTCTATCTAAACGAGTTAGGGTATAGTGATGAGTAAAAAAACGATGTAATGATTAATAAGTAAGTTAAAAAAAATGAAAAGTTATTTGTTAGAAAAAATTAAAAAAAAACGATATTAACAAAAAAAAAAGCGTTTTGAAGGGGAACATATACCTGAAAAATATTACTGAGATCGCGTAAGTTCCAAATGTAGTGAAACTTGATTGCTGTGGGCAGGAAGGTCTGCTGGATTCGCGTGTGGAGAGTCAGACAGCAATTGATGATGGTGTCTGCCGTGCGGGCCACCGGTAACGAGAACTTCGCCCCTGGTCCTGTCAAGTGCTGGTTCAGGATATTGCTGTAGATGTGCACCAGAGCCTCCGAGCCAGGAAAACTGTAACCCAACCATGAAACCAATGGTGTAACCTAGAAATGGTACAACTGTTGTAAAAAGTGCAGCAGGTCAAGTGATCTAAATCAAGAGGTGCTATTTGGTCAAAAGAACTTAATAAATAGTTCTTTAAAAGCAAATTGAGGTAACATCGGGACCAAAAAATTCAGCCAGACCTGACCGAATATATATACCCGGGTCGGGTATATATTGGTTCTTATTCTCCACCAGCCAAGCAAATCTCGGTCATCTGTTTTATGTAAATTATTTATTTTATTGCAAATATTCCATAGTTTAATATCCGTGCATCGTTTTAATTTACATAATATATAAATTTATATTTATTAAAAAGAAAAATAGCGAGGATGGCTGGGCCCGACCCAAACGTAATAATTGACATTTTGGGCACAACCCGACCCAAACGTAATAATTGACATTTTGAGCTCAATCCGGCCCAAACGTAATAATTGACATTTTGAGCCCGACTCAACACAAACGTCATAATTGACATTTTGAGCCAATCCGGCCCAAACGTAATAACTGACATTTTGAGCCCGACTCAACCCAAACGTAATAATAATAAGTAATAAACTCGTAATTGACCTATGAGTGCAGAGGTAGCATCTGGTAAAGCATGGTCATCGAAATATTTCCATTACTGTTATGAATGGCAGTGTGAGAAGAGGTCGAATTTCTTCAGAAGTGTGAGGAAAAGAGTCAATTCAAAAATGTGGCGATAACAAATAAGAAGACTTTTCTGTTAAACAGGATTCAAACCCACACATATAAGCGAACAGACCGACTGAGAAGCAAAGACGAAGCCAAACTGAAGCGTATACAGCACAAGGATCGCTAAATCACGTGACGGCTAAGAGGCCTCTTAGCATGCATGTATCTGGAGTATTTTTCAGCTCAGCAGTACATGTCTGTTTTAATGATATTTAGCTAGTTGTTTAAGTAACCTGAGTGCGAAGACCATGAAGTGACGCTGCAGTCTGGGGTCTATCTTGAAGCTGCCAGCCGTGGGGTTCATGCAGGACAGGAACATGATGTTGTGAATATCTTTGAGGGAGAGTTTGACACGGTCATACCAGTGCTGGTAGTCCATGTGCTGCCGCACTAGGGTGTGCGGCTGAACCGTCCCATACTTGTCTACCTGTAGCATCACATCAAAATAACATCGCTTCAAAACCGTACACCAGAAGAAAGTGGTCTTGATATAGAAATATGACTTACCTCCGGCATGTTAAAGTCGTCAATGAAATAAATCATCACTTTGTTGCCTGGAGGCCCAAAGTTCTTCCCTGCTTTCTTTTCTAATGGCTTTTCAAGAACTTTTTGCAACATTTCTACAACAACAAAAAAAAACATCATGAATAAAAACCGTTTGCCCTTATCTTCAGAATATATGCTAATCAACATTTAGTAGATTTTTTGTTCTTAGAATAACCTTTTCTAGTAGAAATTCCATTAGATAAAATATCTACTGGAATTTATTACTTGTGCAATCTGTTGTAATGATGTATTTACTCATTTTGGCGAATTTCAAAAATTACGTCTACACACAAAAAATAGTTTAATAGGAAAACTAACAACGCGCTTTGAAGACTTGATGTTTTTCAACAGGTTTACATCTAAAACAATATAAATATCTGTGAGTTTTAAGAGCATCAGAATGTCTTTTATTAAATTTTAGTATTAACTATGTAAATATGAATATTATTTCCCTTGTTAAAAACCCCAATAGCGTAATCAAACACTCATATATTGTATTCAATTTCTAATAATTCACTTTGATGTTCTTAGAGCTCACAGATATATATATGAGTTGACTGTCGTCCCTCCGTCAATTCACTTCTTCTCCTGAGGACGACCGTCATTACGGTCGAAATATTGAAAAGTGAGCCTTTGTTATGTTTCAGTCAATGTGTCACAGTTTATTTTAAGTGTAATCTGTCCTGCCAGACCATTTTTCATTCATCATGGTATATATATATATATATATATTATTTATATTATTTTAGGTGTGAAACTGAAGAAGAACACCAAGTGTTCGGAACGTGTTGTTAGTTTCATATTAAACTTTTTTTTGTTCGGAGACGTAATTTTTGACATTCCCAAATATCTGCTGGAATTTTCATCAATAATTTATTAATTCCAACCTATTGCAGTCATCGTTGATAGCCATAACTTATTCCGTTGAAAAGTTCCAAAACCATTCTCTATTGTACGCAGACTGATTATTTTGCCTCTGTTCTTGTAGAGAACTCAGCACTTTCTGTGTCTATTTAATTTCTTAGTATCATTTCTTTTTAAAGAAACCCCCCCCCCCCCCCCCCCGTCATTACTCTTTGAAGGATTATTTGTGGCTTTCAATAAATGTATCCAAGTTCTATTCTTTTCATGTTAGTGTTATTATATTTTAAAAAAATTTTATCGTTCCCTGTATGCATTTTTTGCATACCTTTTAAATACGTAATTAATTCCGGCTCGCGAAACATTTCAAATTTTCAAAAATAGCTCGAACTATGAATGAGTTTGGCCACTCCTGTTATAGACAATAGGAAGATATTAGCTAGGGCCTAAAACAACAGTATTTTTCTGTGGCAAGTCCACAGAAAGGAAGCTTCACAATATGCTAAAAGGGAAGCTGAGTAGAGGAAGCATGCCTCGTATGTATGTTTTATGAGGGCACAAGGATATCTTTTAAGACCGAGGCCAAATATTTCGGAGTCCTGGTAGGAGAGAGATTTAATTTTGTAAAACATATAAACGAAATGGCAGGGGAGCACTTGCAAGATGTATGACTGTTGGTAGGCTCTCCGGGCCAAGTTGGGGAATTGGGGTAAAATCCAGAGGAATGCCATTTGCGAGGCCATCATGTTACATGCTCACCTATTTGGGACCCAGTATTGAACTCCGGGCATTGGAGGATTTGGTTTCCCATCAGCGCAGAGCACTGTTGGCAGTCACCAAGGGATATAGGACGACTTCTGCCCTGGCGACACAGGTTCTGGCAGGACGCATGCCCATTCATATCAGGATTAAACTTACAGTGAAGCTGTTCCTCCTGAAGAGAGGGTATAGACCCAGATGGATCGTTTACTCTCCGGAAGAGGTCAGAGACAATGGTCTATGCAATTGTAGCAGATATGATGGGACGAGGGTGAGGTAGGTAGGTGGACTTACAAATTCTTTCGAAGCGTTGAGTCCATGGTGAGTTTGTCCAACCTACCAATGGATCACTGGCTGGCGCAGGTCTTTAGCGGACACGGGGATTTTGGTGCACACCTCTCCAGGTTTAAGAGACGCGATAGCTCAGGCTGCTGCTGCGGTACCCCCCTGGAGAGCTTGGGACACATATTGGAGGAGTGCCATAGATTCACTAGAGAGAGGTTCGTCTATGAAATGTCCACGGGCAGGTTTGTGGCTGAAAAGTAACGTGGAGCCCTCACGTCAGGACGGAAGGAGTTCTTTAAATTTATATATGAAATATGAAGAATAAAAAAGACCCCAGGAATGTTCCGTGTTGAGTGAAGAACCGTTATTAAATGTCTATTTAATGCCTCGAGGTCTGCAGAGTTAGTCCTAACTTGTCTCAGATGACAACCAGTTATTTTAAAGACTTTACAGTTACTGCTAGGACTTCCTCGGGGTCAGTGACCCGCGCTACTCATAGGGGATGTCCGCAGGGCTCGGTCCTGGGCCCCTTATCATGGTCACTGCTGAACCTTTACTAGTGGAAATTCTACTCCCGGGTGGAGTACAGCCCATAGCCTATATGGACGATCTGGTCGTATTATTAAGTGCTAATTCTAGGACTGAAATTGAAAAGAAGGCCAATGCAGTAATGCTGGTTATCGATAAGTGTAGTAAATATGCCAAAGTTAGTCTGCCAATGTCCAAGTGTGCGGCCTTGATGCTGAGGGGCAAGCTGAATAGGAACAGTATGCTCAGAGTGTTCCTAGGGGGAGAGCGCTTGCGTTTCGAAGAAGAAGTTAAGTCTCTGGGCGTTTTGATCAACGAAGGATTTAATTTCACCTCCCACATTAGACAGTCCTCTGCTAGGGAATTTGGGAAATTATCACTTATCAGCAGGATTTCTAAGCCAACAATAGTTATTCATGATATGGCTGAATAAGCTGTGCATACGTCTTAATATCAAAACAGTCCATGGTTTGAATTCTATCAGTTAGAGTATCGGGCAGGTGTGGACCTGAAGTGGTGTAGAAGTTGAAGGAGGACGTGGAGACAGAGTACTGGTCAGGCAGGTTGAGCAGCTTGTCATTGATGAGGACCGTCTTGCCAGAGCCAGCGCCTCCCACCAGCATCACCGGCACTCGCTTGCTGATGAACAGGTCCAGGAAATAGCGCACCCTCGTCGTCTCTGCAGTGTTCACCAGAGTGTTCTGGAACAGCCCCATTAATTAGACATAACCTTGAGCGGCAGGCCACAGGGCCACTTATACTACTCACACTAAATATTAAAAGCCTTCCATTCAGACTTATGTTTATATCTTGTATATACATTTTAAAATGATTAAAAATTAACTATTCCATTATAGGTTTAAAATGTATAAGTGTAGGAACGGAAATTTTAACACAACCATCAGGATTAACAAGATCCTACACTAAAGAATACGAACCAAGAAGCCATTGAAATTGAATCAACTGCTTCCGATAGGACTGGAAAAGCATATCCATAGTAAATACTTATGTGTATTTATACAACAAAAAAATTCACAAAATACTCTCTTTGAAATACTGTATCCAGATAAACACAAAATGTCTTAAGGGAAAGCAATGTAGTTCTTATCACCCTTTCAATCTTAGTATTTATTTCAATATATATCTATAATGGTTTGCGAAAACAAATATATATATATAAACTTTAACAGATAGGAAATAACACAGAAAGTCACTACAGAACTCAGTTCGATATTTCGATATCCGTCGTCATCGGGAAGAAGTGCGAACTGACCTTTTGTGGCCAACTGACCTTACCTGTATCAAAGAGAGGCTCAGTAGATATAGTTCCAGTGTTCTACCCGAGAGCTCTTAAAACACTGTCGGTATCCCGGGGGCGGGGTTAGCCTATGCAGGATTTCCCTTGGTTGTAACTATATGCTTCGTGGTTGGTTTTGGACTCGTGTGGCTGTGGCTCCTAGGGGAAAATTAATTAAAATGAATACATCTGACACTATTGAGTGCTAACGGGAATAATATTGAAATGGCTTAAATTAATACTTAACTTAAAACTACATACTGAGACATGTCTAATTTATACAAAAAAGACATTCATAATTACCTGCTCTGCTGGGGTGGTTGTTCGGGAGCAGGTAATTATGAATGTCTTTTTTGAATAAATTAGACGTGTCTCAGAATGTAGTTTTAAGTTAAGGATCAATTTAAGCCATTTCAGTATTATTCCATTATCACTCAATAGTGTCAATTGTATTCATTTTAATGAATTCGCCCCTATGTTCCCAAAGCTCTTAAATACATATATATTTTTTTCTTGATGTAACCTGAAGAAGAACATCAAGTGTTCGAAACACGTTGTTTAGTTTCTTGTAACAAACTTTTTTGTGTGGAAACTTAATACTTTTCCTAACATGAGTAAATACCACACTATAACAGATTGTACAGTTAATGAATACTGACTGTAATGTACGGTTTGATTAAAAGTTTGAGAACACACAAGAAGTCTGGATAACATAGTTCATCAAATGATTTTTGTACAAATTTTAAATTGTAGAACCTATATTATGATACAATCCAAAAAAAAAAGAAAAATAACAGACACAGGAATGTTTAAATAAAATATTTAACAATTTTCTCGATCTCAAAACATCGAAATGTTCATAATAACTTGTAATTGATTTGTTATTCCTTACACTAAAGTCGAAAATAATATTACCTGCAAGGGAATATCTGTGTCCAGTTCAAACTGCGGTATTTTTTCAGTCCAAGGAAGAAACTTCTTTGTTTCTTGATCTATGAAGTAGTTAAAGACATGTCCACTTATAGGAAACTTGACCGTCTTAAACTCGTTAGTCCACCATTTTGTAAATTCACTCCTCCAGTCAATCAACTGCAACATTTGTGTTATATATATAACGTTGAATAAAATGTAAGGTATGGACAATAAACTCATTAAAACAAAAGAAAAGGACACAGAAAATCATTACAAAACTGACATCAACATTTTGACATTGGTCGTCATCAGGAAGAAGTACGAAGTACTTGCATTGAGAAGCAAACTGCAACTAGTCTCCAGAGATGAGTAATATATATATATATATATATATGATCAAACCACAATAAGAAAATGGGAAAACAAGACTAAGATCTTTCAACCGTAACAAGCGGTCTTCGTCAGAGTAAAAAACCCAACTGACTGCTTTTTGACTCTGACGAAGACCGCTTGTTACGGTTGAAAGATCTTAGTCTTGTTTTCCCATTTTCTTATTGTGGTTTGATCATTGATTGTTATTTCACGTGTTTATGTCAAATCTTTATATATATTCACTTGATAAACGGAAAGACGATCCAAACTGGACACAATAACGGTTCAAAATTGAAGATAGGTAGCACACAAAGTAAAGAAACACACTTACAAACTCAAGTTAGTACGTTGCGTCTACAACGTGCTTGGTCTCCCTTTCTCTTTTCTCCTGAAGACGGATTGCTCGAAAATTTGAGTTTTGTAAGTGTGTTTTTTTTACTTTGCTACCTATCCTCAATTTTAAACTGTTTCAATTTCTCTGTTCACAAAACAAACCTAACAGATACTGGATAAAGGTACTAAAAATCTTATGCATTAAAGACCAGAGTCCGTATCTAAACGACCAAAATAAATAGATTTAATTATATCGCCCAGTTGTATAAATGATTGATTTTAACTTTGTTAGATAAATAGAAAATAGAACTAGGAGCAGCTGAGAGGCACGAGGTCATGGTTTTATTAGGTCATTTTATCACACCACCGCTAACTTCGCATCCGACCTCTATTGCCACTATTTAATGAAAATGAAGTGCTCCCATCTTCCTGTCTCAATAATATCGCTTTTTATCGTTTCCTCTTTCTCAAGCTCTCTCTTTTTCTCCCTGTACCTTTATAACAATGAACTTACCTCTACCTTCCAACTCACAGTTCAGTGAGTGCATTTAAAGTTTATTATTACAACTCTATATATAATTTTAGTATTTTCTTTGCTTTCAAATTTAAGGTATAGTTGTATAAAAACCTGATTATCAAAACCTATGATGACCAAAATCTCGTGTATTATAATGTAGTGTTAATTAATCAGTTTTAGGTCATTGGTGTCATCCCTTGACCTTTCATTTACAGTGTTTAATAATGCTTGTGGTAAAAAGCGAATAACTCTGGCCATCTTACTATGGAAATTACTTCTACCCCAGTGAAAAGGAGTACGAAAGTTGGAGACAATCATGAATAAGATAGTATAAGACAGTCATCATATATGACTAAAACTTACGTTTCTCAATTATTTCTTGCAAAAGGCCGTCTTTAAAAGCTTTGAAGAAGCGAATTGATTCAAAGAATCTTAAAGAGTGCCATACAACGCATAGAACTCAAAGACATGAAGAAGCAGTAGCAACAATAGTAATCATAAAGAAAATGAAAGAAGAAAAAAAAGAGGTAATAGGGCATAAGATTGTAAAAGAAGGGGAAAAACAAAGTAAATTATGGTAGGGTGAAAAAGTTAATGAAATAGTCTCCACATATAGAAATTTAATAATATCAACAACGCGTTTTGAACACGGAGTGTTCTTGTTTAGGCATTAACCAAGGATGAGTGTACGTAGTCAGCTGTACCGCAGACAAAGGGTAATGACTGAAGAAGAACTCTACGTGTTCGTACGCGTGTTCATATTATTAAATTTCTATATGTGGAAACTATGTCATTAACTTTTTTACTTTAAAATGAGTGAATGCCATAAATAACTGATTACACTAACTTAGAATTAGAAAGTTAATAATACAACAACAGAAATGGTTTTGGAAATAATTAGTCTTGGAAAAACTATAAGTTATAATGAAAGAATAATAAGTTACAGTATATAAATCCATAAATGGTAATTTAATTGCAACTAAACAGTGAATAGGGTTATAAACATATCTAATGTTTATTAATTAATTTATAAATATTTATATCTCTGGGATGCTAACAACTTTAAAGAGTTAAGTATTATTACTGAGAACAAAGATATCAAGATAGAATTATCAGTCAATGAAACAACAGTAATATCTGCGCACTAACCTGGTCCTGAAAACAGGCGGAACCGAAAGCCCATACGGCGGCGAAGACGAAGTAGATTTCGTACCATTCCTTGGGGCACTCCGGCGGGGTGTTCTGCGGGGTCAGCAGCAGCTCTAACAGTGTGCACAGCATTTGAATATTGGCGATTTCCGGAATAGGAGTGATTTTTTTGAAGCGATTTCTTGATGCTTCAAGAACTGGCGGAACATATTTGTCAAAGAGTACAATCAAAGCGGCCTTTTCGTTTTCATTTTGCCTTCCTTCAATCCAGCTTTGAACGTATCTAAACAAAGCGTCATGCCAGTCAATTTACATTAGCTTTTCACTACCCAACCCTAATTACTACACACGTCATTAAAATATTACACTCATCAAATAAGAATAGTAGTAAATCATTTATATTGATATAGCTTCTCGACCACTGATTTCTAAAGTTCAAAGATGGGTTTCTTGAGGATTTTTGGGTCTAAAAAAATTACACTCTTGTTTATACTCCGACGTTTCGTCAAAAAAGTTTGACATTTTCAAGGCTAAAAACAATTTATTAACGACATAAATAGTGAAAACAAATACATCCACGGAATATCAACAAACTGAAAACAAAAAACACAATAAACCAAACCCAAAAAAAAAACACTAATAAATCAAAAGAATACAACAAAATAGTCAGTGTTATTGGTTTTTTAAAGAAACCATGTGTTGTTTAAAAATAATTACTTATTATTAATTACATATTAAGACCAATCACAATTTTAAACAGATAAGTAATATTAAAAAATAATTCTGCGAGGATACCTCCAACAGAGTATTCAAGAAAACAAACAGACAACAAACACAGTAAGGAAGAAAATTAAAAAACAATAACACTATGCAAAATAAACAAAATTAACCAATCACAATTTTAAACAGATAAGTAATATTAAAAAATAATTCTGCGAGGATACCTCCAACAGAGTATTCAAGAAAACAAACAGACAACAAACACAGTAAGGAGAAAATTAAAAAACAATAACACTATGCAAAATAAACAAAATTAAGAGGAAAAACTACAAAATTGTTTGAGGAGCAAACTATTTACTCCTCAAATACTATGAGGGTTTTGGTAGGACCTCTACCTACCTACCTACCTCTATCTAGGTATGTCCTCTGTCCATAGAGGTATAGAGGGTCCATCCATACCTCTACCTATCAGCATATCAGATACGAAGAGAAAGGAAGGTTACATTACCAGAAAACAAAAACAAGCTACCTCTACAATCTCAACCTCAACTAGTTAATAGAACTATTGAAGAATATCGGAGTAAATGAGACTATGACTTGATATATCACATCTCTTATTAAAGGCTGCTGGTGTTTTAATAATTTTTATCATTTCTTTGAAATGCCTCTTTTTTGTGCTTTATCATATTCTAGAATTTTTGTGTCTTGAAACGTAAAGTATGTCCCTTTGTAAAAGCATGCTCGGCTAGTGCACAAACTGTTCTTTTGTTTGTGCACTAGCACAAATTAGATATATCTAATATCGTTTTTGTTTTGTATTATCCTATTTTTCAAGTATTGGCTACTTTGTCCAATATATACTACCTCACAGTCTGAACATTTCACTGAATAGACAACATTACTGTTGCTATTGTAAGGAACGTGACTGTTTAATTTTGAGAATATGCTATTATTTAGTGTGTTTTGTTTTTTTTTTTAGCTAATTTACAGTTTATTTTATTCCCTAAAGCTGTTTTTAATTGTTCGAATAAACCAAACTCTTTTATTTGTTTGATGTCTGCATCCAGATATACTGAAATTACTAGTATGCAGACACCAAGTAAATATAATATAATAACAGATATATGTGGATATATTTGTTTTCACTAATAAATATAATATTACTATTGAGCACAAAAGAAGAGTTTGTGCACTAGCCGAGCATGCATTCACAAAGGGACATACTTTACGTTTCAAGACAAATATAATATTATTATAATAAGTAAATATAATATAATAACAGACATATGTGGATATTTTTGTTTTCCCCAGTTATGTCGTTAATAATTGTTTTTAGTCTTGAAAATGACAAACAATTTTTGGCGTAACATCGGCATACAAACAAGAGTGTAATTTCTTTAGACCAAAAATTCTCAAGAAACCCATCTTTGAACTTTGTAAATGATTTATTTAATTCTAACTTAAGATTTTCTAATAAAAAAATTTGTTATAACCAAAGTTTCTCTAAGCAGTAGAGGCATATTATTAAAGATACTTACGGGTTCCAACCCAGATCGGTTGGGTTGATGTAAAGAATGCCTGCCCTGGACACAGTAGCAGGAGTTGCCGTTCGGAGATGAGCAATCTCGAAGAGGAGCCTCATACCGGGGGTCAGGGCTATTCGCTCGTTACTAGCAAGTGTCAGCACCTAGACAGACACCATTATATTTATGTGTTTTAAATTGTCTCTTTGGTGTTTGCTCTGTTACTTACTTTGTTATCATCCATGACAGTATTGAGAGACTCGATCCACATAGGGTCAATATCACCATCCATGACCATCCACTTTGGGCTGTTACCAGGCATGTTGGCTTGATCTCTTAGCAGCGTTGAGAACAAACCTGCAAAGTTCACATATCTTGATATAATAAATAATTAGGATCATGTAATGCATGTATTATTTCAAAGAAAAAAAAATCTATAGTTTATTTCACAACTAGGAAAGTTTTACACAAGATTGAAAGTATTTCAATTGTATGTCAAATTACAGAGAAAAGCAGAAAGTAAGAACTGGTGCAATTTGGTTCTTTAAGTTGATACTTATTGAAATCAGTAGAGAAATTCGTCGACTAATTTTCTAGGTATTGATTGATTAAGCAATGCAGAACATCGGCCATTAGGCCAATCTGGGTTACCACCAAGCGAGGAGGAAAACATGTAAGACGAGATAAAGACGAGGTACAAAGGAAAAGTAAAGCAAGAAACCTAATATAAGAAATATTACTAACTAGCAAACGTACCCGTCTTTAACGGAATCAAACATTCTGTTATACTAGGTATTTCAAAATACCATTAGAAATTATAGAATAGTAGAAAATACAATTATTAGTACAGTGTTAAGCAAATGCCTCTGTATACAGAGACCTTCAGGTTCATGGAAGAACAAATGGTCGGAACCTCTTGACTCCTGAGCAAGTAAACTACAGTTGACCATGTCAGAAAAACTTCGTCTCGCTTACTTGAATTCCTGCGTTAGACAAAGTTTCCCCTTGCGACTTAGTTGACGTCATTGCGAAACAGACTCTGACAGGTCTATAATAATAGACTATAATAATATAATAACTATAACATTATTATGACATATATATATAATAATAAATTATAATAATTTACCACAAAATTTTTAAACACACATTAGAAATTAAAACATAAAAGGACAATATTAAATGTATATTATCCCTGTTTATCATACCCAAACTCTAAATTCACATCTTTTAAAGCCAAAATTCAACAAAAGCTAACATGTTATTTAAACTTTATACGGAATTTAAAATTTACAAGCTTTGAAGGAACTTGAGGGATATTAGCGGGTAGTAAAGAGTATTTACAGTGCCCGTCAGATTCAAATAGTAAAGACGCTAGATTGATTATTATTATTGTTGATCGTATCGGTGGCTTGGTTGGTAAGTTCGCCTGTCCAGAACAACCGAGGCATGGGTTCGCAACCTTTAACCCTACATTATTCCTGTTGTCTAGATTTTTTGTCCCGGAATTATTGAAATATTTTTAACATTTATAAATATAGTTGTAACAATATATTATAACTGTATGCGATGCGCACTTATCGTAGCTGTGTATTCATTTATCCAAGATCTTGTGTCATTACTACTTTAATCTGACGGGCACTGTAAATACTCTTAACTACCCACTAATACTCGTACCCTCAAGTTCCTTCAAAGCTTGTAAATTTTAAATTCCGTATAAAATTTAAATAACATGTTAGCTCTCTAATAAACATGTTCTTCACTTAGGAAAATTTAGTCACAGAGTTTCTATTGAAGCTTTTTTATTATGTAATTCTAGTTATTTTATGTAAATGAAACAAGATTATTGTTAGTTTATAAAAATTTGTTGGTAAATGTCTTTGAAAAATACACTATATAGACTCATTAGATGTTCAATCCGTAATGAATAAATGAATAAATTTATCCAAGTCCGTTTCGTTGGTAAATGGTAAATACTAGTAATGTTTTGCCTGCGTTATTTCAGTCTTCAAACCATAAAATAGCGATTTTTGGCAGTCTCTAGAGCTTTTAACGTTATTTTTTGTTCACGAGATAATAAGACCATCTGGATATAACAAAGCTTTCACTCCATGTACAGACTGGTGCCTTGTGGCAAGCCATTCTGTTGTGACCAATACCTAAAGGTTCATTCATAAACTTAACTCGAAAGTGTTATTAGTTCAAATTGTTTGAATCCAAAAAAGTTCAGTTGAATCTATGCTAAGGTCAGAATACGTATCAATTTAGGCCCACCCAATTCAAAGCAGCTGTGAAATCCAATAGAACTTAAAAATATTTTTTATTACTTCATTTTGTTATAACTTATTAATTTCAAGGTTAAGTTGCAATATGATAATTTAGTATCATTCTATTAAAATATAGTACCTGCTATATTTCATTTGAAGGACAAATTCTTCTCTACAAAAGGGAGAAAGAAAAGTTACTTATTCCATACTTTATGAAGCTAACTCCACACAAGTTCTTACCATCCTTCCACTCTCTTGTGGCCGGATTGATAATGCCAAACAGTTCGTTGTTTGTGACTGCCTTTGGTTCCAAATCGTTGTAATAGGGTTTCAATTTCATGTTGGCATAGGTCTTGTGCAAAGTTTTCCAAACACAAGACTTTCCTGTTCCTGCATAACCTACAATAAACACAGAGTGTCTGACGGCAAACAGTTCTTGAAGCTGCACAACCTAAAATCAAAACAATACACGTTAAGTACTTACTACACTATTAATATTTTAAACTTCTTCAAGTTATTATTATTTCTTTTATTTATAATTAATAGATTTACTTTTATCTGTTTGAGTGAACCTGATATTTATTCATTCTTATATCTGATACATTTTTCTTTTAACTTTCTATAACTCTTACTTTCATTTCTTATCTATATAAATAAAAGAATGACTTTGTCTGTACATTACTTAGAACTGACTCATTTCAAGTTTTCTTTACGTTTCATACGTTGGAGAAACCGAATCCACCCTTAGAAAAATGTCTGTCGGTTTGTCAGTTTGTCCGCAAAATTTTGTCACAAATAAACTCAGCCACTTTAAGACATATCAAACTGAAACTTTGACAGTAGATTTGTGTATGCCTAACTTAAAATATAGGCTCTGAATATATTGATAATTCAGTGCAGAAGCGAAATTATGGACCTTTAAGCTGTATTTTTCTAACTTCATAGACATGTTTATTTTGAAAATATACAGGTTTAGCAAGTAGGTATTGTTAGTTGATTTTAATTTCTTTGAGCACATGAATGAATATATTGCGTATTTGACATCATTGAAAAGGTGTTTCCTAGAGTTGAGGCTGTACTATCTCAACTCTATATAAATATTTCTATATTCTATATAAATAGAATAAATAGTTTTGTGAACGAGCAATTCTCAACCCTCAATATGAACAGGCAGAAAAATCAACAAACAACTTCTCACGCTATATCAAGCAAAGGAAAGAACTTACAAGTCAGTAAAGAGAATGATTAGTGATGAGGAAGCAGTTCATTATCCAACTGAATTTCTTTCTCCTGGACAGCCTGCTCTTGAGTAAAAACTTAAAGTAGGAGCACCAATCATGCTGCGATTTAGTAACAGTAACAAATTTCATGTTACTGTTACCTGAGAGCCCCTCTGCAACGGGACACGGCCCTGATGTATGTAATTTGACATACAATTGAAATACTTTCAATCTTTTGTTTCAGAATTGTTTTCCGATTACAGGAGTGTAGCTCATTTATTAAATGGCACCCATTTTACATCAAGTTATTTTTGTTGTTAGATATGAAGATTCGTCTGTCGAATATAGAACCATTACGATGATTAGTGCTTTTGCTTTAATTTCTAAATATCATGTTGTGAAAGGAAATATGGCCTTGCCTTATATTGTTTTTATGATTCTATTTCAATATCCTTAAGCTGGTGTTCCTAACATGGGCTCTGAAGAAAAGTTCCAGTAAATAATAGGATATTATTATTATTCAAATATTTTTGAATTATCTACTAAAAATGATTAGTTTTTGGATATATTTAATCTTGAACTTAATATAAACTTCAGGAGAAATGAAATTCGAGTGAAATTTGGTAGCCATTGTTATAAAGTAACTGTGTTATGACAATGATGTTATTGGAAATAATTCGCGGGAAAAATAGCGCTGGCGTGACTGTAGAGATTCAAAGTTTCGGGAAACACACCTATCAAGAGCTCACCTTGAGGACAAAGTTGTCTTCAGGCTGTAAATGACAATCGATGGTGGCTTGGCGGACCTGCTTTTCAAACTCGAGATCTCTCTTCCTGGGCACATCAAGAGCCGGGAATAGATCTCCGATAAGCCCCATAAACACTGGCAAGTCGTCTGTGACGATCTTAGGAATGTTGAAGTCTCTGAGAGCACGCATCAACACTTGGTCCTCCGGTCTGTTTCTATCACTTCTCTGTAAACAAAAGTCTCACAACATACACAATAAAACAAAACTGGTTTAAAAAAAAAATCGTTCAATTCCTCATTCATTCATTATCAGAAAAGTAAAATAACGCTTAGAGTGAAAACAAATAAAAATATTTTATAAGCCAATGTTTCATATATCGGCAGTTCTCTTTCCATGTGACTGCAGTAAAAACAAAATCTGAACCATTCATTCAAAAAAATTGATTTCACTTTTTATCATCGGAGACCACGTTTCATTTATAAATATGTTATCTGAAAAATGAATATTATTTAAACATAAACATTTTTTATTTAAAATAATAATAAATAAACATTAAATATTCATTGATAAAATATTTATAAATTAAATATTTTATCTACAATATTTGTATACTGTACATATATATTATGAATAGAAGTACAAAATAAGATGATTTAAATTTCTAGCACTTTTTCAAATATGCCCGTTCTTTAATTTACCCATTAATGTATTTATTTTTGCTCTCAAGTTCACTATATAAAATTAAATAGAATTATAAATGCTTTTCTTACTAAATTACCTGATTTTTGAGCAAAATGTTTGGTCAAATAATACATATCAACCGTCTGATAAAACAGTAATGGAATTAAAATTGGTTCAGTAAGTTTACCAGATTTAAATCAAACTCTAAAATGAGTGACGTTTTTTTTATTTAAAACCTTTACATTATTGGTGGATTAACGATGTTGACAGTAAAAAAACTTCCAGTGAAATGTATTAGTCACCATGTTATCAGTCTATTGGAAGGTTTTGTACTTTTAACATTGTTAGTCCTCCAGTAATGTAAACATCTATAGTTTTGCAGATTTCATAAATTCTTGCTTCTACCTGTGAAGAGGGTGTTAACTAAAAATTGAAACGCATTATTTCAGAGCATGATTTGAAGCTGGAAAACTAACAGTTTCAATTTTTTTTTATAACTTCAGTTTATAATTTTTATAATACTATCTTACTGTCGATGTATATTGTAATGATATATATATAAAGATTTCACATAGACACGTGAAATAACAATGAATGATCAAACCACAATAAGAAATGGGAAAACAAGACTAAGATCTTTCAACCGTAACAAGCGGTCTTCGTCAGTTGAGTTTTTGACTCTGGCGAAGACCTCTTGTTACGGTTAAAAGATCTTAGTCTTGTTTTACCATTTCATATTGTGGTTTGATCATTGATATATATATATATATATATATATGATTCGCGCTCCGTTCTTCGACGTGGGGAGATCTCTCTCACTTCGTCCTCTCTACTAGTCTACTCTCCTGATGACGAACAACAGTTCGAAATATTGAATTCTGTAAGTTTTCTTTGCATTCTCTTTTCTGTGTCGTGCTTTGTGTAATTTAAAGTTATATATATATATATATATTATATATATATTCCTTTAGACGACCCCCCACTCTGGGCAATATCTTCTCCCATAGAAGTTTTAAACGCTCCAGGCCTGCACCTGACACTTTTGGCACAAAGCAATGTGGCAGAAGGAAATGCCTCACCTGTCCCATCATCAATCCTGACAGCCATTTCATTTCGACAGTGAACATCCATTCATACCCTCTCTCCTTTGCTAGTTCTTGCACTTCCAGCAATTGTGTTTATCGTCTGGACTGCACACAATGTGACTCATTCTACGTGGGCCTGACTTCCACGTCACTTAGCCTCCGTATGAATGGTCACAGGTCATCCGTTGGTCAACGCAAGCAGCTGCCTGTTGCCACCCACGCCAATCTCCATAACCTTCCCTTCAACGATTGCTTCAGGGTTAAAATATTAAGAAAACTCTCAAATGATGACACCCAGACCACTCTAAGGGCTTCTGAGGAAGCCTTCATTTGGTTATTGGGTGCAAGAAATTCCCCTGGTCTAAATTTAATCAGATGATTTTTTTATTTTTTTTTTCTCTCGTTTAATTTTAGTTAGTTTTATGTTTTTTTCCTTTCCTTTCTCTTTTTTACTTTTCTCCTCCCTTTTACTTAAATATCACTTTTATAATTTTTTTAACTCACAGCCTACACTGGTTCACGTTGGTAAGGTGGCTGCACTGCGCGTCATTGTATCGCGCCAGTTTACATCGGCCAGTGGACGCATTTACGTCTCCGTTCCTTCATTCTTTCTCCTTTTATTTTATTTTCTTTCTTTATACTCTCCTGAAGACGGCAAGACGCCGAAATAATCGAGATTCGTGAGTTTTCGTCCTTTTTCTTGTGTTCTCTAGCTGTAACTTTAATTATATATATATAAAGAACGCACAGTATAGTATATACTACTATACTTCGATGGCCTCGTCATCAGCAAGACAGATGTGAGTTTCTCTGAATTCATATCTGTTATGTTGGAATTTTTGAAAATAACAACCATCAGAGTAGTATACATTTAAAATATATCATATTGTTTGTTATGAATAGAATATATTCTATTGAAAGGTGTAAATATTGATATGGTTTGCCTTGAGAGAGCCGGCGACAACGAGCACAGACTTGATAGCTCGTAGACCCCAGTCGTAGTGGTCCTGCTTTGACAGCAGTTCTTTGCACAGAGAGTAAAGCGAAATGAACTTCCTAGCGAGGATTCTAGCCTCTTGGAAGCCTTCAGCTACCAGCATGATTTCGCAGATCAAATCGAAGTCAGGCACTACCATGGCGCACGGCCTGAAACATGCACTCTTACCTTACAACTCCCTACTATTTGCTCATTAATGTGCCTTATGAACTATTTCCAACAGTAGACAATACCAAAGGGAAACCTCTTTAATAATTAAACTCAAACTGAATATTATGTATTGATTTTAGTGATAACGTACTATCAAAATCAGGACCTTTCATGACGAATATTAAAATACCCTTTCAGGCCTTCTTTCAGAGGTAGGAATGTCAACTTGTCTTCAATAATATAGTTTACATAAACTGTCCAAATTAAACTCTAACCGGGTAATTTACGTTACCTATGAAACATGGAACATAATTTACAAATTATTTTACTTTATCAGAAAGGTTCAGGATTTAAGGTGTAAGTAGCTCTTTAATAATAATTAGCATGCACATGTATTTCTCTAGGACTTATCATCATTATAAGCAATATATTTTAAAATGATCACTTAATTAAGTTATTAACACAAAACAAATAAATCATATCATACAAATATATTTAATGTGTTGTATTCCTTAGTTTATACAACTAATTAATATACATTAATATAAGTAATAAATAAAATAGAGTAATATATCGTCATAATGTTTTCTCTTATAGGAAAATTATTCACATTATGACTGAAAAGTTAAAATCATTTAATTGTAACAATTGTAGCAAGCAGTCATAGGTTGAACTGAATTTAATAATTTAATGTCAAATAAGGATAGAAAATTCCTATTGCCTTAAATTCCATTTCAAACAAACCGATAATTTATTGCTACTTTCAGCTATCACTCGGGTAATGCAAGTATTATTAGAAAGTATTATGAAAGTAGATAGTTAAAATAACCTGAACAAAGCCTTAAGGTTCTCGGGCAGCTCAGTCCTGCCTGCATAGCCAGGGTTCATGGTAATGAACATGCCCACTGTAGGGATGAGTCCTATCATGTCTCCCTGAAAGTTGAATATAGTCTTCTTGGCTTTGATGGCATCCAACACAGACTTGACTTGAACAGCGACCACGGATAGCACTTCCACTGATATTCTGTTGAATTCGTCAAAACAGCCCCAGGCGCCTGTCTGGGCTAGACCTTTGTAGATGGTACCACAACTCTGCGAAAACACAATCATTCCAGTCAAATGAGAACACATCAATATTAAAGTAAAATATAGTTTGATGGTCTCAATTAAATCACGAACTATGCAAGCAGTTATTCTGTACCATTATTTACTCATTATAGTGAGGAAAATATAATACGTCTTCACTACAAGTAACTTCTGAGGTAGATGTGTCTGATGATGACGTTTAAAATGTGTCGTAAAACAAATTCCTTGTTTTGAAGACGTGATATATTTTCCTTTATCATCATTTGGTAGTATTTTGAGATATATCTAGTAGAATTTACGGCTTGGGGGTTGCAAAGAAACAATTGCACCCTCTTTTTCCGATAGCAGGTTCTGATTTGAACTTACAAATATGACCAATACAAATTTCAAGATATTTTCCTCCCACATTTTAATACACGAAATAAAACATTACACTTAAGAAACAAGATCACAACTGCTCACCAAACATTAACATTTCGTTTTCAAGCCGTCTATAAAATTCTTTCTTTTTTTTTAACTCACTCATCTAAAGTACTTTTACTCTCACATCTCGAGAAATCACCAAAAAAAAATTGTTTTATAATTTATCTTTTTTTCGTCACTTCAAGAACATCCCATGCTCTACAGAGCTATACAACTTTAAATTGCTGGGTAATTATATTGTTTGGCTAATACAAGCATTCAAATACAGAATTAAAATATATAGGCATATGGAAATTTGAGTGGAATGAGACTTCATTCCTATATGAGACTGCAGTAGGTTAACCAAAAGCAATAGTAAAATGAGACTAAAAATAGTGATGGGACGATACCAAAATTTTTAACGATTCTGACACCTGCAATTAATTATGCTTCTTTTCAGAACCTTAAGCAGATTTAAAAAACAAATGCTTTATAGACAAAGTACATTTATTAATCATCCATTGATATTCCATTAACGATCTCCGATTCCAATACCTGACAAAGTTCTGATATTTCCTATTCACGATTCTTAGTGCTCCTCGTCCCATCACTAATTTAACATTGATTAACCAAGATATTTATTTCAATCTAA
The DNA here is from genome assembly GCA_026182355.1 of Hermatobates lingyangjiaoensis. Taxonomy (NCBI): domain Eukaryota; kingdom Metazoa; phylum Arthropoda; class Insecta; order Hemiptera; family Hermatobatidae; genus Hermatobates; species Hermatobates lingyangjiaoensis. The sequence continues at coordinate 6,624,522 of JAPFBL010000253.1, forward strand.
GTTAACTTGTAAGAGGTCTAAAGATATCAGGCTATTACAAACAGCTAACACCTCTGATTGTTATGGTTATATAATATCAAGAAAAGATATTTTAGCGTTGAAACAAGACTCACTTTGTAGTCCATCTGCTCAGAACAGTTGAAGACGTAGACCATCATGCCCAGAGCTTTGCCCAAGTCTTTCGTCGTCTCTGTCTTGCCAGTCCCAGCAGGACCTGCTGGAGCTCCGCCCATGATCAGATGGAGTGACTGAAATCAGCGAAAAATCAACACATTGTATCTTCTTCAATAGGCTATAGAATATAAATTGTTATTGGTGTTTGGCACTAAAATCCTAAAAGTTTCTCTTGTCAAATCCTGAGAAAAAGAACGACTAATTTCAGTAGGGTTCAGCGTGATTATTGAGTTAGTCTCTTAGATAAGTTACAATACGGTTTTCTGCATGAAGACTTAACAAATTATGATGGCGTCAATAAAATAAATAAATAAAATAAAACCAAATAAATAAATAAAAGCCCTTTATTTTATTTGTTTTTAATAATATAGACACTTCTATAGTTTAGATATATATTATTATTATTATTATTAATATTATAATATTATTATTATTAGGTATTATACCTAAATTATTAATTCTATAATGTGTTCTAATTTTATATCTAACTTAAAAAAAATAACTCGATTGCAGTGAAAATAAACTAGAAATTGTACTTTTAAGAGCAATTACTTTTTAAATTCTGGAATTTCCATAAATGAAATTCGAATGAAATTCGTAAAGAATGTTTTATGTCAATTTGAGAACAATTTTTTTTTTTTTGTAAATGCGCTGTCAGTTATATAATGAAATATAATTCCATGAAGAGAACAGTATGTGAACATGCAGGGAAACTGCTGAGGCTGTCACAACCCACTTCTATATTTCAAATCTTGTCATCATCACCAGAAGAAGTGGTCTCCTCTGAACCCCTTCAGTGACTGCGAGTCAGTCAGTTATCTATACCGGTAAAGGAGGTAAACAAGAAAAATCGTAGAAACAAAAAAAGGATAAAAGTACAAATGAATAAAGGCAAATGAACGAAGTTGAATACATTATAATAATGAATAAAATCAAATAAAAATAAATAAATAAAATAAAAATTTCTTTGCATGTCAAGCCAGCTTTATCATCGCTAACCTTGAATAAACTAGCGGTTATTAAACAATATTGCAATATAAATTGCATAAGCCATTTATATTTCATTAAAAAAATATTTCTTATTGAATATATATATAATATATATATATATATATATATATAAAGATTTCACATAAACACGTGAAACAACAATCAATGATCAAACCACAATAAGAAATGGGAAAACAAGACTAAGCTCTTTCAACCGTAACAGTAGTTGGTTGGTAACTACTTTAAACCCAGTAGTTGGGTTTTTGACTCTGACGAAGACCGCTTGTTACGGTTGAAAGATCTTAGTCTTGTTTTCCCATTTCTTATTTATATATATATATATATATATATATATAATAAAGATATAAATAATCATAAATAGTAAATAAATTAATAATACGTAATTATTAATTAATTACGACATTTGGATAACTAAATAGTAAAGAATGAAGTTTTTATAAAATTCGTTGTGGAACTCTGTGGAACTTATAATTGCTTTCAACTTTGAAAAAAAAAATGAAAAAACATATTGTATGATTCATATTTTGGTCAGTAATTACAATACACGTAAATATTGTTTAACTATCACGATTTTCATCCATTTTAAATTATGTTAATTGCTGAGAACCGAAAAATTTTACACTTGTTTAAAATGACGGCTTACTTGAGATCGTTGTGTCGTGTAACTGCTGTTCTCACAACGGCTATGTTTCTAATGATGTATAGCATCACAGTGATACCTTTGAATTTATCCTGGGAACCTAACTACCGAAATGTGTACTTAAAATTACCTATAAGAAACCTTGTTTTTTCGACTTTTGACCAAGTTTTCGGGATTTTGACCCGAAATAACTTTATGTTAATAAAAAACTCTCCCAGCGAAGTGGAGTCCGGTGGTATTTATAAAATTCCGCGCAAAAATTGCCATAAAATTTATATTGGTCAAACTAATAAATCATTAAAGACACGTGTAAAACAACACCAATACAACGTAAGTAGACAGGAAAAAATTAGTGCCTTATTCTTGCATATAAAAAATGAAAATCATCATATTGATTGGACCCTACATATTAGTGTTCAATATATTATATTAATTTTACTAGAGCGTCTTTGAGATACCTTACAGATAAGTCATACCCACTATAAAACCTCTTCACAAAGGGTTTACTTACAAAGGTAAATAAAAATTCGAGCATTCATTCTTAAATGCTCAATGGCAACAATTCGTTTTTACTTATCTAAAACCTTCTTACTTAGTAGGTTTACAATTGGAAAGATATATTAAATCAATGATATAAACAACTACACATATTTAAAGAGTTATGATGACGGATGTTTAATTGTTATATGATAAAATTGTGTACTGTTTTCTGAGTGTAAGCCTATCAAGTATGTTTTATGACTCAAAAGGTTAGCTTTAAAAGTTAAATGTAATCCTAGAAAACTCACCAATTACTATTATTATACCTTTCTATTATAACATATATATATATATTATCATGATGTATACATAAGTTAGGACTGGACAGGTCATTTAGGAAAGTGTGAAAATACAATTTTCGCTGGTATTTTCACATTTACGCACTGCAGACCAATAAGAAAATAAGGCCGCTTTCATCTTTAGTATAATAAAATTAACAGTATGATAATGATTATTATATGGTATGATAATTATATCATACATATCGTAAGGCTGCAATTATGTGTTTATATAGTTCGATTGCGTGTGATTAGAGGCAGTGACGCAGCAACCATTTTTGCCACTAAGGGCAATAGTAAGGTCCCCCCCCCCTTCTCGACTGGCCTTTGATAACCCCTAAAACACCAAAATTTCAAAAAGTCCTCAAAATATTTGTTTTCACGCAATTACACTTAGGGATCTAATTATAGACCACTGTTATTAGCCCCAGACTTTGATTTTATTGCAGTGCTCGTATAAGTTGAAATAGTTTTGAAACATTTAAAATACATTTATTTTTAATTTACAAATATTACAGTTGAAAAATCCGTTTAAAAACAGTATTACACACATATAACAATTATAACCTTTAAAACTCAGTTTGATTTAAAATTTCAGATTTGTTGTTAGCTTTTATGATTTTTTTTTCTATTTTGCACCCAGCCACCCTGGGAGGACCCCCCCATTACGCCACTGATTAGAGGTCATATAGCAGAGATTTGGCCGTGATACCTGTGTGAGTGTGATGTAGCAGCGGTCAGTGAGTGGAGTAATGACCAAGCGGGGAGTGTTGCCCAGATACTCGTAGTCGTAGTGGAACTGTGCGTCGCAGATGTTCACAAAGCAATCCTTGAGCTTCATGTCCCACCTGCAAGCAAACTCATATTGCAATCACTATCATATTGCTCTACTCATATACATCATATTGCAACCACTATCATATAGATCTCACTCGTATTGTTCTACTATCTTTGTTCACTTCCATCAATGAAGTTTTGTATAAAATGAGCAAAACAAGGGAACAATTTACTTGAATTCCAAATTATGAATAATTAGTTGTTAAAACTACTCTCTGACACTTCTATTTAATAATAACGTTTTTTAATATTTTTGTTAAGTTGATAGTTTTTTTTTTATAAATTACACCATAAAACATTAATAATCATATTCAAAGAAATAGAAGATGCATATAAAAAAATCAAAGCTTATATGAAGAAGTCATTTCTAGGGTAGTGCAATCGCTTATAATGTGCTATTTATTCATTGTAAGGTAAAAAAGTTAATGAAATAGTCTCCACATATAGAAATTTAGTAATAGAGAACGTTGTTTGAACTTGTAATGTTTTTCTTCCGGCATTAACCAAGGATGAATGTCTGTGGTAGAACTGACTCCGTTAATAACTGAAGAAGAATACGACTAGTTGTTTATATTATTAAATTTCTATTTGCGTTGACTATTTCATTAAGTCTATTACCCTACAAGAAGACATTTGTAATAAATAGCAGACAGTGGAATTGAAAAGACAAATTCAGATGTTGTTGACACAATGAGGTAAAACGTGACGACCTTCGGTAATGCAGGAATATCAATAGACTCTACGTTTACGTTTCCAGAAGGAGCTTTCACTGAAAACTCATAAAATATTAATGTGTGCCAGCCGATATGACATGTTAGTGCAGATGACAATTTTTCGACTCTTCCATTCAGGAAATAATAGTAAAGCTTACTAATTGGCTGTTAATTTATTGAATAAGCTTTAAAACATAAAAACCTTGTCCATCACAGCTACTCCGCTAGAAAAAGGATAGCCTTAACTCAGCTTACTTTTCTGAGTTAAAAGCCAATACTTTACGAGTCTGCAGATAAGCAAGTCAAATTACTTAATCTGGAATATCAACTGTACAAACTCACATGTTCAACAGAGTGTAAGTCCATCCAGCTACCATCCTTCTCAGAAATACGTTACTAAAGGATTAGGAAAAAGTTCATTTAATGGTAGACAATATGTAATTGCAGGAGTTAAAAATACGTAAAAATAAATATCAAAGTTCTGAAAGTTCCTGCATATTATTTTAACGAATAATTGTATTTCCTGATTAGGGATATCATTCAGTGCTAACAAATTAAGGTATTATATTATAAAATATTTGTTATTTATTATTTTCCTAAATAATACTTAGGAATAATTTATTACTTGAAATTGTTATAATGCATTGAATTGGTTCCAGTGATGTTCCAATAGAAATCATTGCCATGGAAAAAGCTGCCCGACTTCACCTTCATTGCAAACATTTTAGCCACCAAATCTCGCAAGTGCAAGTCAAAGGTTATAATAGATTTAGTTGGTTCACAACGACTACAGTGGGAGGCGTGTCAAAGTCTTACCTGTGTCTGAGCTGTGATTGCCACTGGAAAGCGCTGCCCGACTTTACCTTCATTGCAAACATTTTAGCCACCAAATCTCGCAAGTGCAAGTCAAAGGTTATAATAGACTCAGTTGGTTCACAACGAGTACAGTGGGAGGCGTGTCAAAGTCTTACCTGTGTCTGAGCTGTGATTGCCACTGGAAAGCGCTGCCCGACTTCACCTTCATTGCAAACATTTTAGCCACCAAATCTCGCAAGTGCAAGTCAAAGGTTATAATAGACTCAGTTGGTTCACAACGACTACAGTGGGAGGCGTGTCAAAGTCTTACCTGTGTCTGAACTGTAACTGCGACTGGAAAGCGCTACCCGACTCCACCTTCATATTTTCATATTTTCATTCATCTTGGCCACCACGTCTCGCGAGTGCATGTCGATGGTGCAGATCGTCATGATTTTCTGTCGGTCTCCTGCAGTGGGAGGCGTGTCAAAGTCTTACCTGTGTCTGAGCTGTGACTGCCACTGGAAAGCGCTGCCTGACTCCACCTTCATTGCAATCATCTTGGCCACCACGTCTCGCGAGTGCACGTCGATGGTGCAGATCATAATGATTTTCTGTCGGTCTCCTGCAGTGGGAGGCGTGTCTAAGTCTTACCTGTGTCTCAGCTGTGATTGCCACTGGAAAGCGCTGCCCAACTTCACCGTCATTGCAATCATCTTGGCCACCACGTCTCGCGAGTGCACGTCGATGGTGCAGATCATAATGATTTTCTGTCGGTCTCCTGCAGTGGGAGGCGTTTCAAAGTCTTACCTGTGTCTCAGCTGTGACTGCCACTGGAAAGCGCTGCCCGACTCCACCTTCATTGCAATCATCTTGGCCACCACATCTCGCGAGTGCACGTCGATGGTGCAGATCGTCATGATTTTCTGTCTGTCACCTGGAGTTAGGTCAAGCAGCAGCAGGTTAATCAGTGTGTTGAGCTGATTGATCTAAAACCAAGCAAGCAAACCTTCAGAGATGGAACGCTAACTGCTATCAAAGAATATGAACTCAGAGGAATACTAGGTCACCTAGACACAATATCCATACGTATGCTGTCAGTTTAATTTATGTAAATGAAATTACATGTTACAGTACTGAGAGAAAAAAAACTTCTTAATTGATATAAATCCTAAATATATTATTTATTTACAAATATAAGTGTACTTAGATTTATATATTAATGTTATTTATTAATTATTTGTTTATAAGTGTAGCAATAACTGCGATATAAAGTGATGAATTTGCAAGTAAATGCATTTTGAAGGCCTTCATCATTTTTCTGTTGCTATTTGCTGAATTCCTTCATTTTGAAAAAATATTGAACTGTCTTATTGTAACATTTATATATGAATATGAATATATATATATATTTTTCAATAAACATAGGTCCATCTTCACATAATAGATCTAAAAATTAAACAAAACACAGAAGAGAGCAAACATAGAACAAACAATATGATCTATGTTTTGAATAGCAATGTATCATGAGAGAAGATAAATTGAAAACAGATTTTCTAACTCTATCGTCAGCTAAGTCTGAGGACATCTATCTCGCTTCGCCTTTTCTTCTTTACGTCTTCTGTATTCTCATTAATATATTTGATATGCATATATAACTCTTATCCAGTAACATAAATCGTTAACATGAGATCATAGCATGAGATGAATAATAATTCATATTTCTTTTTGTTACTAAAACGTTTGTTATATCAATCCAATGATATATTATATAACTTTTAAATACAAGAAGGGGAGGATTTCTCTTATTTTTGTTTCACATGGAAATTGTGAAATGAATCAAAAACACATAAAACGTACCCTTAATAAAAAGATTTCACATAAACACGTGAAATAACAATCAATGATCAAAGCACAATATAAAATGGGAAAACAACACTAAGATCTCTTATTCTTAAATGCTTTCCAAACACTTGTGAAGGTCCTTTTGACAACCTTCACTCCCCGTTGCCAAAAAAAAAAAAACACATTTATTTGTGCTGGAGCGATGCAAAATTAGCCTTCGGTGATTCGGTGCGTAACAAAAGCCATCCCAACCAGCTCATCCATCCCATCGGACTGTAGGAAAGCAGCATACGATTATATTTATTGGCAACTTAGAAAGGTATGTACAAATTTTTTCTAAAGTACATAATAAAAAACTTCAGACACCAACTGTCAATAGCTCGTGGAATAAAAATAGAAAATTAGTTCTTAACGAATTCCTTATATCTTTTTTCAACAAGAAAATATATATTATTATGATACTTTAATAAACGTAGAGTAATTAATTCTACCATGGATATAATTTTTTAAGAATTCAACCATGCCAACCATTGGCAATAGGGATATCATCAAATAGGAGATACCATGGGTAAATCCAACTACTGTTTATATGCAGTACTACAAATTGGGTAATCTATTGCTTCAGGTCTAGTATGGAATGGAACCTATGCCCACATGGCTACATGTAATCTAATTTTATTCCGTTAGTCTACTAAGTAAAAGTAGATTAGACACTAAACAATTATTAGATTGATACTAAATAAAATTAAATTGGAATTAGGTACTAAAGCAAATACCAGATCTAACAGTATGTTTGTGGATAGTAGCTGAAGAGTTAGAGAAATCATAATAACAGTAATACTTAATAGTTAATTAGAGAGAGCTTCTCTGAATTCTACTGAGTTTTTAACATTTAATTCATTGTTTCGTCTGATATAGCTAAAATATATTTCTATACATTTAGAAAGTATGTAAGTAGACCCAAACATGAACAATACGATAGTGGATTAGATATATCCTGTCTTAGCCATGTTTAATACACAGGTTTCCAAAGTATTACAAAGGAAAACACATTTTAGCATTTGCATAGGTGAAACTACGTGTCTTTCCCCGCTTTGGCAATGTGTCTCACGCCTATGTTGTAGATGGGAGTCGGTGAAATGTGATCCACACTTTCGCCTCTTAGGCAAACCCGAAAAAAATCAATCTTAAGCTAAAAAAACTGGCAAATCAATTATTATTATGTTGACCAGGGTAATTGTTAAATAAGAAATGAACCCAATATTAGACTTTCAGCTCTTTGTTTGGAACTGATATTGTAGGATATTTAGTGAAGTGTCGTTCGTGAGACGATGGTTTCCAGTGCAATGACTAACCTGTTTCTTCTGGTACTCCTTAAGGGCATTCTCGTACCCCTCCTCGAGACGCTCAAAGGCAATGTTCACCTCGGCCGCCCACCAGATCTGGGTCCCGCACAAGGCGCATTGCGCTGGGTAGTCAAACACCCACTGTTCCCTCGGCTTCTCCTCGTACGTCATCACTGCTTCGGCGAAGTAGTGCCGGCCTGTTTTACGCATTACATCCGTCACATTGTTCAACCACTTCTCAACCTGCAAACACCAGTGTTTACAAACATTTTATTATGAAAAAAAATACTTTATCAAATAAAATAGTATTCGTGAACCGACCGATATAACTTAACCAGGAATATTTTCATTATTCATATAGCTTCTCGACCACTGATTCTTAAAATTCAAAATGGGTTACTTGAGGATTTGGTCCAAAGAACTAACTACTCCTGATTATAAGCCAACGTTAGATGAATATACATCTAACTTAAATAGTTTTTCCCCAAAAAGAAAGTCCCTCAATTTGAAAATGTCCACCAATTTTCGGTGAAATGTCAACTTATAATCAGGAGTTAATCCTTTGGACGAAATACTCAACAAACCCATTTTGAATCATAATTATTTTTGTTTGGTATCTTCTGAAAGTTATTGGTAATTTTGTTAGCTTCATATTAGGATTGTACAATATATTAAAGAAAAATAATTTCCTTTTCAAGATCACAGTGGATCAAATTTATTATTATTTTTATATACAATATCACAAAACTTTTGTCTATTATAGAGTTTATATTTTAATAAAATATAGGACCATTAGAAAATAAAATAATGTTCAGAATTAAAATCAATTTCAATGAAGAGTTTCTAATAACAGAGCAGAGATAGCATTTGGTATTAAAAGAAAAAAAAGTACCATTTTATATAGAAAAATAATCAGAATTATAATTTCAGTAATAACTCTCATCTTCACTAGTACTGAAAATAATGTGTGCCACATAGTTTACTAGATACCTCACAAGAATATAAACTGATCATTTTGGCAATTTATCTCTTATTTAGACGGTTTCAGAACGTGTCCACCCACTATTAATACCCTACTGCACTTTATCTAATCAATGGCAATATTGGACTCTAGTTAATGGAATATTCAACGATTGAGTAAAGACGATAATATAAGTGGAATGGTGATTCTGGCGACAAACTAAGACAGGTTGTCAAATGATAAGTTTTCTGCTTCCATTTGAGAGAATAGTCAAAAATAAAAGAAGTCAAAGCCTTCCATCTGTAAATACCTTGAGCGGAAGGAATTTTACTGAATGTTTAAAATATAAGGAGATTCTGTTAGGACCAGTGCTTATTAGAACATTAATTTTTCAGGGATAATTTCGACTTAATATTGTGTATTTTGAATATTTTTTGTTTATCAAGAACTCTAGTCGTCTTTTGTGTTTTCAATTTTTTATTGATATGTTCTTTTTTAAATTAAAACCTTTTACCAATAAGCAAGAATTGATTTTTCAAAATTTAAAAATTGTGTATCACCATTTAAGCTTCTTAGTCGAGTATAGCCGAAAAAATGAACAACCACTGATATAGAAGCTTCTTAGTAGAGTATAGCCGAAAAAATGAACAACCACTGATATAGAAGCTTCTTAGTAGAGTATAGCCGAAAAAATGAACAACCACTGATATAGAAGCTTCTTAGTAGAATATTGCTGAAAAAATGAACCACTGATATAGAAGCTTCTTAGTAGAGTATAGCCGAAAAAATGAACAACCACTGATATAGGAGCTTCTTAGTGGAGTATAGCCAAAAAAATGAACAACCACTGATATAGGAGCTTCTTAGTGGAGTATAGCCGAAAAAATGAACAACGACTGATATAGAATCTTCTTAGTAGAGTAGAGCCGAAAAGATGAACAACCACAGATATAGAAGCTTCTTAGTGGAATATAGCCGAAAAAATGAACAACCACTGATATAGAAGCTTCTTAGTGGAGTATAGCCGAAAAAATGAACAACGACTGATATAGAAGCTTCTTAGTAGAATATTGCTGAAAAAATGAACCACTGATATAGAAGCTTCTTAGTAGAGTATAGCCGAAAAAATGAATAACCACTGATATAGAAGCTTCTTAGTAGAATATAGCCGAAAAAATGAACAACCACTGATATAGAAGTTTCTTAATGGAGTATAGGCGAAAAAATGAACAGCCACTGATATACGAGTAGGAGCTTCTTAGTAGAATATTGCTGAAAAAATGAACCACTGATATAGAAGCTTCTTAGTAGAATATTGCTGAAAAAATGAACAACCACTGATATAGAAGCTTCTTGGTAGAATATTGCTGAAAAAATGAACCACTGATATAGAAGCTTCTTAGTGGAGTATAGCCGAAAAAATGAACAGCCACTAGAAGCTTCTTAATGGAGTATAGGCGAAAAAATGAACAACCACTGATATAAAGCTTCTTAGTAGAATATTGCTGAAAAAATGAACCACTGAATGGTCCTTTGACCATTCCATGGACATTCTAGATACTAGGTCAGATTTTACTACACGCATTAGTAATGTCGTTTACGCCTTTAAGCAAATGTCGTTTATAACATTCTTAATAAGGTATGAACATCGTTACTGTCTTCTCATCAAAATACATATATTTGATTTCTTCGCAATGAAAAATTTTATTAACGTTAACAGAAAACAAAAAGCTGGCCAAAGGTTCATTCACAAAAGACGTTATTAATGTTGTTTTGATATGGACTCCTACCTGGCCAGTACAGTCGCAGTTGACGCTCAGCTCGACGTATTCCCCATCCTTGGCCCACATGCCTTTGGCAGTCTTCGTAGGTTTGCCTGAGCTGTCTGAAATGAACTTGAGCTTCGCTATTGAGTCGTACAGCTTAGTCAAGTGCCTTACATGAAAAAAAAAAGAACAAAGTTATTCAAGATGAAATAACTTGATAAAAAAGCAGTGCATTTACATTTGCAAACCAAAACGTAACAAATAAACAATAACTGGGTTGCACAACCTAGATATATACTTTCAAAATAACCATTCAATACTACCTATTGTCTCTCTAAAACGAGGTTTGTTAACCTGGGGTTCATAGATAGGCCACAGGGAGTCCGTGGACACAATAACCTTCCTCATTGAAATGAACTTATGAGGAAAATAAAATTTTTGTCTTGTTTACTTTGTGCATACTTAGCGCATGTTACACACTATATAAGATTTAATAAAGTAGATTCACTGCATGTAATGATATGTTTGTGGTCCAGGGTAGCCCAGTGGCAACGTGTTAAGGTAGCACCCTACGCTCTCACCCTCCGTTTCCCTCCTCTTCTCTCTCTAACTCTCCCCAACTTCTCTCGCCCTCCCTTTCTCCCCAACTTCTCTCGCCCTCCCTTTCTGTCTAATTCTCTCTTTCTTTCTCGCTTTCACTCACTCTATCAGCTTCTCTCATTAAATATATAATATCTATCTTTCTCTTATACTAGGGAATGCTCAACCTCACTACCTATTCTCCGTTCATGTCTCCACAAATGTTACGGACACACAGTTACATTCATGTAAGACATTATTATGTCTGTTTTTCAGCAGCCATTACCTGCCGACGAGTTCAGGCTGGTTGCCATTGGACAGAATGTCGAGGAGATCTGCCGAAGAGACGAAGTAGAAGCGAGGATACGCAAGTCTCTTTGTTTCTAGATACTGGGCAAGGGCCTTTTCGCAGCGCGTTAGGTCGGTCTGTAGGGCCTCAAGTCGTGGCAATACATTGGGTCTATTCGTAGCTTTCACGATGTTAGGAACTTGCGCAATCTCTTGAAGTAAAACCTGCAACATTGGTTAAGGTCATTGGGAGGAACTTATCTGGTCATGGTGCACATGTTTGAACTAAAATAATAGAAACAATTTGATAGCACGCGTTAATAAAATAGACACAATTAAGGAAACTTGCATCTCTAATAACTTATTTGGTCCTTGGCAAACATGATCAAGATTGGCCCGTGGTCAACAACTCATTTGAAAATTGTCAACTGTAGTCAATAACTGACCACTATGTTTTAACTAATAGTTAATTTGTTATCATAAGTGGTAGCTGAACAACCCTCAACTAATACCAGACTTTCAAAAGGTATTATTAAAATTGAAAAAAAAAAATAAAATTCTTGATTACCCTCATTGTTGTACTGTAATCCATAAAACAACCATTTATGGTCATAAAATAGGAATAATGTATCAATCGTTTTAGGTGATAATGGAATAGATACGAGGCAGATTGGTAAGTCAGTGATTTTTTGAATTTCCCGCGTAGTTACTCCAAATGCAACAGACCACCGTGCAGTCGGTGTTTGATAGTCATTTAAAGCAGACAACCTCGTGTATTTTTACGAAAATGGAAAAAGTGAATTCCGTTTGCTGATTAAGCATTACTTTTTACGTAAAAAACCAATCACTGAAACTAAGGTAAGATTTGATAAATACTACGGGGACTCGGCCCATCGATTTCAATGGTTAAGAAGTGGTTTACAGAGTTCTGTTGTGGTCGCCGAAAGTTCAGGTCGACTGAATTTCAGTCGCTGTACTAAATGTATTGAGCTAAAAGACTATGACTATGTAGAAAAATAAAATGTTTCTTTGCCGAAAAAATTTTGTTTTATTCAAAAAGTTTCGGACTTATCAAACCGCCCTCGTAGTATAGCAGTAAATAAAGTTTTAAATTCTCTAGTTCTTTTCTTGTTAATTTTAGTGAAAATAAAACTCTTGAGTTTTTAACTAAATACCTAAGTTTTATTCTAGTATAAATGTACTGTCATTTGAATTCCTTTAGTGAGTAACCAACGTTTTTATTTTTACATGAATGCTATCTAGAGCTACAGGTAAAAAACTAATTTATTTTTCATTTTTTTTTTATTTTTTCAAAACTTTATTTTAATTTTTTGTTGATTTTTATTTCTTTTATTATTTATATTTATTTCTTTTCTTTTTTATGGACTATTAACAAATTACATATTCTATTATCTTTATTTAATAACTTCTGAACAACTACTTAATGAATACACACCCTAATGAGAGTAGAAGTTATTTATGATATAAATAAATCACCATAGTTTTAGTAAAAAAAAATGAAATGTTCCACTGGAATAAATCAATGTGTGGAATGGATATATTAATGGAAATTGGCCGACAGCATGCAAATTACATACTTACTAAAGTGAATTGTCTTTTGCAATTGGAAATAGATGTTTCATCTCAATAACAAACTACAAATTTTGACTACTCTTCTCTAGTTTGTAAGATAATATTTTAGATCAGAGTTTTTCAAACTTTTTTCGACGCAGAACCCTTTTCGTTTCAGTAACTTTCCCAGGAACCCTGCATTTTAATGATTTTATACAATCATAATATAAATATATATTCTCATATGCTTTTATAAATAGTATGTATGTTTAAAAACAATTAAAAGTAATATTATTGCAATGGGTATTTTTTGAAGAAAAATTCAAAACTGAAAGATTTAAATTTTCACATCTTCCACAAGTACATAACACATGAAACAGAATTATTAGTAACATTAACACAAAGTTAATTTTGTAATCATTTTTGATTTTATAGTCGAAAGTTTGATTCCAATACTTGGGTATTAGTTTTTATGGCAATATAAAAGGAAAAACCGGTTTTACATAAGTAGGTAGTGGTGGGAAGTGGCAGTAATGTGTCAAGTGCTATTTTTGCAATAGAAGGACATTCGGAAACCAGATAGCTCCAAAAACTGCCTAGTGATTCATCCTAAATATCAATAAAATTTTGGCCACTTCTACTTATGTGTATAAGTATTATTCGGCTTCATGATTCACAAGAAAGACAGAATAAATCCATACCCACTAAAGAAAAAAATTTAGAACAATTTTTTCTCTAAATGTTTTTTGCAGAACCCCAAACAGTCCGTTGTCTGGGAACCCCTGGGTCCCGCAGAACCATCTTTGAGAATCTCTGTTCTAGATAGTAAAACATTTATTGAGTTATTTTGATAATGTTATATTTAGTAAATGGGCAGTCATTTTATATAACTCTAATTCTCTTTCTACCGCATAAATATTCACTTACTCTAAATTCTTTATCAACTTTATCGAAAGTCCTAGAGTCTTCTGGGAGTTGTTTCCTGATGTCATCTGATCCAATAAATATAGCCTCCAGGTACATCCAAGTCCGCTGTACCTCCAGCCACGTCTGAATCACCTGATCGGCATTAAACAGCTTACGCGCCCAGTCCGAGACCTCGTCGTAGAAGTGAGCGATGAACTTCGAGCTCAGCATGTTCTGCAGTTGGATCTAAAAGCCAAAAGATTTTATTGCATCTATATTAATGACACAACAGTATTACTTATTCTTTTAAATGTTTCTACAAGACAAACATATTTTATAAAAAATAATTGTATTTCTATAAAAATATTTCACATAAACACACGAAATAACAATAAATGGTGAAACCATATTATGAAATGGGAAAACAAGACTAAGATCTTTCAACCGTAACAAGCGGTTTTTGACTCTGACGAAAACCGCTTGTTCCGTTTGAAAGATCTTACTCTTGTTCTCCCATTTCATATTGTGGTTTGATCATTGATTGTTATTTCAAGTATTTATGTGAAATCTTTGATTGTAATTCTATATACATGTATATGCACATTTAATTTTCAATTTATTCCTCACAAACTAATAACTATGTGTATCGCACATAGTTATAACCATCCAATTTTTATTAAACAATTAGTAGTACAGAGTAAATAATAATGAAATTTGGATGCTCAATAAAACAAATATAATTTACAACACAAAACAGTATGCAATAATATAAGTATACTATTTTTATTTATTGAAATCACTTAAAGATTTTTCTAAAAATTTTCTAAAGTTTAATAAATCTGTTTATCTTAATTTTTTTGGAAAAAAACTAAGTTAATATAAACAAGCTAAACATATGAAAAATATTTTTGAGATTATTCTAAGTTCAGTTTCGACTTTTAAAACCTTATTCCCTTTTCCAGTGTTTCAATATTATTGGAATTTTTATCATAATATACTATGCTTTTGATAAATGGTAGATTATAGATGTTTAAATTCTATTGTCAATAATTTGGCGAAAAAGAAAAATAATCTCAAAATATACTATAATCCGGCTATACTATGTTCAATTTCAGCAAAAAAAAACTATAAACATATCTTCTTGTGAGTGGACAATTTTTGTCTGCAATTTTATTATGATCCTTTAAACGATGTACCTAGAAATGGGTTCATAATCCTTCAGATCCAATGTGGTGACAAATTTCTCATATTTATGTAAAACTGATCTATTTTGTTTTCCAAAAATTCTTTTTTGTTTTCAGTTAATGCTAATATTAGTTATATACTAATTACATATTTTCTAGTTTCTGGTTTAGTAGAAAAAACGGGACATAGTAAACTTTAGGGGAATATTACTCAAGAGATACAGCCTTATCTTCACAAAAAGGGCTAATCTTAGATGTAACAACAATTTAATCCATCAAACAGTATAACATCTTGTAATGTGTTATAAACTAGGACGTTTCCTCAGATATTATAGTAATAAACTTAAAAACTTAACTCAGAGAACTTCAAAATGTATAAATTTATTAAGTTTTCTTATCTCAACCACATATATTTAACAATATTTTTCTTTTTTATCGAGGTCTAGCTCAACAATACGTTTGAAGTCGACATATATACTTCAAGTCGACATTTCGTCTGTATTTTTAGACATCTTCAGGGCTACATCAATACAGAATTACAGAAATATGAAAAAAATGTTTATAATGTATATTACCATATTTAATTAATATACATAACTAGCTGATCTACCCGGCTTTACCCGGAATTTAATTCCAACTCTAATAATAAATTACATATAACGAAAACAATTTAAATTTTCTATAGTTCCGTTACACTTAACTTTTTTGAGATAAACGAAATTAATACAGAATGTAATGTAAATTATAGATTACGCAAAAAAAGATATAATCTAACACTGATTATAAATTACACACATTGTCTAATACAATAGGTAGTTGATATATTAGATTATACAAATAATAAAAAGAATATTTTTTTTTGATAATATTTTTAACTATTGATAATAACTAAAGCTTTGTTAAAGTTAATAAGAAACCCATATAAAATTACAATAATTGTCTTTAATATCAATCTGAAAACAATAATACAATTTCTGGTACCTGGTTATTTCCAATTGAACAAAGCATGTGGAAATATTATAAGTTGCTTATTCATAAAGAATAACCTACCTGCGGCTGCCATTACCAATTAAAGTCAAAAGTAAACAAACAGGTTATACAGCAAACCTTATCTATTATAATATTTTTGGGATATTACCTGAACCACAACTCTGATTTTTAATAATCATTAATAATTAATCATTAATAATAATTAAGATTAACATTAATAATTAATAACTGATATACCTAATAATTTCCTAAATTTTCACGGCGATTGGATGTGTGGTTTTTGAATCCATCGAGTACAAACAAACAGACATACATTCATTTTTATATATATAGCGATTAATAAAATAGGTATTTTAATAATTACCTATAAATTATTAAAAATAATAATTTTTTAATAATTAATTAAATAATATTTTCCTTTACAACAGGAAAATACCAAAGTATCATTTATATTAATTAAATAATGTAACAAAAAAATTTTTTCATGTTACTGTAATTAAATTCTGTTTACAGGTGTGTGCTGTTTGAAGCTAGACCAAACCTCGAACGAAAAGAAAAATAGTGATCAATCTATTGAAATATAATACAATGTTTTGTGATAATTGTACTTTCGTTCTGGTAAAGTAGCATGGTGATATATATACTAAAATGAGTACCTGTGGGGGTGTGTTACCTGGTTTTCCTCCAGTGTTTCAAGGATTTCCTCAGACACATTGACCACCTTCGTGTTTGTCCTAGCGTGCGGCTCGTACGTGAACTCGGCTGAGCCCCAAGTCGCGTTCAGCTCTCTCAAAGACTTCTCCATCGAACTCTCTTTCACAGACTTGTCCACGATGTTCTTCACTTCTTCTTCAAACTTGTGAAGATTCAGGTTCAGTAAATCTTTCAGCGTCGTGTCATCATCAATAACAAACTTAACCTGTCAATCCAAACAAATGTATTAATGATTATCAAATACAACCAACATTTATAACTATCCCACTTAAATAGCTAATGGCAATGATTAGTATAGAAGATGCTGATTAGTATAGAAGTAAGAGAACAAAAAAGTATAATACAATGCAAACTATAATAAAAAACCAATAAAAAGTAACAACTGGAACTTTAAATTTGCATGCTGATTTATTGTATCTTATATTTCCTTTTTTTTTATAAGCATATCAACAAGTATGTTTATTAAAACTATCCCAACAAATTACTAGAAAAAATGAAGGCAAACAAGCATGATTTGAGTGATTCGAACCCGCATTTCTTTGGACTAAACTAGTGAGCAGTGCTGCCATCGACTGCTGTTTGAAAAACCTAGTCAACACCTCAGAAAAAATCTAAAATTAATTAAACAACCTAGGTCTTAAAAATTGTTATTAGAATAAATTCTTGCTATTAGTGTAGGAATAAAGAAAAACGAATGAAGGAATGCAGTTTACTTTCCATAGCATTTAACATTTCTCCTCATCCTTCAAGTATATAATAATTTTCTCTGAACTTTTTGTCCCCTTCAATCTACCTTCATACCTCCTGTTCACCGTTCCATCACTGAGATCTCGCACTAATTCTCTGTCTGGCTCCCATGTGATGTATGACTGTCCATGCTTTGTAACATGTTTGGCCAGTATTCTGTCCCTGGTTGTAGTGACCCTCAAAGAGTTAGTTTTCAAAGTTTTGACACTATTCACTTGACAGAAACTTCTCTCAACACAAGCTGATGAATGAGGCAGGACAGTCAAACAATGTTTCGTATTTCGATTTACGAAGGCTTTGATGAATCGAATGTTATAACAAAATTCAGGAATACTGGCATTATTGTTGTTTGGGAAGTACAGGTCCTTGGCCATTCTGAAACTTCCACATTCATGATCAAGATCATCTAATTGGTTTTAAGGTAACAGATTTTTTAGCTGTACCGCCAATGACGCAATAGAAAAGGTTGCATCAGGGACTGATAATGCATTTGGGTCTAATATCTTGATTTACGCTACGATGATTTTTTCATCGAATGAAAATCTTTGCTTAATTTGATTGGACAACGCTACTAAAAAATGTAAACAGTCTTTTCTGAATCTGCCGAGGACTACATTATTAGGGAGGGCTCTAACAATGCGATTACTCGAGCGCCTAGAAATATGTCTTCAAGAGGTTTCAATAACTTGCTATCGTTTGGATCAATGTCATCTAGCATCGATTGAGTAAGGTGTTCCTCCTACATGTAAAAGCTCAAGATATTTCTGAGCTAATACCATTGAATGGGGAATCTGAAATGTTTGGACTGGAATTATAAATTTGGGCATTCACTTTCTTCAAAACATACTGGAGAAAACAAAGCATATGTTTCGTGCCCTGATTGATGAACACCTCAAAAATTTGACGAGCTCCATTAAATTTATCAGTTTTAGCTTGCCACTCAAAGTAAAGAACCAAGAGCATCCCATTGTTCATCAGATAACCGAAATTACATACTCTCTGGAAAGCCATCTTGTTTAACTAAGTTTCGGAATGCATTGGTGAGCAACCTGGACATCTTGTATTATAAAGAAATCATTTTGACGTTTACTACTTCGATAAATATATGAAGTAATGTTCTTGAGAAAAGATTCCAAAAAGTTAAGTAGAACGGATACAGTATTCACATAATACAGCAACACAACTCAAATGAGTGGCAGACGCAACCCTTTACAAAAACACTTGGAAGTTTGTCTCTCAGTAGTTTTTGAAATCCGTTCTTTTTTCCAAGCTCAGTGGAGCAAATGTCACTCCCTAAACCGATAATGTTATTGAAAGGAATGCTTCTTTCTTCGAGGATCGATTGAAAGGCATCAAAAAGTCCTACAGCACTTCCATTTTCTACAACAAAAATGGAAGATAGGGTTCCGTCTCTTCATAGGGTGACATCAAACGTCTTCATATCGAAATATCTCACTACAATTGCTAACACTTGAGTCACCATACATCAGTGCTTTTATCACAGATCACAAACAATTTCTGTTTCCCATGAGGATTGTGCAGCTCATTTGTCTAATGGTGCGCTATTCCATTTTAAATGATGTAGGATAGCTTCGTTCTTTTGAAATCAATCTTCTTGGCAATTGTACTGTCACTAAACGCTCTCTTGCAAACTCCAAGAAAGTGATCAATGTGTGCAAGAGGAACATGATGTTCGGATAAGAACCCTGCAATTTAATGCTTTTTCAATAGCAGCTTTG
This sequence comes from Hermatobates lingyangjiaoensis, assembly GCA_026182355.1. NCBI lineage: Eukaryota > Metazoa > Arthropoda > Insecta > Hemiptera > Hermatobatidae > Hermatobates > Hermatobates lingyangjiaoensis. The sequence continues at coordinate 6,644,147 of JAPFBL010000253.1, forward strand.
TCACTGTCAGACTTAGTTCCTTCAGTAAAACAATCGTCAATGCGTACACTAGATTTGGCCCTTTCAAAACATTTTTTGTGCTTCCCAGTATTTTTATGAGTTAGTAACATAGACTCCGTTGCATTTTTCAGTATGACGCAGCAGCATTTACAGTAACTGAATTCATTATTGTTTTTATCTCTTTGCAACCAGTACTTTAATTCAGCATCACGAAACCATTCGTCTCTCAAACTTTCTACAAACCATGTTTTTCTTTTTTCTTAGGAGTTTCTTCACTCATGATTTAACACAGGACTGTTATTAACAAGATACTATAAAGAATTAGACTTTTAAAAGGTGGTGAATTGGAAAAGCACTAACTATTCGACTCGGACAATTTCAGTGAACTGGCCAGCTACCCGGGTCCGGGATTCCCGGAGGTCACGCAGTGATGCCACGCCGTCCAAAACATGTACGATTTCTGTTTACTTGACGAGTACATTAGTTATGTCTGGATAAATGAGTTTATAAATGAACAGATGTATTGGTGCTCCTAGAGTATTCTTCTTATAAAAACCCTAGATAAGGGTCACTTTTTGAATAAAAATCATAGAAACCTAGCCAGAACCAAAAAAAAAAAAAAATAAAACATAGAGCTGGCAACACTGCTAGTAACTTACCAACCAAGCCACAGAGGTGTCCTCACCTGTTAATGTAAATTCTTAACATCAATATGTATGATTATTCTGTTATATTCTAGATAATCTGCTTGTGTATCAAGAGAGAAATACATAATTGTAAACATAAATGATTAAAAGGCCACATTTATATAATATATTTATAATACTAAATATCATTTCGTCTGAATGTTGTAAGCAAAATGTATGAAACGTATCTTTCATGCTTATTTTAATGATGACTGTGAACTAGTAAAAGAAATAGTTTAAGCTTCAGTGCAGCACTTGAAATAAGAAAAATAGGCACTGTGGAACTGCAGCCGATGGTATTATCACGCTTGTAGTGAACATAAAGTAATGACTAGTTCATAATTATTTTTTCATTCATATTTTATGAAACCTAATTACTGCATCTAACCATTTCATCAATTATAGAACTGGGAAAGTATGTAACATGAAGCTTTGCCAGTTCTGTAATGCAGTTTTCATGGGGGTTGTAGGGGTGTGTCACATCAGAGTTTTCTAAAGTATTCTATTTAAATCGTATTAAAATTCACATCACGAATAGAGTTGTTAATGCACTGTGTTTCAAACAGGTATAACAATGAGAATTTTTGATCGGGATGACAAAGGTGGATTCTCTTTGCGTGTAAGTCCCTCAGGAATTAATAAATCACAGCAGATTCAATCGTCCGTTTAAAGGCTACTTTTTTTAATGAAAAACAAAGCTCCATGAGCATTTTACCAGATTTGCTCGTCTTTGACGGTGTTCACAAACATTTTACTCATACAATATCTGCTAACGTAAAACTTCTTTTCAGTTTTGTGCAATCACTTTATGTCAGCACTTTTACTTTGTTTAGTTTTACGATGAATGAAAGGTAATTAACTACACTTAGTTGAATAATTTTAATATTTTAAACAATTTGACTGATTTAAAAACAATTGTATGTAACCAACAGCAAAAACTAGAAAGGCCTTCGCATTCTAAGGATGAAATACGTGGTTCATATTTTATACACCAGCCAGTTTTATACTAAGCCAATTCAACATTTTGTAATAATCTAAATTCTTCTATTAATTTTGTTTTATATCTTTCATCTTCAATTTGTCAGGTTAGCTTAACATTGTAAAACATCGAATCACATCTCTAAATCTGTATGAAACCAATAATATTAGTTTTTAATTCTACCGTAGTGTGATCAGTTATTATGTGGTATTTAGTAATTGTAGGGTAAAAAGCTAATGAAATGGTCTCCACATATAACAATTTAATCGTATAAACAACGCTTTTCGAAAGGTGGAACACGCAGTGTTCTTCTTCAGGCATTAACTAAAAAATAACTCTCTGATGACAATGTATTTTTTAGTTAATGCCTGAAGAAGAACACTACGTGTTCGAAACGCGTTGTTTATACGATTACATTTTTATATGTGGAGACAATTTCATTAGCTTTTTACCCTGCAATAATAGAAGTTTCAAGTTCATTAGTTATCAAATTTGCTGACGCTAAATGAATCAAAAACGATATTGAAAACGGTTAATAATAAAAATAGTTAAGAGAAAAATTGGGAAAAACAGTTACTCCCGAAATAACTCATACATATTCAGGAAACGTCTTGACATGAAAACAAGCAGTTAGGTCAAAATATTGAAAATGAATTAATCTGCATGGTATCTATACAATGTTTTTGTATGCAATTGATCGTCTATATCGCTTGTGTATGATTAATTGTTTTCCCTCCTCTACTAAACCGCATTGTTTTTATCAACACTCTCATATCTCCGATGGAGACTTGTCATCTATGAAAATCTACCATATGTTTATATGTTGTTTTCTTGCATAACTATGTCATAGTGCTATGTTATCTTAAATAAAGTATGATCTAAAGATAAAACTAGATGAAAGCAAAATGAAAGTATCGATATGTAACGATTGAAGATAGTGCTGTAAAAACACGAAGTCTGTGGTGTAACTTAAGCTGATATGAGACTACTGGATGGTACTAGCGAAAAAGCCAAGTTACAAAACTAACATTGCTAAAGAGTCATGCAATAGCCACTTAACCAGACCTGATGTAAGAGAGACTCTTCGTAATAAACAGCTAAAGTGACCTGAAAACAGTGCATTGTTCTATTCTACAAGTCACAATACTATTAGATATCTGAATCAAACATACAAAATACACAACATACAAGTCTAGAGTATAGAAATAGTTACTATTTAATATAACAATCAACCATACAACATACACAACATGTACATGTCTAGAAAAAAAAATAGTTACTATTTAATATAAGAATCAACCATACAACATACACAACATGTACATGTCTAGAAAAAAAAATAGTTACTATTTAATATAAGAATCAACCATACAACATACACAACATGTACATGTCTAGAAAAAATAAATAGTTACTATTTAATATAAGAATTACCATATAACATATACATGTCTAGAAAAAAAGAAACAGTTACTATTTAATATAACAATCAACCATACAACATACACAACATGTACATCTCTAGAAAAAAGAAATAGTTACTATTTAATATAAGAATTACTATACAACATACACAACATGTACATGTCTAGAAAAAAAGAAATAGTTACTATTTAATATAAGAATCAACAATACACCAATTTGACAATTTTATTTTAAATGTATCTTTGAAGTAAACGAAGTCATGTGTCTCTTTTAAACCATAAAATTTTATCTGCTTTGTAATTAACTCTTTATTGACTTACTTTATTTTGAAGCAAAATTTTAGTTCTGTACATGTGAGCTTGCTATATTGAAATTATTAATTCTGATAGTTACGACGACATTGTGTTTAAAATTATTAAACGTTTCGTTTAATACCATTATTATTATTGTTCCGACAAATATTACAATTTAAATCCACTTTAATTAAAACTACAGAAAAGAAAGTTAATATAAGGTTAAAACTGTATGGTTTGTGCACGTATGAACTATTACCAATGGTATATAATGCCAAATATATTGTGAACGTATCATCAAAAAAAAAAAAGTAAAATTTAATGCATAGACTCTAAAATTGTGTGAAAATTCTACTAAATAGTAAATAATTATCATATAGTGGAATATACATAATGTTCTTTTTTTCTTAATGACTTACAATTTTTTTTAAATAAAGTGATGGTTTATGAAAGTACCTATTTATAAAAGATGACAATTTGTATAAATAAATAAATTGTCCAAATTTATTTATTTATTTGGACAATAATAAATATAAATTATTTATATTTATATTTATTATTGCCATTTATATTTATTATTGAATTTACATTTCAAAATTCTCAAGAGAATGAATTTAGTATAAAGTAATGACGTAGTTAATTCCTATGTTCGAATAAGAGGATTAAAATTTTAGTAGCAGGGTCATAAAGGTTTTTCTTTTTATTTTTGAGGGACTGATATATTCAGCCCTCTGACCATCGAGGGAATATTGCATCTCCCATTGACTAAATTTTGGATCCCATTGGGTTCTAAATTTTGCCTAAATTAATTGTATTTAGATTAGAGATCTTTAACCAGCACCTGACATCGTACAGGCTCGGGACCGACGGCTTAACGTCCTCTCCAAGGGACGACGTGCTCCGTTTCATTTACCTGCCACGTGAATAAATCAAGGGTCAGAGTGGATTTCGAACCCTGGACCTACCAGTTCTGAGGCGAACACGCTGCCACTAAGCTAACCTATCACCCTCTTAATCTCTTACACTGTTATTGATTTTTCAATAATTTCAAATAAATAATATGTATTTCAGAGATTTCTCAGCCAAAACGGTTCCAACAAGAATGCGAGACGGCTATTGGGCCAACATAGGCCAGCAATATTAAAAAAAAAACAACCTTCAAAAAATCCACTCTACTAGCAATAAATTAATTCTATTACCTTGGTAGCCTGCATTAGTTCCTTCCAATGGCGATCTCTTATAGCCGGGTTCTGTAATTCCGTAATCGCTCTCAGAGACGTAATCATGTTCTTTATAGTAGACTCTAACTGAAGATAAATGTCCCATCCCCGCATGTCTTTGTCCAATGCTAAAATAAAAACATTGATTTATCACCAAAAACAGCTTATTATTGTCGAAAAGATAGGTTTTCATAAGTAAATTTAAGCTAGGTACTTATTTAAAAAAAATTAAATGTATTAATTTATTTCTTGAATCTATTTAAAAAACGTATAAATATATAGTTTTTCTGAAATTATAATCTTCACCAGGAATATTAATAATTACAATAAAAACCACCAATACTAATCTTTTGATGAAAGAAGAAGTCAAAGTGATGTAAAGTTGTCACTATATTTAATAACTTATTTAAAACCACAGCAATATTAAAAAAACAGCAAATTAACTCACTTCGTTGACGAAAAAATATGTGAAGAAGATTATAACCTAAACTACGCTTTAGTTATAAATCATGCTTGCTTAGTGGTTAGTGATAGTTTCTGAGTATAGTTGATTCTTTACATGTTAAATAAACTATATACATATAATTCAAAATGATTTCTTGAGGATTTGGTCCAAAGAATTAATTGTTTGCAATTTTAAAGGAGTCCTTTTAAAAAAAAAGCCTTTTAAATTTAAAAAAAAATAAATAAAATATATTAATTTTTTTTAAATATTTTTTTTAATTGTTCTATATATTTTCTTTATTTTTTCTTTTCTTAACCTTTTTCTACCTTTCAAAAACATTTTTTTTTTTTGCTCTCGACTTCCTAGTTCTTTTTATTTGTCTCCTTTGCGGCAGCACTGCTTTAGCCCTCACCCAGTGAGTTCTTTAGTTGACTGTCGTCCCTCCGTCAATTCACTTCTTCTCTTGAGGACGACCGCCATTACGGTCGAAATATTGAAAAGTGAGTCTTTGTTGTGTTAAACTTGCAATATGTCCAGTTTGGATCATCTTTCCAATGTTATAGTGAATTTTCTTACATAATGAACATATGCATTGACTTAAGTTTAATGTTCCCAACTCATTATCATTGGCTGCTCAATGGGTTGTGATACATAGTCACCATATATTCGTGTGTTTTTGTTAGACTATACTATATTATCGTTCCTTAAAATCAACTTATAAACACAATAAATATTCCACTTTCAACTGAAATTCTAGTTTATTTCACTAACAGTTTCATTGAATAAATAAATTGTAATAATACCTTAAGCGTCAAATAAAAAATAAGTGCCAACAGCATTATCCTCGACGATCAGCAAATTATATATGAATTTCAAAGCTGTTTGTTCGATCTACTCTCCAACACATTCCAAAGAATACACTATATCATTCAATACCAAAAAAAAAAAAAAATTAACCAAAAAACTTGTATTTAGTAGTAATTAATGAGTGTGAAGACGTGATACGCGCTTTGCAAATTTTGAAGCATCATAATTTCAAAAAGTTTTAGTATCACTTAAAAAGAATGATTATTTCAAATATCTCGTAAAAAATCAAATAACTTTATGACCTAAACTTAGATTTTTTATTAACAAGTATGGATAAAGACGTTTACAAGTACTTAGCTGTAGAAAATAGTAGTAAGAGGATAGTCATTGACTAGGCAAAAATGACTAGACTCTTTTTAGAATATCTGGAAATACGACATAGCCGAGTTGACTCTGCACAGGGAGCCCTGAATGTTAATACCTTACAGAAATCTGCTAAGAGTAAACATTTTTAATCATTTCTTACTTCGAATTTCCTTAGCAAACTTCTTGAGTTCCATATCAATGGCTTCAGAGTCGATTCTTTTCCACTCCGTGTTCTCCCATTCGTGTATCCAGGACATGATAACAAGAATATTCCATTTCATATTGTGGTTTGATCATTGACTGTTATTTCACGTGTTTATAATAAATCTTTTTAAAAATATAGTATATATATATATATATTATTATATATATATATATATATAAAAATATTCAAACGAAGGAAACACACAGAAAGACACAGACATAACTCACATCGATATTTCGACCATCGTCGTCATCAGGAAGTGTGAAGAGCGAAGAGTCCCGCAGGAAGGCAGGGCGGTGACTCATACAGGGCGGTATATATATATATATATATATATAGGAGTATAATGTAATCGGGATTCGGTCAATTTTCCAGGATCAAAATCAAACTCTCAATGCCGACGTTTCAATTTTATTTAAAACCTTTTTCATAGGCAGAAGTCAGAATTTTTGAATTAGAAAAATGATGAAATTTACATTATATAAAATGAAGTAACAATAGATAGTTAGTGAACTAACATCTTAACTGGTCAAAAACTTGGACCAGACTTCGACAGTCTGGTCCAAGTTTTTGACCAGTTAAGATGTTAGTTCACTAACTATCTATTGTTACTTCATTTTATATAATGTAAATTTCATCATTTTTCTAATTCAAAAATTCTGACTTCTGCCTATGAAAAAGGTTTTAAATAAAACCGAAACGTCGGCATTGAGAGTTTGATTTTGATCCTGGAAAATTGACCGAATCCCGATTACATTATACTCCTATTCTATCCAACGGTTGATATATTATTGAATTTATATATATATATATATATATATTCAGGTAACTCACCACAAATTAGAGAAGATAGTCGCTCTAAGGCCTTTCGTTTTCACGTCGTCAGAGAGCAAGTGAATACAAGTTGTAAGCAGGTTATGAATTTTGATTTAAAGAAGGAGTAAGATTGGCATCATTGACAGTATTTTTCCCTTTAACTGTTGAAATAGTCTTGATTTGTTTGATAATTCCTTCAATTAGAAATTCATCTAATTTAAAAAGGCCTGGACTAGTGTTGACCAAGTTCTTAGAAAAGTCTTTTATGAGGGCGCTTTATATAATATATATATATATTATATTATATATATATATAAAATATATATATTTATAAATATATATATATTATATATTATATATATATATATATAATAATATATATATATAGTTTGAAATATGAAAATTCAATGGCTTCTAAAGCCAATGTTTAGAAGAAACTAAAATCCCAGAAAATGCTGTTAAGAAAGTGGTAAATGTTTAAGAAACTGGCAAATGTTTAATAAAATGACAATATCAATAGTTTGAGAATGGATGTGAATCTGTCATTGAACCATAACATGTTTGCTGTTGTCTCTGCTTATACCCCATACACTATATAATCTTATAAATTTTCAGTTTGGTCATAGTTTCTTACATAACGAGTTCAAAATCGAAGAGTGACACACAGAGTAAGGACTTGTTGTTGCGTCTATAACGTGCTTGGTCTCCCTCTATCTTTTCTCTTGAAGACGGATTTCCCGATTATTTGAGTCTGTAAGTGTGTATCCTTACTCTGGATGTTACTCTTCTTTTAATTTTAAACTTGCAATATGTCCAGCTTGGATCATCTTTCCAATGTTATAGTGAATTTTCTTACATAATGAACATACGCATTGACTTAAGTTTAATGTTCCCAACTCATTATTATTGGCTGCTCAATGGGTTGTGATACATAGTCACCATATTATCGTGTGTTTTTGTTAGACTATACTATATTATCGTTCCTTAAAATCAACTTATAAACACAATAAATATTCCACTTTCAACTGAAATTCTAGTTTATTTCACTAACAGTTTCATTGAATAAATAAATTGTAATAATACCTTAAGCGTCAAATAAAAAATAAATGCCAACAGCATTATCCTCGACGATCAGCAAATTATATATGAATTTCAAAGCTGTTTGTTCGATCTACTCTCCAACACATTCCAAAGAATACACTATATCATTGAATACCAAAAAAAAAAAAAAAATTAACCAAAAAACTTGTATTTAGTAGTAATTAATGAGTGTGAAGACGTGATACGCGCTTTGCAAATTTTGAAGGATCATAATTTCAAAAAGTTTTAGTATCACTTAAAAAGAATGATTATTTCAAATATCTCGTAAAAAATCAAATAACTTTATGACCTAAACTTAGATTTTTTATTAACAAGTATGGATAAAGACATTTACAAGTAGTTAGCTGTAGAAAATAGTAGTAAGAGGATAGTCATTGACTAGACAAAAATGACTGGACTCTTTTTAGAATATCTGGAAATACGACAGAGCCGAGTTGACTCTGCACAGGGAGCCCTGAATGTTAATACTTTACAGAAGTCTGTTAAGAGTAAACATTTTTAATCATTTCTTACTTCGAATTTCCTTAGCAAACTTCTTGAGTTCCATATCAATGGCTTCAGAGTCGATTCTTTTCCACTCCGTGTTCTCCCATTCGTGTATCCAGGACATGATAACAAGAATATAGTCCCAATTGATCTGAAACAAAATTTATCTTAATATTCATATTGTTTCTCATACAATCCACAAGTACAGGTTAACATTAATATTGTCTTGTTTTATTATAAGTTATTAACATTAAAGAAATTAATTATGCTTCAAGTACTGACGAATTCAACGGGGTCAATCAGTAGTACTCAACATAGTTTGACTTGAGTACCCTTTAGTTTATAAGCTGGTAACTTTCTTACTTATTCTTAATAAATTAATAATAATTAGTAACAAAAATTATAAATTATAGCAATCTTATTATTCATTTTGCTATTAAAACTGTTCTTCAATCAGGAGCAATGCAAGTATTTATTGTGTTGTGTTTACTCTTGATTAGAAAGGGAAGAAACACGAAGTCTCACAGAAAAGAGATTTTACCAAACATGACGCGTTTTGAACACTTAATGTTTATCAGCAGGTTATATCTCTAGTGATAAAATATGAATGCATATGGAAATTGAATACAGAAAAACAATCAAAATATCAACTAAAAAGAGTAACATTATTCAAGTAGAGTGATAAACACTCAACATTATGTTACTGAGGCAGGTATGTAACTCTTTATAGTTGTTTTTCTGTATTCCATTTCAACATGTTATGCATACCTCATATTGTGCATGTAACCGACGATGAACACTAGGTGTTTGAAACGCGTCATGTTGATTTAATCATTTTTGTGCGAGACTTAGTGTTTCTTCCTTTTTCTAACTATAAAAAGTACTTGTTATAACACTGAATAAAATATTAAAAATAAAAATAACACTGAATAATTATGACCCTGATGATACTCCGGAATGTCGTTCTGGTAAAAAGTAGTGGACTTCTTGTTTTAATTTTCGTGTAGGTTAGGTTAGGTTGCAGTGGCAGTCCCACAAGCGAACACACTTAGGCCGAGCATTGGCCCGTTCTGATACCACACAATGAAGATTGATTTTACAGTGGGAGTCCTAAATTTTGCCTAACTCAAATGTATTCAGAATAGAGATCTTTAACGAGTACCTGACATCGTACAGGCTCGGGACCGACGGTTTAACGTCCTTCTCCGAGGGACGACATGCTCAGATTTATACACCTCCCGCGTGAATAAATGGAGGGCCAGGTGAGAATTGAACCCCGGTCCTATCAGTTCAGAGGTGAGCACGTAACCACTGAGCTAGCCTGACCCCTTAATTTTCGTGTAAAGGTGTAGAAATAATTTTCTATTAGAGCTCTCTCATCCTGAGTGTAGCTAACTACTAGCATGTAAGTTTGGTAAAAAATCTTTTAATGGAAACCTGAAGGAAGCCTTTATGAAAATGTGGTGTAACTTATCGAAGTTTAATTGAATAACATTAATTCATCATTATTTGAAAGAAAAAAAAAGAAGCTCTATTGACAAAGAGAGGCCAGTATAAGGCTGTCTAAATATCTGTGGACTAGCTCCCAGTGAGAGAAGGATACTTATGTATGCATTAATAGTAGATTATCGTATCTGGAATTCACTACTACCATTCGTTCAAAGTTCTGTATTTGATATAATTCATGTATTGTTCAGCTGAATGTTTAAACTTATAAATGTGAAGTACATATTTCTATGTCAATATGATATTTATATTTTATCTATAACAATCAAAATTCAAAATGGGATTCTTGAGGATTTAGGCCCTACTCTCGTTTATTATATTACCATATATCCTTTCTTTTACATTTCTCCGCTGTCTCTCACATCTTCTTCTCACTAACCCCCCCTCTCCCCCGTCTTATTTCTCCTAGCGCCACTGACCCATACCTGTCTGCAATAGCAGACTCAGTAGGACTTCGGTCCAGAGTACTCCCCTGTGATCTTAAAATACTTTCGCTACCATGTGGACGGGGCTCCAAGCCTATGAGTGTTTTTTAGCTTTCATCTCAGACTATCTCTGTCTTCATCTTTCACTCCTTTCAGGTCTACACTCATGGCCTCGTCATGCAGTCGGTCTCGTAGTGGCTGAGGTTCCATACTCAGGTAGAGAAGACACAAGTGTCTTTGCGATGTGTCGCTCTGTGAGAAGTAGTTAACCTTCTCGGATGGTTGACCGAGCATAGCAAAAAGGGGCAACTAAACCCCCGACCCCTACCACTGGGTAAGGAACACGTATTGGTAAGTGTTCTTGAAAACTGATACCCGCCTGTGAGGTAGGCCGGTCCGGGTTATAGGGTACTTCCTCTTGGGAGGGGGGTTACGACCGAGTCCTCGGGATCCTATAGTAACCCTTAAACTGTAGGTGACGGTCAGTCAATATAACAATTAAATTCTCCATATTGTCATACTTGACCAACTTGGGTCTTTCTTGTATCTATAAACAAATATCAAATATTTCTATTATTCTCTCTTTAAATGTTTACATTGATTTTTATTCATTTATTTTTACAACAGTTATCTGGTATATGAAGAAATAATGGAAGTATATAAAAGGATTAAATTCTAACGAAAGACTAAAAAGGAAATTGCGAGTTACTCCTGATTAAAATATGAATACCTTGGCTAGCTTGAGTTCTTTTCGTATTTGACCAATGACCTTGAACTCTGGCACACTGACTTCAAACAGACCAGCTTGTTCTGTTAGCTTTTCCCGAACCTCCTCAAAGTCGTGCACTTCTACGTTGACCTTATCCAGCTCTGGATAGGGGTTTGGACAATCCCACCTAAACAACACACAAGTGTCACAAATCATTATTTACTAACTTATCAACTTTTAATTATAACTTATTTCATTTTACTATGGCTGATATTCAAATTTAATTGAATAAACACTTTGAATGTGTGTTTGTCCTGTTTTGTAGTTAAAACATTGTTGTGTTCCAAATGTTTCCTTCACTCCCATTTAGATAATACTTCAATCCGACGTCCTAAATCATTATTATCTAATTATCTAATCTATATAATTAAAATAATAATTATCTAATAATTATTATAAGTTAAATATTATTAGATAATAATAATAATTATCTAATTATCACTATTATCTAAATCCATGCATTTCGTCATTACCACAGAGGTTGGTAATATTAATATTAAACAAACTATATACCGTCTTACCTCGTACACTGCTGCCGTAGCTCTCAGACCGGTTTCGGATGTCACCCATCTTCAACAAGAACTTGTTGAAGAAGAATTCTTGTTGAAGATGGGTGACACCCGAAACCGGCCCGAGAGCTACGGCAGCAGTGTACGAGGTAAGACGGTATATAATTTGTTTAATATTAATTATCTAAATCATTTAATTTAATTCCCTCTCTTTTATTAATACAAAGACTTTACCGACAACTAAGAGCAAAAACAATTTGAAGCTCCTGAGATGTAGGTGTCCACGGATTATTGATCATGCAGTAAAAATAACTAAGCACAATGTAAATATAATTCACAACTGTAAACTGTGACTGAAAGTTAACTTTAAACGGAAAACTGTATTTAGAGTTTATTATCATAAATAAGATATTATAGATAATTGTTATAATTTTAAACAGCTCTCAGTTCATTAAATGCACGAGAAAAATTTAATAATCATAAATAAAGTTAAGTTCGAGTTTATAAGTGTTTTTTTATGTTTTAGATTCGTATAACAGAATTTTCTAGTGGTTTATCTGTTACAACAATAGGTTGCTGCGTTGACAAAGCAGGTTCAGCTTATTTGAAGCTAACCGATGTAAAAAGCATCATACTCAGTGCAGTCTAGAGTCAATAGACGAAGCTGCAGAAGTACAGAGAGAATATTAACATGTATGAGGTACAGTGACCTAGCAACCAATCCCCCCCAACCACCAAAGACCGGTGATAATCCGTTAACCTACACAATTTCAGAAAGTCTTCAAAATATTTATTTTCATAGAATTACAATCAATGATCAAATTTTAGACTGCTGCTATAAGTGTCACACTTTCATTTCATTACATTATTTGTATACATATACAGTCATCATCAGAGAAAATAAAAAAATTTTCAAAACAAAATACGTATAATTCAAATCAAGGAAAAAATTGTTAAATTAAATTAACTGGCTACGCAAAGAATATAATAAACTTTCAATCACTTAAATAAAACAGTTTTGAAAAATTTAAAATACAGTTATTTGTAATTTGCAAAATTAGAGTTCAAAAATCTGTTTAAAAACAGTATTATACACATAAAAGATAAATGCAATTAAGACCTTAAAAACTCATTTTGATACAAAATTCCAGATTTTGCTATAGTCTTTTATGTTTTTTTTTCTATTTTTACACCCTCAACATACTACCCCTTTTGTTTGTGTGGCCCGGGGTGGACCCCCCCTGTCACGCCACTGATGAGGTAAGTACTACTCGCAATGGAAGTGAAGGAACGACCACGCTTAATAATAGGATAAATTTGATAATTGCGTAATCCACATCGTCAAATTGCCCTAACAGGATTACGTGGTTTCGGAGAGATATTTTCCGTGTTATGGCCGAAAGGTTTGAGTACACGGCAATAGATCAAAACAGATAGAATGAAGGTGTTGACCATCGCTTCTTGAGTCTTGATTTTTCCCCCCTCTACATTAGCCCTCTGTAGTTAGTCTTGTGTGTTTATTTATATGACCGGTGTTATGTGTTAGTTTTAGTTTTATCCACAAGGGAATATATTGTGTATGTCCTTTATGACTAATTTATATGTCTTTCGTCTTTGGTTTGATGCCTGTCGTGGTTGCCCGCCTCCCCGAGGTCCACCTTGGGCGCTTCGCGGAATGCAGGGGGATGGGCTGTAATGTCGTTCCGTCTGTATTCTGTGGGGTGGCTAAAAGGCACCACGTAAAAAACATCGATCTACTTTGCTTTGTTCCGTGTTATGACCGAAAGGCTTGGGTACACGGCAATAGATCAAAACAGGTTTCGGAAAGATATGGGAAAAGATACTATTTAAGTTTTTGGTGAAGAATAGAATAGGGTCGATTAAAGATGTAGGAAATAACTACATCTTTAATATAGGAATAGGTAACTATTTAGCAGGAAACTACATCTTTAATTCCTTCCATCTCTCTTCTCTCAAGGAGAAGAAAGAAAGAAAGAAAATTCTTGATAAAAGTATCAAGTCTGGTTGACCAGGGAAAAAGATAAAAATGAACAATCATTCCGATTCTTGCAGGTTTCAAACTGTATATCAGTTGGCAGACAAGGCTTTCGATAAAAGAGAAGGATTAACCCTGTTCTCAAAATTTATTCTTAGTAGTTGTTCAAGTAGAAAATACAGTCTTTGCCATTATAACAGATTTAATGGAAGAAAAAAAGAGAGGAATGTAGGATTACATTATGCTATAATTCTATAAGAGAATTGAAACTATTCTACTATAGGTACCGCTTAGCATTAGTGGGTTTTAAGAAATAAGAAGTGAATACGTGGTTATTTTCCAAGGTAATATCATTGCCAAGAAAAGAGATTAGTTTGTTTGAAACATTGCAGGTGTCAGTGATCGAGGATCAGCAATTTTAAAATTAGTGCAAGAATTGTCTAACTCAAGATTACCAATGGGTCAAGTGAGTATGATATCGAAGTAACGGGTCTATAAGAGTCACTCATGTTATACAGCTTATGCATTTTATGGAAATAAGCAAAGATGACGATGGGAATAAAGACACTGATATCATCACTGCAGAAACCTTTTAACAGCACTGTTGTTAAAGAAACTAAATCAGTGTTTCCCAAACTTTTTCGAGTGACCACCCCCTTGGGTCCATAAACCTTGACCATAAACTCAACACACTTGAATGAATAATAATCAAATTCCTAGACTAAATAATCAAATGAGTAACATTTTAATAATTAAATTAAAATAATTGCTAATCGAATATTTATTTAGAATCCAATAGATGTATTGTTTCATAGCATATTTATGCAAATGAATTAATACAAAATATATGAAACTTAGATGAGAATATACTTTTAACATAAAAATGAATTATCAAAACAAACAATTTTAAGAAACGGTTTCGTAGAAGTTTACATATCGTGTTTTCACTTAAATTTAGATATTATATTGCATGAGCTTTTTAAATTTAAGGAAATAGAATCCCGCTCGTTTTTGCATTACCGCCCCCCCAATATCAAAGCACTTTGGGAAACACTGAACTAAATCATCACTAAACACAGCAGTATGATTAGAAGTAAAAGGTTAGAAGATGGATTAATTTTAAGTCCACCTCATGTCCTTCCCACTGTAAACTTCACTATTCATGACAAAAGTAAAACCCTAATCTAATGGTATAATAATCAAAGAACTGATAGTGTGAAGAAACACTATCACTACTGTTGAGGCTTAAAATATTAAGGAGACCAGAATCTAGAGATTTTCTGAATAACAGAGGAGATGTTTTGTTAGGAGACAGTGATTTAAACTTAATGAGAATGTTCGGAATTCTAATGATCAAAGTTATTGCTACGAGGATCTAAAAGAAATTTCAAAGAAGGAATCTACAAAATATTTGAAAATTATTTAATATTGTAACATGATTCAGTTTAGGGACGGAATTGAAACCAAAAATTCTAGAAAGTATGCTAGATTCAGTTTAATTCAATTAATATGTGTCACATAATGGGTAGTAAAGGAATAACGTTCATTGACAATCGATGATGATTGGTATATGATTCGAAAGCGGGATGCAACAATAGTGTTTAGGAATAAAAAGTCTCAAAAGTTTTCTGAAAGAGAAGAAAACGAACTTGGAAAGACATACCAAAAATTCAGTCAAATTAGAAAGTTAAAGTAAAGGTAATTTCTATAGTTTCTGTTCTCGTCGACCATATTGTTTACTATTGTATACAAACCTGAAGAAGGGCTTTTTCCTGAAGAGCTCGAGGTAGAGGTTCTGTCTGATGTCAAAGAATGTTATTCTCTTCCTGATGGTGTTCGACTCGGCTTGAATCAAAGGAGTTGCTACGGCTCTTACTTGAAGAGCTAGTTTCTTCAAGGCATTCCATTTCTCAGGAAGATCCTAGTTGATTTTATAATTACTTAATATTAGTCAAAACCGTAGAAATAACTAAGAACTAACACTGATTATTTCAATAGCAATAATTATTAACACATAATAAAAATTACAATAAATATAGTAATTTACAATTAATATGAATAATTTATACGTAATCATGACAAATATGTAGCCTTCTAAACCATTTAGGATTGTTTTCATATTTATCAAAACAAGAAAGAACTTTTTGGTTATAAAGTGGTTATGAAATCACCATTATGAATTAAATACCTCCCTAAAAATTTAAATTGCAAAAATATTTCTTATTTTTGGTATCCATGTCAAAGTTTAATAAAAATACATTAAATATGAATTACTTAGAAGGGTTGTGTCCAAATCACATCACAATATAAAACTAAATATTCCACATTATAAAACTAAACATCAGGACGCACCCCGCATCTCCTTGTTTATTCCAGTAAATTTTGGTTCTTACAGTATTTGTGTAAACCTTTCCAAAGGGTTATTACAACCGTAGTTAAGCTACTTTAAGCATTTGTTGTAAATTTTATGAAAACTTCTTGAGTAAGTTTGTCTGTAAGTCTATCAGTGATATAGAAACAAAGATGACCATAGAACCTGTTTTGTCTCTTAACGCTTGGGTTTTCTACCATACAATCGAAAGTCAAAGAGGTAATCTATTTTATAAATTTCAGGTTCTCATACTAAACATTTTATTCCATAAAAATTGTGTATATGATATATTCAATAGTGATAAATATACCACACGAGTTTGAGCTTTCATTAATGATGGGTTCACATTTTAATTGCACCACCCTAGAGATCAGGATTTCATCATTTGGAAAACCAAAGCATTTCGAAATCGTAATATTATAAATTTTCAATGGATATTTCAATTTCAGTTTTCAGGTTCATTAAAAATATAGTAGCTTAAGTTTATTTTAAGGCAGGAATGACTTTTCGGAAGCCACAGTCAAGGTCAGTAGTTCATGGCTGATTAATAACATTGACTGAGGGTTATTTAAACACTAAATATTCTCCTTACAAGGGTTTTGTAAGCTTCTTTAGGATAAAATGCCTGCAAGCATGTGGGATTGAAAAAAAAAAAAAACAAAACCTTCCCGTGGAATAGGATATCTATTAGGTGGATCGGTAGAAAAAACAAAACAATCCTTAGAAAAAATACCCGACAGTAACAGTGATTACTCATTTAGCAGCAACTACAAGAGCAATGAGTTACCTTAACACAGACCTCTTAAGACAAAGTGAGATTAGCTTATAATCACTAGCTATTGTATAGCTGAATAAAGGTAAAAACTAAATTCAGACAGTTTTAAGAAACTTACAAGATTGTGGTTTTTAAATCTGTTCATTTTTGAATAGATTAGTCGACTAAGCCAGCACGGACGCAAAAGTAATAACATCGGTCAACACTTCTGGCTATAAGAAGTTGGAATTTGCACAGCATGTTTATCATAAACCAATATTTCCATAGATAAAACTTGATATACGAAAAAATGTTGAAGTTTTCAAATTTCAATGTTATTTTAGATGCGTAGAGTACATATCATTTTGTCTCAAGAGAGTGGAAGTACACAAATTCTCATTTCATGAGTTCAGAAATAACCATTTAATCATTAAAATTTAAAAATTTTTAATTTAGAGGAGACTATAGTCCATTTAATGCCGTTTTAAGAAACATTTATTTTAAGGTTATTCCGTTCCCTATTTTAATAATTTCAGTGTATACCCTAAAGATACCCTCAAGTTAAAACATATCAAGGATACTATTAATATGTTTGGTACAGCAAATCATCTTCCTAGATTATTAAGTTACAAAAGATCTCACATTGAGTAGTATATAGGTCTCCTCAGTAAAGTCGATATCGTAGGAGCGAACTAACTCCATCGTATTTTTGATCGGCTCGAACATTGTGTCTGCTTCATTAGCCCTCTCCTTAACCTTGAGCAGGTACCCCATGATAGCCACAAGGCCGTCGTAGTCGCCCTTGACCAGGGGTTTGCTCAGTCCAGCTTCCGCTTCTATGATGAATTTATCCAGACTCGTTAATCTGCAACATCAATCAAGTTTGTAATAGTACAAATAACTTTTCCAAAAATGATTTTCAATAATCGGAATCACATACAACCTGTCATCAGGTAAAGGTCCTTACAGGAAAGTAGTGACTCCAATATGATTTGTATTTTCCCAATACCTATCACTACAGAGGCCTTTAGAACTGTATGGGGTAAAGTGTCGCTTATTTTTGATTCAACGCTAATTCATGAAAACCATTTTATCAAAGTAGTGTCACCTATCCATTCTCTAGCCATGCCCAATTTTACTTAACTTTAGTGATATAAAGGGATTTAATAGCTTCAACTTGGCTATGGCAGTTGGCCAAAAACACGATTTATACAAAGTGGGAGTCACAATGACACGACCAACTGCAAATGTGGGTGCAAGGGCGTGTTTTAAGTCTCCGAGAAAATGTACCATCATTGGCCAACCTAGTAGTAATTCTTAGTTTATATTTTAATCTCATATCTTCAAAATTATCAGTGTATCTTGTTTGGGCTATTTTAGAGGAAGTATGTACTACGGATTAGAGATACGATCGAGCCCGACCGACTCAGGCCCGCGGGTATTAAAGCCCGACCCGGCCCGAGCCCAACCAATTAACTTGATATGCATACCAAGCCAGAAACAAACCCAACATTTTATATTTTATCTGCGTGGACTAGTAGGTAAGGTTTAATAGTTAAATAACAATTACCATTCAGAGCCTTCTCTGTTTTATTCAAATAATTTATTTTCTAACAAGTATTCCTTAGTTTAATATATATATACATCGATTTAGTATACATAATATATAACTTTATACCTATTTAAAAAAAGTTAACGAGAGAGAAGCACGGGCCAGACCCGAACGTAAGAATTATGTTTTGGATCCACCTCGACCCGATTTCGGGCCGGGTCAGACTTGGACTCGATCTTAAGATCTTACCTCTACAACAGATATAGATACCATGTATTACAGATCCATTTTGGTGCAACTTAATTTGATTTTAGACTTTGCGCTTGAAATAGAAAATAATTTCACACATTACTTATCTGGGTCAATGGGAATGCATTAACCTATCTAAGATTCCTGAAGTATTAAGTAAATTCCATTACTTAATAACTTAGAGCCCGGTTGTCCAAAATCTAGCCCGCGGGCAGCATGCATCCCGCGGCCTCTTCTAGAAAACTTTTAAAAATTAGTATTATTTAGACATCTATTGAGTTATATTCGAAAAACGTTGTTATTAAGCAAAGCTACACTGCCAATCACTCAATTTTGGCCTCTTCTTTCTGAAGAGCATTATCCTAATTTACGCCGTTTTGGATTGAACTTGCTGTCAATGTTTGGTAGTACCTACCTTTGTGGAGCAGAATTTTTCGCAATGAAGTCGATTAAATCCAAAGAGAGGAATCTACTTAATCAACCATCTCTCGAAGCCTGCCTTCGTTTAGCATTAACCTCAGTTGACATTGACACAAAGAAGATGGCTTCCAAAATGCACGCACATCCATCCCACTGGATTTTAAGTAAACTTACCGTTTTACGAACTTCCTTAAATATTTTTAACGAACATATTAAGGGTTGATTCTTATCCATACTTGTCAATTATTTTTTTATGATAATATATGTTTTTATGATAAATATAAAGATTCATTTACATGTACGTGTTTTACTTTACATCTGGTACTGCGGCCCGCGATCTAATTTCCTTGCCGAATGCGGTCCGCGTCCCCATAAAGTTTGGACAACCCTGACTTAGAGGGTGGGATCGCCCCTCTTTCTACTACAGATTACATACAGGAAAAGTGTGACCTCAGGTGATGACAACGCACCTAGTAAATGAATCATTTAATCATTAATTGACTAATCATTATTAACATGTATTTGTTTATTGAATCAGTTAAATGTAAGCATTTTGAGGAGGTTTCGTTAAAGATTAACACCTAATGAGCTTGACCACAGGTGACTCGGGGGCAGCACGCGACATTCCGTGCCCACCCCCTGCCACTAGTAATTAATCCAAAGCACCATTAACACTGACTTGTTGACGACGTCGTCGTACAGGTATCGCTTGTACAGGTTGCTCCACTTGAGCGCGTGGTTCAGCAATGCCTGTTTAAACTGCCGTGTGTCCAGGCGCAACCATGTCTCAATTATTTCTTCGTTTATCATTTTTGTTAAATCTTTATATAGATTTTCATAATAATCAATCTGAAATCAAATTAAAGAATATTTTAAAATTCATCTTTTTTTTGTAAACTAACAAGCTGTTCCAATCATTTGATCCAACATTGATAGAATAAGTATTTTTTACCAGTTGATTTAGAACTGAATTGTTGTTACAGTAAACAACAAAATATGTTTAGAGACAGTAGATGAGTATTATATATTATTATCAGGAAAAAGACAACACATATTAATATAATTCTCAAATTCAAGAGGAATTTATAAAAACTATATTCAGAATGAACTTAAAATTCCACTTATCCTTATCATATTCTTAATGTCTTTAATATAAAATTAAATAAACCCATCATCCCATATTTTATTTTAACATATTTCTGTATATCTGAAAATTGGCAAAAAACTACCAATAAATGATTTAATATTTGTTATTCATATTTATTTTGTTCTATTACATAAATTATTTTACAGATTAAATTCAAATAATTTCTTTACAAATACTACAAAAAATACAAAATTTCGAATAAAAATAAATAATAACCTGGGGAACTCATAATGTATAGGACTTAGTAAATAAGTTCTAGAAGGTTAAATAGTAAAATTAAAAAAAATCTAAATACGTTAAAAATCTATAGTTTCTAATTTTAATTTGAACTATACATTTTATTTGATTGAAAGGAACATGAATAATCTTTTTTTTGTGTTAGTGTTTTCAGTTTTCAATTAAGAAATATTAAAAATGAAATTCATCACAAACTGCTGATTCATGTTTGACGAAGCAGCTGGCTGAGCTGGGTTTGTTTACATCTTATTTCAGCTAATGGCCACCAGGTGGAAGCACCTACTGGTGGTTGATATTTCTTTTTCTAATCGAAATTTTGTTAGTGTGGGTACCAGCTCACAAAGGAATTTCGGGTAATGAAGTAGCTGATGAAGCAGCAAGAACGGCGGTGAAACTCGAACCAGTTCTTAATGAACCAATCCCTTTTTCTGATTTTTATGCAAACCTCAAAAAGAAATGTAAAATAGAAAATATAAGTAAACTGAAAGAACTCAGTCTTAGTAAGGGCACCTTTTACTTTAGACATTTTTATTATGATTCGGATAAACCTTGGTTTCATAAAAGCGGTGATCTGCCACGGAAAGTGATAGTTACCATAAACAGGATCAGAAGCAATCATTCTTCTCTGAACAGTAGTTTATTCCTTAAAACTAGTGTGCTTAGTGATTTTTGTGTTTGCGAGGAGGGAGTAGATTCTATTGAACACGTATTTTGGAATTGCAAACTGCACATATCAGAGAGAAAGGACTTGTTAAAAACAGTTCAAAGAGAGGTTGGCTTTGGTCCATACTCAATTTTACCTATGTTGAGTTTCAGGTGTGATAACTATTCAAATGTATTAACAAGTATTGTAAAGTTTATTATACGCATTAAGCGAAATATCTAACTGCACAATTTAGATATATAGGTTGACAATTGTAAGTTTGATGTATGTGTTTTATGGTGTGTTGTAATTTTAATTTGGATTCTCTTGTAATTCTGGCTATGTATATATCTGTATAAAAAGCCAATAAAAATATATTCTATTCTATTCTATTTCTTTTTCTGGAATTGAGTGGGAAGACAGAATGTCTAGGCCAGTGTCGGAGCAACCATTTTTGCAGCCCGGAGCGGTCATTAGATCCCCCCCCCCCCCCCCCCGACCGTTGATAATTCGTTAACATTCAAAATTTCAGAAAGTTCTCAAAATATTTATTTTCATTGAATTACAAACAAGGAACTAATTTTACACTGCTGTTATTTGTCCCAGACTTCTATCTTATTGCAGTACTCGTATAAATATACAGTCATCATCAAAGAAAATCAAAAATTTTATCAAAACAAAAACGTATAATTCAAATCATAAAAAAAATGTTAATTTAAATTAACTGGCTTCAGCAAACAAATATAATAAACTTTTAACCACTTTAAAGAAAAATATTTTTGAAAAATTTAAAATACATTTATTTTTAATTTGTAAATAATAAAGTTGAAAAATCTATTTAAAAACAGTATCACACACACTAAACATAAAAAAACTGTTACGACGTTATTAACTTATTTTGGTAAAAAAATACAGATTTTTTGTTAGCATTTTATGAATTTAATTTTTTACCCCCTCAAAATGCCCCCCCCCCCCCCCCCCCACTGGCACGTGGCGTATGGGGTGTACCACCCCCTCCCACTTCCTACACTACTGGTCTAGGCATCTAGTAAACATGTCACAGGGAACAAGTAAACTTTCATATGTATTCCTAGATACATAGAATTTGAGTAGATGAAACAGAGGATGGTCTATTGAAATGGAAGAGGAAGAAAAAACCCGGAGTCCTTTTCTGGGTCCAGAGATATCAAAAAGTAAATGGAACAATGTGATTTCTTTTATATTGGTTTTAAAATAACAAGATTTGTGTGAACTAAAAATGAAATGATATTATTTTGTACTCTTATTGTAACGACCAACATACCATCCTCTTTTTTATTTTTTAAAAAAAGGATTATTTCCCCATATAAGGGAGATTGATTTTATAAATATCATTTATTATTAATTTCTTATGTATTTCTCATTAATTTTAATATTTTTTTGAAGATTGGGATCAAATATCAGTATAGACCAGTGTTTCCCAAAGTGGGCGGTAATGCAAAAAGGAGCGGGGATTCTATTTCCATAAATTGAAAATGTTCATGCAATATAATTTCTAAATTTAAGTGAAAACACGACATGTAAACTTCTAGGAAACAGTTTTCAAAAATTATTTGTTTTGATAATTCATTTTTATGTTAAAAGTATATTCTCACCTAAGTTTCTTTTATTGTGTATTAATTCTTTTGCATAAATATGCTATGAAACAATACATCTATTGGATGTTAGATAAATATTCGATTAGTAATTATTTTAATTTAATTATTAAAATGTTACTCATTTGGTTATTTAGTTTTTAGTATTTAGAATCTGATTATTATTCAAGGGTGTTGAGTTATAGGTTTATGGACCCAAGAGGGCGGTCACTCGAAAAAGTGTGGGAGACACTGGTATAGACCATAGAATGAGTGCAATCAGTATTTTCGTGGCATAAATCATATGACAGTGGACAGGAGGGATTCTAGGATAGCACCTGGTTTTTGAAGTCATCTAGCCGGGGATGTTCCACATCTAGATAGGGCTTGCCATCTTCAGTCACTCGCTCCTCCAGGTCCATTTCTGTAGGTGTCAAATATCTGCTGTACTTAAGGAACATCCTGAGGAATTCCTGCCTGTTGTCAAGCCACAAGTAAGCATGCTTGTTGAAAGGCGCTGAAAACTTCTTTGCCTAAAAAAAGAAAATTAGAACTTCTTAATGAAGTATGGTCAAAGTCTCTACATAAACAAATACCATTTTAAAAAAACGGTCTTCGAACACATTGTGTTTTTCTTAAGATTTAGTTCGGTTTTAGAAAGAAGGGCTGGAGGAATTAATGGCTTTAAACTTTAATGACTTTGCGAAAAAAGTGGTGGGAAAGAGTAGATCATGTTTACAATTTACGGGACTACCATCTTTTTCCGAAAAGAAGTGCTAGCGTGATTTTCGGGACGTTTTGGACAATAAGCCCAGCCCTCCCCTGAAAATAGACTCTAGTTAAGATAATGTCAAAAATATAATTCGTTAAAAAATTACTGTTGAACGTAGTACGTATCTCTAGCCGTCGCAATATTTCAGAGAATTCTTTGGAAAAAAATATTCCAAGAAATTCCTTGTTTCCTAAGTTCGTTTCAAGGAGGCTACTTAGATAAGAAGTATGAATTTAATCACAGCTATATTGAAAGATATGAGAGATTCAGACCAATGATTCTACAGGAAATAGATTTGGAGGAAAATAAGAACGGAATTCAAAATTTTGATAATTTATGACGATGTTCCAGAATATGACATGAATGTAATGGAATAAATTTAAATTTCCATATAAAAATAAATATTAAACAAAAATATGTAAATCTACTTAATGTACTTGAAGCCCTCCCCTGAGAATAAACCCTAGCACGGATTTTGATCTCAAAATAAAGTAAAACAGAGTCTTATTTTCAGAAAAAGATGGTGGATGATTAATACAGTTTTGGGATACAATCAAAAAAATGAAAATAAGATATAAAACTTTCTAACTAGTATTATTGTATATTTTCAATAGCAGGTAAGAGATTGTCTTGGGGACATGCGTTATGATAGGCATGGGCAACCTTTTGTAAACTCGGGGCCTCAATATATAATTCCCAAGTGACAGCAGACCGCATGCACTTGAAAATAAGAACTGACACGTTGCCGTTGAGAGTTTAATTCCAACTTGAAGAACTGACGAATAAAATAAATTTTACTTTGAGTATATCCTATATATATATATATATATATAAAAAGATTTCACATAAACACGTGAAACAACAATCAATGATTAAACCGCAATAAGAATGGGAAAACAAGACTAAGATCTTTCAACCGTAACAAGCGGTCTTCGTCAGAGTCAAAAACCCAACTGAACACTAGATGCAGAAAACATCTGGTGAGGAGTTGAGAAGAGTGGGAGGGAAGAGTGGTATTTTAAAAGGGTGAAAGCGCAGGAAAGGACTAATGTCCAGAAAGGGATGTTTGGGGAAACAAAGGAGTACAGTAAGAAAAAGTAAAAAACTGTCCGCTAGCTGTCAACCCTCTTTGAAGAGGCTATTGCCCTCGTGACGAAAGTATCAAGTTTGAAGAGACCGTTACTAATGTTTATAATATTAGATCTATTAAATTTAATTAGAGACGATTCAATAATATTTCTTAACAACATTGATTTTTCATAGGTAATAAATTTAGGTCCTGTCCAATCAATATGATGATTTTCATTTTTTATATGCAAGAATAAGGCACTACTTTTTTCCTGTCTACTTACGTTATATTGGTGTTGTTTTACACGTGTCTTTAATGATTTACCAGTTTGACCAATATATATTTTATGGCAATTTTTGCACGGAATTTTATAAATACCAGCGGACTCCAATTCGCTTGGAGAGTTTTTTATTAACATATTACCCACGTTATTACGATTAGAAAACACTATATTAAAATCAAGTTGTTTGGCTAATCTTGGAAGGGGGTCCAATGATTCGTGGTATGGCAAAACTATAGAATTTGATAATAAAAGGGGCTCTTTTGAAGTATTAGAGAAAGTTTTTTTAGCACCCTTCAAAGCTAAATCGATATAAGAAGAGGGGTATTTTAATGAAAGGGCAATTGACCTAATGTTATTAATCTCTTCATTAAGGAATTCAGGAGATGAAACTCTTAAAGCTCTCAAAAACATATTTCTAAAAACAGAAATTTTAACATTTTTTGGATTTTGGAATAAAAATGAACGTATGCAAGTACATTCGTAGGTTTTCTATATACACTAAAGCGTAACTCATTAGGTAACCTATGGATCAGGACATCTAAGAAGGGCAAATTACCACTTATTTCTTCTTCCATTGTGAATTTGATTGTCGGCACTAATGAATTCAATTTTGTTAGGAAATCAACTTTATTTAAAGAATTGGGACAAATGCTCTTGTGGGACAAGATCTTTGGGACAAGATCTTAGTCTTGTTTTCCCATTCTTATTGTGGTTTAATCATTCATATATATACTGTGTGCTGCATTAATGTTTTAATAATTATTTAAATTTTTATTACTCATATGATGAATTTATTATTTCTATCTCATTATTTCATAATTATGATGAAGCAATTATCATAACGTAATCCCCAAAGAATAACATCATCATATTAAAAAAATAAGCATTTGTTGTTATTGTACTATCAGAGAGATATTGTACTCTCTCCCTCTTTCAAAGATGTACTTCCCCTCCTTCTCAATGCCAGAGTGTGTTTTTGTTAATAAGGAAAAAGCAAAGGAAATTTGAAATATTAAGATGAAATTCCAGATAATCTCCGACGGTAACAGGTTACCCCTGCCTGCTTTACAAGATATTTTTATAAATTCTTCATTTATTTTTTGAGTTCAATAAATAAAGATATGTTAGAAGGATGTTATTTAATCTCGTCGATACGGTATAAGTAAGAAGACGAACATGATGTTTGAGTGATAATTACCATAATAACGATTCACTGCATGAATCAACATAAGAACATCAATATAATTAGGCATCATTCACTTTATCAAGAAACACTATTACAAGAACCGAACATGATGTTTGAGTGATAATTACCATAATAACGATTCACTGCATGCATCAACATAAGAACATCAATATAATTAGGCATCATTCACTTTATCAAGAAACACTATTACAAGAACCGAACATGATGTTTGAGTGATAATTACCATAATAACGATTCACTGCATGAACCAACATAAGAACATCAATATAATTAGGCATCATTCACTTTATCAAGAAACACTATTACAAGAACCGAACATGATGTTTGAGTGATAATTACCATAATAACGATTCACTACATGAATCAACATAAGAACATCAATATAATTAGGCATCATTCACTTTATCAAGAAACACTATTACAAGAACCGAACATGATGTTTGAGTGATAATTACCATAATAACGATTCACTGCATGAACAACATAAGAACATCAATATAATTAGGCATCATTCACTTTATCAAGAAACACTATTACAAGAACCGAACATGATGTTTGAGTGATAATTACCATAATAACGATTCACTGCATGAATCAACATAAGAACATCAATATAATTAGGCATCATTCACTTTATCAAGAAACACTATTACAAGAACCGAACATGATGTTTGAGTGATAATTACCATAATAACGATTCACTGCATGCATCAACATAAGAACATCAATATAATTAGGCATCATTCACTTTATCAAGAAACACTATTACAAGAACCGAACATGATGTTTGAGTGATAATTACCATAATAACGATTCACTGCATGAATCAACATAAGAACATCAATATAATTAGGCATCATTCACTTTATCAAGAAACACTATTACAAGAACCGAACATGATGTTTGAGTGATAATTACCATAATAACGATTCACTGCATGAATCAACCTAAGAACATCAATATAATTAGGCATCATTCACTTTATCAAGAAACACTATTACAAGAACCGAACATGATGTTTGAGTGATAATTACCATAATAACGATTCACTGCATGAATCAACATAAGAACATCAATATAATTAGGCATCATTCACTTTATCAAGAAACACTATTACAAGAACCGAACATGATGTTTGAGTAATAATTACCATAATAACGATTCACTGCATGAATCAACATAAGAACATCAATATATTAGGCATCATTCACTTTATCAAGAAACACTATAGCAAGAACCTGGAAATACCTACCTTAGAAATGGCCACAAGAAACCTCGTCAAAGTTTCTTCTTCCATTGATTTAATATCTTCTTGTTCGACGATGTCATCCTTAAAAGTAAATGAAACATTAATGTTAAAGTTCATAAAATAAAACATTCTAACAAAAAATAGAAGAAACATATTAAGATATTAAAATAACTAAAAATCTCCTTTGTATCATCTTTATGTTAGAAACTATTATAAGTTAGTATAGGCCAGGGACGGGCAAGCTTTTTGTGAGTGCCTGCCAAAACCGGCGAAATCTCTGCTAAAAATTCTTTCGAGTGTCAACCCAATTTTTTTTCAGATATTCACCCGAGCATAGTATATACTAAAAAACATAGTATGCGATGACGAAAAATACATTTATTCATCTTCAAAACAACAACAAATGTTAACAGCTTTCAATAAGAAACATCAGATACAACATATCCATCCGGTAGAAACCCTTGCACAAAAACTTTTAAAGGTAGAGTTAGATTACTTTCGAACAAAAACGTCAGTCCGATAGAAGACCTGCACAAAATCTTTTTAAGTTAAGGATGTTTGGGACACTTTTTAAAGGAGCCGTCAATGTATGGCTCCGTCTGAAACAATCCTGGATAAAATAAAACTTTTTTATGACAACATTAAAATGAGAATTAAAATTATACTATTTTTTGTTTTATATTATAAAACATAAATTTCGGAAGTATAAATCAATACAACTTTTTCTTTACAAGAAAAATTAAATCCTTGTCGTTTATTTAACAAATTTTGGTTTTCTTTTAACATTTTCAATTTCTTTTACTTTTAATTTATTTCCTATTAATTTATTTTTGATAATAGAAGAAGATTAACACACAGAGTAAGGAAACACAGTTAGAAACTCAAACTTTCGAGCAATCTGTCTTCAGGAGAAAAGAGGGAGCCCAAGCACATTGTAGAAACAACGGCAAGTAACCATGGATTCATATCGAAAATAGACATATTTATGAAACCACAATCAAAAACTACTGGAGCCGACATTAATAGAATCAGCAAATATATGCAAGTTAAAACTTATTGTAAAATATTAATTAGTTTTAATTATAAACCATATAAGTCCTGGCTCGTTTTCTGTAGGAGATCCTAGGCACTAGAAGACCCATGCAGTTGATGTCCTTGAAAATCAAGTTGATGATTCCAAAGAAGGACTTGAAGTCCTCCACGTCATCGACGTTGAGAGTAGGGTCGAAGGCAATGACGGGCTCCTCCAGGTACATGTTGATTTGCATTAGGGGAGCGTGTGGCTTGTTTATATCCATCTCGTCGATGAACAGCCCCACCCTGAAAACAAGTAGTCTGTATCAACATCAAGCTGCTTTGTATCACTACGAATATATCCTTCAGGCAGAATACGAATCGCTGAAAGTTAACAATTATTAAGTTACCCTTTATATGAAATATAACAGTATATTTTGAGTTTGTCATAATATTTGTATGAAATTTACAACATATACACTATTGAGGTCGCTTGACTATTGAAAAGGCTTCTCAAAATGGTCAGTCGTCTGTATATATATATATATATATATATATATATATATATATATATATATTAGTATAGGTTGGCAGCAAATCTTCTTGGAGGCATATTTTGTTGAAATGTACCGCAGCTTCGGCATTAACGACTTTCAAACCAAGCTGTCCCAGTCTCCTGGCAGTCTTACCAATATTAATTTCGTAATTATTAATTTTT
Source organism: Hermatobates lingyangjiaoensis (assembly GCA_026182355.1). NCBI lineage: Eukaryota > Metazoa > Arthropoda > Insecta > Hemiptera > Hermatobatidae > Hermatobates > Hermatobates lingyangjiaoensis. Next base: position 6,673,479 of record JAPFBL010000253.1, read on the forward strand.
CGTAATTACACTTATTGGTAATTCCCAAATAAGTGTCTCAATGTCCTTTGGGCAACTTATTTGGAAATTACCACCTTATATTCGTAAGACTGTCAGGAGACTGGAACAGCTTAGTTTGAAAGTCGTTAATGCCGAAGCTGCGGTACATTTCAACAATATATATATATATATATATATATATATATATATATATTCAGGTAACTCACCACAAATTAAAGAAGATAGTCGCTCTAAGGCCTTTCACTTTCACGTCGTCAGAGAGCAAATGAATACAAGTTGTAAGCAGGTTATGAATTTTGATTTAAAGAAGGAGTAAGATTGGCATCATTGACAGTATTTTTCCCTATAACTGTTCAAATAGTCTTGATTTGTTTGATAATTCCTTCAATTAGAAATTCATCTAATTTAAAAAGGCCTGGACTAGTGTTGACCAAGCTCTTAGAAAAGTCTTTTATGAGGGCGCTTTCAACAATGTTCTTTCACATGACATAAAAACAAACTCCTTTGCTTCTTCCCAGTTAATTATGTGATTTTTGTCTCTAATGTGTAGGAACAAGGCACTTTTATCATCTTGTCTTCTAACTGAATACTGATGTTGCTTAATCCTTGTATCCATTCCTTTTCCCGTCTGTCCAATATAAGCCAACTCGCAATCCTTGCAAGGAATTCTGTATACACAACAGTTTTTAAATTAGATGAATTTCTAATTGAAGGAATTATCAAACAAATCAAGACTATTTCAACAGTTATAGGGAAAAATACTGTCAATGATGCCAATCTTACTCCTTCTTTAAATCAAAATTCATAACCTGCTTACAACTTGTATTCACTTGCTCTCTGACGACGTGAAAGCGAAAGGCCTTAGAGCGACTATCTTCTTTAATTTGTGGTGAGTTACCTGAATATTTATATCACGTGTTATTGTGACAATTTTCTATATATATATATATATATATATATATATATATATATATAATGAAAAAGGTTTTAAAATAAAGCCGAAACGACGGCAATGAGAGTTTGATTTTTGAACCTAGAAAATTTTACCAAATCCCGATTAGATAACACACCTATTCTATGAAACGGTCGATATATTATTGAATCTGTTATATCTACATATATACGAGTATATATATATATATATATATATATATATATATATCAATGATCAAACAACAATAAGAAATGGGGTTTTTACTCTTTCTTACTGTACTCCTTTGTTTCCCCAAACATCCCTTTCTGGATATTAGTCCTTTCCTGCGCTTTCACCCTTTTAAAATACCACTCTTCCCTCCCACTCTTCTCAACTCCTCACCAGATGTTTTCTGTATCCAGTGTTTCAGTTGTGTTTTTGACTCTAACGAAGACCGCTTGTTACGGTTGAAAGATCTTAGTCTCGTTTCCCCATTTTTTATTGTGGTTTGATCATTGATTGTTGTTTCACGTGTTTATGTGAAATCTTATATATATATATATATATATATATATATATATATAAACAAAAATTAATAGATTTAAAAAGAACTACAAAAACTCACTTTGCCAAAATATTGAATTGTGTTTTAGTATTTTCTTTCAAGTGTTTTCTCTTTGCGGTATACCTTTGTACATGACATATAGTTAACAGAAGTAGTTATTGATTACAGTGAATCATATGTGATTTCACTAACAAGATTCATGTAGTATATAAAATGCAAAATAGTATATCATAAGTCCATTAAGGTATAGTATCACAAGATATAAGACTGACGATGCTCCGACTGCATGAAACAGTCCCTCTCCTACGAAGTCGTCCACCATGTCGAGGTACTTGTCCCATCGTTCCATCTTCACTGGGTTTCCCTTGAATTCTTCCAATAGAATCATCTGTAACCATATATTAGTTTAACTAGCTTTATTTTTACCATCTTATAGATATTTCACTCTTTTCTAAATATTATATTCCAGTAACTTGAAGACATCTCATACTCTTAATTTTCTCACATAGTAGTTACATCGTGAAAAACTATGTTGAAAATTGTACTTGTAGTATTTTATTTCGTATCTCTCATGTGTAATTATTTAGGGCATTCCTTGAACTATATATAACAAAAAATTGATTTTCAATTCATTTGACATACATAATAACAGAATATAACAAAAGCAATGCAAAGATAGACTAGGCATAACTTATTTCTATATTTCTACAATATGTATGACAACGATATAGTATGTCTAGTATATCATTGTGTAGCTTTCGAAATACATTTTATTTCTAGTCCTCTGGACTGTTCATTTGATTATACATATACAGATAATAAGTTCAATAATATATCAACCGTTTGATAGAATAGGTGTATTATTTAATCGGAATTCGGACAATTTTCTAGGTTAAAAAATCAAACTCTCCTTGCTGACGTTTCGGTTTTATTTAAAACCTTTTTCATGGGTCTAAAATCAAAGGATAATAGAAATCATATATACACATTATAATGTTTATACATGATTTGTGATTATCCTTTGTTTGTAAGCCAATGAAAAAGTTTTCAAATAAAACCGAAACGTTGACAACGAGAGTTTGATTTTTTAACCTAGAAAATTGTCCGAACTCCGATTAAATAATACACATATACATATATATATATAATAGATATAATTCATACACATAGATATAATAAATCAAATTGATAGTTTTTGTAGGACTATTTACTCACACAGATAACATAGAAAAAAGAAGTCAAAAAGCAACCAAGAAAATTCACTTTGATATTTCGTGCACATCTGTAAATTTCTTAGCTACTAAAGTAGCGAAAAAATTCAATGCTCTATAGTATTACCACATTGATGAAAAGAGAGAAAATAACTAATTAAAAAAGTAATGAAATATTCTAAACTATAAGGAAAAATTAGATTATGGGATGAGTTTAATTGAACAGGGAGCAATCATATCCCTTTGAATCAGCATGGACGACAATGGTTACTGCCGATTACCAACGAAATAACTGTCAAAATTAATATACGAATGAGGCTTAGCAGAATCCAAATTAGTATAAAAAGCATGACACCAGTAAAATCCAAACAGTACATAGATGGAGGATCTCCAGAATGCACGTGGAGTAATCAGACCAGTTATATTGTTCGGAGAGGGAAATAAAGTAAGAATTGGTGTTAATACTGAGACAGACTTGACATCACATGAGTCAATAAGAAAAATGGAAATTAATACACATAAGGTTGGGTGGTATAGGAAAATAGAAAGGTAAAAGATGAAGATGAAATTATAGGAATAGACTCCTTTACTACAACTGAGTTTTATAGGAAATAATCAAATATTATATCCTTCTTCTAAATAACTGATCGGTAAATTATCTTAGAAAGTAGAGCAGAATTATAGGATAAAGTAAGAAAGGAGAATATAATTCTGAAAATTTGCCTTTTAAAACATTAATATATGATCTACAAGGATCCGGGATAACCTTTTTAATATAAGTCACATAAATACGACAATCAAAAATTAAATAATTTAGTAAAAAGATTCAATAATAAAGAGAAAGTAATATCATTCAACTACTAACTTTCGTTACATTCTCGAATATGAAGTAGATTGGATAGAGGTATCTGTGACTTATTAGTTCATATTTTCGCCTGATATATTTATCGTAAAATTGTAATGTAATTGTATTATATAATGAAAATATTAGCAACAATAAAGAAGATGTTAACTGATTTAGTAAGTGCTTAGAGCTACTTGCATAACCGCCTTCATACTTTGACGTACAGTAATACCTCAGCTCACGAACATAATTGATTCCCAGAAAGTGTGTGTAAGGCGAAAAGTTCGTCTTACGAACATTTATTTCCCATAAGAAACCATTAAAATGAGAATAATCCGTTCCCAGGTCCCCATAAAACATAATTTTCTACTAAATAAGCCTTAAAACTACACAAAAATATACCTTATTTTATGTATAATAAATGTGCTATTGTATTGTATTTAAAGAAATAAACTGTACTGTATAATAAAGTCCCTTAGCCACACACGCACCCTTAATAGCTCCTTGTTCTTAAGGAAGCTATTAAATAAAACTGGTAGACTTAGGTAAACTGGTAGACTTAAATAAAACTACTTAGACTGGTAAGCTAATGGTAGACTTAGCGTACTGGTACTGGTACTGTGGGTACAAAGGCACACCTCGTTCGTGTTTTTCAATGATCTCCTTCTTCAGCTCGATCGTAATTTTCTTTAATGTCTTCTTAGGCTTAACACTAACCTGTGGTGGGGTCTTTTTTGGTCCCATAATAGCAAGAGTACACTCAATATGGTCTAAAATGTCTATCAAACACAAACACTGGGACGCCGTGAGCGTGCGTCAGCTTCTTGTGGCCGCCATTGTAGCGCTGTTCGACCGCGTGGTTTGGTTCGTCCGCCGAAAACTAGTTCGTCAGCAGAGACTATATGCTCGCGAATTTAATGTTCTTGAGGCTAAAAGTTCGTGAGCTTAAGCGTTCGTCAGCGGAGGTTTTACTGTACATCATTTCGAGCATGCAGTACAGTATTTTAAATCGACAATATAGTAAAGTAAGTAATTACACAAAAGTAGCAACCTCCTTTCAGGAAATATGATAAAAGAGGTAGTTGTAACTAGTCGAAATAACTAATTAATTTAATAATAATGTCAAAAAATCCGACTTACGGAAGCAGTGATTTCCTCCTCCTCCTCAGGAATAACTTCAATAACTTCTTCCACAACATCAATCTTCTTAGACTTCTTCTTTCCTTTTCCTTTCTTCTCTCCTTTACTCTTTTTCCTTCCTTTGCTCTTCTTTCCTCCTTTACTCTTTTTGTCCTCCTTTTCTTTTCCCTTTTCCTTTTTCTTTTTATCATCCTTTCCTTTCTTATCTTTTCCTTTCTTACTTCCTTCTTTCTTTTTTCCTTCACTACCACCACCTTTACCTTTCTTCTTTTTCGACTTATCCTTTTTTCCTTCACCTTTCTTTTTGCTTTTTTTTGGTTTCTTTTTCTCAACAATTTCTTCTTCTACAGGGAATGATTCAGGTATATCTGGTCTAAAAGGAAATCTACTTATTTTCCACACTTCAGCTAACCATCTGAAACAAACAGGCCATATTTATATATTTTTTTTAATTTATATTTTTATAAAACTTACGAATACATAGAACTATATTTACACCATTATTAATAGTTTTATTGACGGTGATATTTTTACACATTTCAGAGCTTGTGTTGAAGGACAAAAAAACTTTTACACCTTCTATCAGTGCAATAATTTTAAAGTTACTTAAAATTCATTAAGTTGCTCTTCCATACATTGAAACATAAAATGTTAAGTCCCAACCTCGCACTTTCTGAAGCCGTAATACTACCATGCCTCCAATCCACAGAAAGTGGGGTATGGAAATTTTAACTTTATACAAACGGCTCGAAGAACCCAGCAACTGACTGGTAGATGTTACAGTTACTTACATATGAGTAGTATATACTTTACTGTAATTTCTATTAGTATTTATACTAAATTTGATCTCAGAAAGAAAAATATATTAAATTTCAAAACTCATGGCTTCAAAATATCTATATAATTGGTTTAATTTCAAAATTTTCTTCAGGAGAAGTGATGTAGTTCTATATCTAACCAAAAGATAATTCAGGTGTCTATGATTTTAATAAAAATTATTTTATTGAACATATTAAAATGAAAAGATGATATTTTACGTTTATCTTCAAGTTTTTTAAGCTAATATGATACGAAAGAAAAAAAAACATTTTAAAACTATGGAACAACAGCTAAAACAACATAATTAATGATACTCTGTAGAGTAAAGGTTGTTTGTCTAATATGTGAAAGTAATTAAAAGTATGTCCGTGCAATGGCTAAGATCTAACTTGCCTATATTATTTTATTTTGTATAATTTAAGAAATAGTTGTAGCTACAATTTATTTAAATACGATTACCCAAGAACAAAAAAGTTGAAGTAGCTCAATGAAATTACTGTGGGCATTCCTGCAGATTTATAGTTCACTTTTGTTAGGATGTTTTTAAATAAGACTGATTTGTAATAAATGCAAATATTCTATAAGCTCCTACTATAAAGTAACGGTCATAACTGATTCACTGCTTACATAGCCTTTTCAGCAGGTCTGTTGAACACAGGTATGATGTCGTCTTCCTCAGTAACTTCCACATCGGTGACTATCGGGCTTTCCTGTTCAACTACTACTTCTTCAACTGTTTCAAGTTCTTCCCTTTCAAGCTCTTCTTCACCTTCAACACTCAAGTCACTGTCTGTGTCTCCCATTGGTCCCTAAAAATACAATAATAATTCTGATTAATAATAAAAATAAATAATAATATTAATATCAGTATTAGTACTAGGAATAACACCAACGAATGATACAAGGGCTACTGTATTATGAACGGAGCCTCAAGGGTACCAGGCGACTCCCTTGAGTAAATAGCCTTATCCCGGTGTGCGATGCTCTGCCGATGCAGACAAAATACCACCGATAGAGCTTCAGGGTATGATACTAAGGAGAAGGCAGTCCGAAGACCATCCTCCGGAAGTGCAGAGGGTCCAAAAGTGCGAACTAGTGGGAGCTAACCTCCCACAAGTGCACCTGACAACCCGAACAAGAACGTCCCGAAGAAGGAGAAAGGAAGTTAATTTCTTCCGAAAGGTAGGTAGCCTGAATGTATATTATCAATGATGGTTTGTGCAGATTCTCCAAAGAGGAAGAAACACCGTCAGCACCTGCTGACTAACTATAAGGCAACTTTGCTGCACAGAGGTAGGTGCCTCGGGACACTCAACAAAACCATAGAACCACTTTTACCGCATGAACCAGCGAAAGTGCTGAGCTCCTTGGAGGCGTTGAAGCTAACTGCTTGGGTACTTTAGTACACAAGAGGGGGAAGTACAATGGTTTTTTTTTAAGACGCAGTGCTATAGTCAGCCTCAAATAATAATAATATAAAAATATAACACCATCCAAAAGTACATACGGTTCTAGGCTACTGTCCTAATAGAAAAAGGGTGTTTTAATTGGTATTCTGGCTTATCTAGGAATCCAGAACTATATGCGTAAATGCACTTCACATCCGTACAAAAAAAAATACATAAAGAATTCTATATTGCTTTCCTTCAGTATTTATCAACTAAACTGTCTGTTTTTTTACGTTTAATGCATGTTTTCTCTAAATTAGTTGTTTTAATTAATTTTATAATGAGAAAGTAAAATTTTTCTTTAATTCAGGGGTTTCAATACAAATAATAGTAGTAGTATTATTGTATATACTACAATAATAGCAAAAGCAGCTGAAATCTTGTATCCCTGGAATAAAAACTGTAAATACACTAGATTCTCGAATATTTGTACTAATAGAGACCGAGACAGGTACGGAAATTAGTAGTAATGGTAAATGACAGCCTAATGGTGGGTAGAGTAAGCTAAGTGGTTGACAGCATACCAAGACGTATCATATACATAACCTCACTAAAACTTTCCAGAAGAGCTAGGCTATCTTAATTCCATTTAATTGAAGTAAACACTATTATCAATGCATAATACACTTTATAATGAACAAAAAAAGAATGTTTAGCGTAACTGTTCATGGCAGGCCAAGACCTACCATAGGATAAATCGCCTAATCTCAAGACAGTTTAGTAGGGTTAGGCTACCTCAATTTCATTTACTTTAGCACACTATACATGTGTTTTACATAAGCCGTATTATTTATAAATAGTAAACAATAACTAACAAAAAAAGACTTAACTGTAGACTACCAGCCTGTAGAATAGCTAGGCTATTCTCTACCTCCCTTTGCCTTAAATCGTATTCATCAAATACTTGTGGATAGTTAGTTTATGTTTATTATATATTAAAATACATAATGGTAGTATTGTTTATGCATAATAAAGGTATAGTTTGCTTAAGATAATGAAATTAAAGCAGCCTAGGCTACTCAGTCTCATTATGCTCTTTTTTGAACTACCAATACTCGGATGATAATTTATGCTATTCGGAAAAAAAATTACGGAAATTTGAGAGTACAATTTCTTCAAGTATGAAGACTCGTGAGTGGGGTATAATGAGAAGAGTGCGTTAATCATTTACTAGTAGTTAAGCCTAATAGAATATGAAAGGTGTTCATACCAGTCTTTGCGACTCAGATGTGAGAGCGCCCTCTCCAGAAGTCTCTTCAGAGTCAGTCATTTCTTCATCAGTTTCGGTGTCTGTTGTCGCTTCAGCTGATGATTCCTCTCCTTCTTGGCCAGGTTCAGTGCCCGGTTCTCCTTGTTCTCCTGTACCTTCTCCTTCAAAACCAAACTCATCTTCTTCCACATCTTCTTCCCTCTTTTCTAAAAAAACAATAAAGCTTAATTAAATATCGTTCCAACTCTCAACTCGGAAACCTTTCACAACCATATCTTGCAATATTGAAACTGTATACAGTAATTCTCGGCAGTTGTAATAAGAATCCTCGGGGACCCAAGCCTGTACGATGTCAGCTGCTCCTTAAACACCCCTACTCTAAATACACTTGAAATAGGCAAAATTTAGGACTCCCAATGTAGAATCAACAGGGTAATGTGGCTCATCCATTACAATAATGATCCACAATTTCCGCCTCTAAAACAGCACTAAAATGTGAAAGCCTTATAAGTGTTGGCGTCGGAAAAAAACAAAAAATAATAAGAATCTGATGAAGTCGCCTTCGCTAAAGCTAAAAACCAACTATTCAAGTCAGTTATTTAAAAAAACTTTTGAATCTTCAAAAGCAGATTTGCCATTGAGGGACTAAATACTACTATGTAACATGTTGAAATAAATGAAATGGAGAAATTGTGCAATCTATTATTATTGTATATGACGTACATGCTAGTCAAATAGAAGTTCTCGTTTCAGGATAATAAATCTGTAAGGCTACTTTGTCGAGCTGACACAGACTTTTGCCATGAAAGATGAGAAACTACTTGCAAACATCCACGTCATTGTCAGTTGGAATGATTTAACTGATACAGTTGGTCAAATGGTTAGATATGATATCAAAAAAGGTCATTCATTAATGCTGCATCGTTTGTCACAAAGAAATTCCAGATATCAAATGTGATATATTTATATATATAAATATTGATATAAGTATCGACCGTGGAATAAAAACTAAAGTTTATCGGGACTCGGTCAGTTCTTCAGGAAGATAAAAACCGAAGCGTTGGCAATGAGAGTTTAATTTGAACCTGAAGAACTGACCGAGTCCCAATAAACTTTAGTGTTGTATATATATATATATATATATATATATAGTAATTAAATGAAACGGTCCAACGGACTTTTAAATAAAAACCGATTAAAAAGAAGATAGCACACAGATAGACACAGGAATAACTCACTTCTATATTTCGACCATCGTCATTATGAGTCGCCGCTCTGCCTTCCTGCGACACTCTTCGCCTCCTAATGACGACGATGGTCGAAATATAGAAGTGAGTTATTCCTGTGTCTATCTGTATGCTATCTTCATTTAATTGGTATATATATATATACATATATAACACATACATTTTGTGTTATTTGACTCTACAAGATGATTCATATTTTTTTATTCATTAAATTAAAATTAAATATTCTTAATGGGACTGTATTTGGTTGTACATATTCGTAAATCTGACACTGAACTAGTCAGACATGATAGCAGCAACGAACATCCAACATGTAAAAAAGAAAGAAAAGTACAAAGTGTGACGTGGAGAGGAAAGATTAAATGGTTGTGGGAAGATAAATTGAAAAAGAAGATTTGTATGTGCTGGACAAGTTAAGTGAGAAGAATAATAAAACCTTAAGTAAAAAATTGTCAACTACTGAAGTTCTAACTTGTTCAAGTTCATTTACCATCTTCCTCATCCAATCCGTAGACTTCCTCGTCTGCCTCTTGGTCAGCTTTCACTTCTTCCTCTTCCTCTTCGGCAGCCGCTTCTACTTCAACAGGCTTTATTGGTGGCAGATTGTGGAGAAGGCGAAAGTTTTTAAATATCAGATCGTATATTTTCTCGCCAGCTTGGATTATTTCATCATAGCTGAAACAATTTAAATATAATAATCATACGTTACTAAAGAAATAGCAACATCAACTCAAAGTGCTGAAAATTGGGACAAACAGGTTATAATAGTCAGGAGGTAGATATTTTTTTGTGGACTTCACGTGAAATATTAAAAGGAGAAAATCTTCTATAGTTAAATCAAATAAATGTGTAACTATTCAATTGCTGTACTGGAAGTGTATTCTTTGTTATTTAATTTAAATGATTTCTTTTATGTGGCTGCCAGAAAAGGCTTTTCAGTTGGCTGTTTTTTTTTTCTTTTCTGTCACCACGTAGACCGACAGAATCTTTCATTATACTTTTCATAGATTGAAGTTCACAGATCAAACTCCCAAAATGTTTTAACTTTTAATATTGAACATGAAAAATAATACAACATAGAAATATACAAAATATCTATACTATAGAAATATACAGGTTTCTATCTAATAGCATCAGATGCCGGTATCAGTACCAGTATCATCAGATACTACAATCTCAACCTCAACTAGTTAATAGAACTATTGAAGAATATCTGAGTAAATGAGACTATGACTTGATATATCACATCTCTTATTAAAGGCTGCTGGTGTTTTAATAATATATATCATTTTTTTGAAATGCCTCTTTTTTATGTGTTTATCATATTCTAGAATTCTTGTGCCTTGAAACGTAAATGAATTCCCCTTTGTACATACATACTCCGCTGGTGCACAAACTGTTCTTTTGTGTCTTATATCATTTTTATTTTGTATTATCCTATTTTTCAAGTATTGACTAGTTTGTCCAATGTGTTCTACCTCACAGTCTGAACATTTCACTGAATAGACAACATTACTGTTACTTTGTAATCAACGGGACTCTTTAATTTTAAAAATATGATATTGTTCAGTGTGATTTGGTTTCTTTTAATCTAATTTACAGTCTATTTTATTTTTTGAAAATTTGTTTAATTGTTCCGATAAACCATTGATATTAACCAAACCCTTAAATTTGTTCAATATCTACATACTACAAATTTCAGTATTTCCGGTTTCTTTAAAAAAAAACAACAAAACAATAACACTGACTATTTTGTGGGTTTTTGTGGTTTTCTTTTACTTTTTTTTTTGTTTGGTTTATTGTGGTTTTTTTTCTGTAAGTTGATATTCCATGGATGTATTTTTCTTCATTATTTATATCATTAATATATTGTTTTCAGCCTTGAAAATGACAAATAATTTTTAGTGAAAAGTCGGCGTATAAACAGGAGTGTACTTTTTTTAGACCAAAAATACTCAAGAAACTCATGTTTGAACTTTAAGAATCAATGGTCGAGAAGCTATATCAATATACTCGATGTATACATCGGGCACGGGTCCGGTAACGTCAGGCTTGGGTCATCGAGCTCCAAGTGGATTGGGCTTTAATACCCGACCTGGGTCGAATGGTCGAGAAGATGTATCAATATACTCCATGTATATATCGGGCACGGGTCCGGCAGGGTCAGCCTGGGTCGTCGAGCTCCAAGTGGATTGGGCTTTAATACTCGACCTGGGTCGAATGGTCGAGAAGATGTATCAATATACTCGATGTATATATCGGGCACGGGTCCGGCAGGGTCAGCCTGGGTCGTCGAGCTCCAAGTGGATTGGGCTTTAATACTCGACCTGGGTCGGGTCGTGCTGGATTTTTTAGACCCAATCTTACCTGTACTTCTTACAGTAAAGTAATACTACTCCTATTTGAATTTCGAGATATTAACTGATTCAATTATATCATTTATGAAAAAAATTGATAATCTACAGGCTAAAAAGAGAGAAACTTAAAAAAGATCATGAAGAAGAGAAAGATATAGGGATCTGTTGCAAGCATGATGTACATAGTGAACGAATACTGACAATCTGTATGTCCTGTCCAGATCCTGATACAGCAGAGTTGCGTCCTTCTTCCCTTCAGGCCGGTTATAAAGAGGTTTGAAGTTCCATTGGTTGATAAGAAATATAATCTGGCTCAGGTTTTCTTGTGCCTCCAGCACTCGTTGGGTTAAAGCAAAGACCAGGTCTCGCAAATTTTCTATGTAATCAGCCACCTCTGTAACAAGTTCCCACTTTTTGAATAATATATTAACTTTAATTTGATTGGTTGTAAAAATTCTGTAAAAATTGTGTTGCATTCCGAGCTTTCTAGAAGAGGTAGAGTATAATTTAGTTAACATGAATATGATCTTAGTTATGAATTTTCACAAATTGTGAAAAAGAGGTTTATTGTTATAGAAAAATGCAAAATGAGTTAATATTTAGAGAAAAAAGGTCGCTTTGAAACCGTTTTGACCAACAATGAATTATGCATCCGTGCGTTGTTCTGATGAAGGAAGCAATGAAGTTTGCATCAGTGCGTTGTTCTGATGAAGAACGCAATGAATTATGCATCAGTACATAATTGTTTATGTACGACATTGCTTCTGTTCTCTTATGAACAGTTTTAGTCAAATATTCCTGGCTATATTATAAAGAAATGTGTTCTCTTTGAAATGCTTTGAAAGTACAAGTTTTTTACCGGGAGAGTTCCAGTTGTAGGAGTCAATAATGTGCTTGATGAGAGCGTCTATGGCCGCCACTTCGTCAGCTATTATGTCGAATTCTTGTGGTCTCGACTGCGACCGCATTTTGTTGTACCTGAGAAAAAACAACTCACCCTGTATCAATCTTATAGAAATTAGAATTATCTAAATGAGACAGGTTTAATAACTTTTACGAATCCATTTTATCTCAATATATACTTATTTTAACTATTTCAAACTATGACTTATTGGTTACAAATAATTCCTATTTATGAGTTCAAATCACAGCAGTAATCTGATTAACTAAACTAAATATCTTAAAAAGAGTAGTTAACTGTACTAAAAATAGATAATTAGAAAGCTGTTCTGCTATTCACTGAATTTGATATTGTAGTTTGGTATTTATTGGTAACTTTGTGACACCAACTATGACAAAAATAATACATTATATTGCTCATAGAATTCCATAGGCTGATCAGACTGGAGGAAATAGACGGACACACTCTTTTACTCTTCTCTCTCTCTCTCTCTCTCTCTCTCTTACACACTCACACTCGCACACTCACACTCCCATACACACTCACTCACACTCTCTCTCTAACATACACGCTCGCACACTCACACTCACATTCTCTTACTCGCACTCATACTTTCACAAACTCACACTCACTCTCTCTCTATCTCTCTCTCTCTCTCACACACACACACGCACGCACATTCACTCCCACACTCACATAATCACACACTCACACTCTTTCTCTCTCATACCCACACACACTCTCACACACTCGCACAGTCACACACTCCGCTTTAAGGTATTACCAAACGACCTATGTACTTGTGACAACAAAACACCCCAGACATGGCCTCACATTCTTCTGGAATGTAGAATATACTACAGAGAAAGATGGCGGTTAATAAGAGAAGTAGTAGCAAGAGGAATGAAGTGGCCACCAGGAAACTTAAGTGACCTAATCACTTAAGTGAAACAGATCTGTGCAGGATTTTCGAACATTTTGTAAATAGTCTGGACTTCGACAAAATGTTGTAAAAGTTGTAACATGCATGTAATATTTGTATGACGCATGCAAAATAAATGTATATTAATAAAAAAAACAGTCACACACTCACACACTCGCAGTTACACTCTCACACACTCGCAGTTACACTCTCACACACTCACATAATCTCTCTCTCTCTCTCTCTCTCTCTCTCTCTCCACACACACACACACACACACACACACACACACACAAACAAGCAACAGTTAACAGACAATATTGTCAGGTCAGGTGAAAATGGTGTGTGGTACTGGTTGAAACCGTTTTGACCAGCAATGAATTATGCATCAGTGCGTTGTTCCAATGAAGAACGCAATGAAGTATGCATCAGTGCATTGTTCTGATGAAGAAAGCAATGAAGTTTGCATCAGTGCGTTGTTCTGATGAAGAACGCAATGAATTATGCATCAGTGCATTGTTCTTATGAAGAACCCATGACTTTCTGTTATATCAGGTTACGTTTTACTGATTTTTTCCTCAACAGAGTTATGGAAGATTTTCAGAATAATTCAACCTTAAGGAATTCAGTGAACGTACACAATTACATAGATGTAGAAAAATTATGTATTATTCTTTTGTTCATGAATAAAAAAGATTCCTTAACGATAGCATTTCGGCTGTTATTGGCATAGAATTAAGACCTCTTAAGCATACACGTATTACTAATTAACGTTATCTGAAATAGGAAAATACTAAATAAAAAAAACAGAATAAAAATTGAACATTTTTCAAACTATTTTTTAAAAACGAATTCAAGAATTCTTCAAAAAGTTACGATTTTAGAAGATGAACTCCTCAGAAGAGTAGATTTCTTGCCAATACTGGCAACAACAATTTAAAAAAGTCCCTTTTTTCGTAAATAGCAAAAACACAATGAGATGCATGTTTTCCTATAAGTTCTGATAACACTGTATAACGAACATGTCTTTCTGCCATAAAACAGTCCGTTCCCGTTTACTTTTTAACCTGTAACTGTGCATGATATGTTTACCTCGAATTATATTTAATGAAGATCTTGCTACCCCCTATAAGGGGTTAACATAGACAAAAAAAATTAAAATATTAAAAAGATAACAAAAAATCTGAAATTAATACCAAAATCAGATTTTAAGGCCGTAATTGTTTTTAAGTTTTATTCGTATAATACTGTTTGTAAACGGATTTTCAACTGTTCTACAAATTAAAAATAAATTTATTTTAAACTAGCAAACGTACCCGTCTTTGACGGAATCAAAAATTCTATTATACTTGGTATTCCAAAATATCAATTATAGTATTATATATACTACTACCATAACTATAAGTTATAGAATAGTAGAAAATACCATTATTAGTACAGTGTTAAACATATGCCTCTGTATACACCACATTAGCTGTCTGTCCGTCAGGTTTACGGAAGAACAAACAGTTGGAACCTCTGACTCTTGAGCAAGTAAAATACAGTTGACCATGTGAGAAAAACTTGGTCTCGCTAACATGAATTCCTGCGTTAGATAAAGTCTCCCTTTGCGACTTAGTTAACGTCATTGCGAAATAGACTCTGACAGGACATTGCAATCATTTCAATGGAAACAGACAGTGACTTGGAATCAATGATATGCGTGGTATACACACAGACTCCCCAATACCACATCCAGTCATTATGTCCGCCTCTATGGCATATCTGTGTAGAGCACGAACTCAGAGTCGTGTCCCATTGCACAGTTTTGGGGCACTCATGTTTCGTAACATGGAATTTCTTACTGCTACTAAATTGCAGCATGATTGGTGCTCCTACTTGAAGTTTTTACTCATGAGCAGGCAGTCCAGGAGAAATAAATTCAGAGTCAAGAAATTCAATTAGATAATGAACTGCTTCTTCATCACTAATCCAATTTCTTTACTGACTTATAAGTTCTTTCCTCGGTATGATATAGCGTAAGACTTGTTTGTTGAGTTTTCCTGCCTGTTCATATTAAGAGTTGAGAATTGCTCGTTTACAAAACTTTTTATTCGTAATGGATAGTACATCCTCAACCCTGGGAAACACCTTTTCAAAGATGTCAAATACGCAATATATTCATATGCTCCAATGAAATTAAAATCAACTAACAATACCTACTTGCCACACCTGTGTATTTTCAAAACAAACTTGTCTGTGAAGTTAGAAAAATACGCTTAAAGCCCTATAACTTCATTTCTGTACTTAATTATGACTCTATTTAGAGCCCATATTTTAAGTTAGGCATACACAAATCCAGTGTCAAAGTTTCAGCTTGCCATGTCTTATGGTGGCTGAGTTTACTTGTGACAAACGTTTTTGCTTTAAACGTCCATAACTTCACTTCTACGTTGAATTTCCAATCAATTCAGAGCCTATATTTTAAGTTAGACCTACACAAATATACTGTAAAAGTTTCAGCTTTATATGTCTTATGGTAGCTGAGTTTACTTGTGACAAAGTTTTGCGGGCAAACAGACAAACCGACAAACCGACAGAAATTTTTCTAAGGGTGGATTCGGTTTCTCCAATGTATGAAACGTAAAGAAAAGTTGAAATGAGTCAGTTCTAAGCAATGTACAGACAAAATCATTATTTTATTTATATAGATTGTTCAAAACTAGTTTTTTTTTTAAAGAGGTTCAAGATTATTATATTTGTTTGCGCCGCCAAGTAATTTAATTTAACATTTTTTTTATGATTTGTATTATAGGTGTTTGTTTCGAAAAATCATTGATTTTCTTCAATGACGACTGTATATGTATTCGAGTACTGTAATAAGATGTTAGCAGTCTAAAGTTACATCCTTGATTGTAATTCCATGAAAATAAATATTTTTAGGTCGTTCTGAAATTTTGAATGTTAACGAATTATCAATGGCAAGAGAGGGGAGAGGGCAAATTTTAGCCAAAATAGTTGCTACGTCACTGTTTAAGATTCAAAACTAATGACAAATATGCAATCAATAAACACACCTTATTCCTTTATTCTTAAAGTTGAATCATTTATTCCTTTACTGACTCTGTTGTCTTTATTATTACATAAAAAATTAAAGAGAAAATTCCAAACATAAATGTTTATGAAATCGTCACGTTTCGAACAAGTAGGTTCCTTCTCCACGTTACATCCACAACGCTCAACTTAGCTTAATTATCAAAAAACTATCTTGTGGAGTTTTATATCGCACAAATGGGTTCTTTTTATGAAACATTGTTATATGTTGGCGTTTCCCAATTTCCCAAGATAACAT
The DNA here is from genome assembly GCA_026182355.1 of Hermatobates lingyangjiaoensis. Taxonomy (NCBI): domain Eukaryota; kingdom Metazoa; phylum Arthropoda; class Insecta; order Hemiptera; family Hermatobatidae; genus Hermatobates; species Hermatobates lingyangjiaoensis. The sequence continues at coordinate 6,690,387 of JAPFBL010000253.1, forward strand.
ATTGACAGTTTCGTATCCCTTACTGGTTCAATAGGATGCCTCAATGTAATACAGTATACTATAATGCAGTATGCATAAATAGAAAACTGGATGTGCAATTTTTTTTATGCATTTTTAACTAATTTTACCATGTTTTTTTAATTTCATGGGTTTAGAGCAGGGTTGTCCAAACTTGATGGGGACGCGGGCCGCAGTACCAGATGTAAAGTAAAACACGTACATGTAAATGAATCTTTATATTTATCATAAAAACATATATTATCATAAAAAAATAATTGACAAGTATGGATAAAAATCAACCCTTAAATATATTTGTTAAAAATATTAACAAATATATATATAAACGGTACAGTTTATATATATATGGGATGGGTGTGCGTGCATTTTGGAAGCCAGCTCCTTTGTGTCAATGACAACTGAGGTTAAGGCTAAACGAAGGTAGGCTTCGAGAGATGTTTCATTAAGTAGATTTCTGTCTTTGGATTTAATCGACCTCATTTCGGAAAATGCTGCTCCACAAAGGTAGGTACTGCCAAACATTGACAGCAAGTTCAATCCAAAACGGCGTAAATTAGGATAATGCTCTTCAGAAAGAAGAGGCCAAAATTGAGTGATTGGCAGTGTAGCTTTGCTTAATAACAACTTTTTTCGAATATAACTCAATAGAAGTCTAAATATACTAATTTTTAAAAGTTTTCTAGAAGAAGCCGCGGGCTAGTCTTTGGACAACCCTGGTTTAGAGGTTATTAAAGTTTTAATGTTCTGAGTTTGAAACTCAAAAAAATAAAAAGGCCAATTACCACTCGATAATCTTTCTCAGTGTGGTAGTCCAGTAGTAAAACTCCTCATTGCGCTGAAAAAGATCAAGTGCCTCTCGAGGAATACCTTCGATTTCGAGTAGCTTCATGTAGCGCACTTCCTTCAAGGCTGCTGTCAGCTAAACACAAAATAGTTTCTTTTACTTTTGTTATCAAAAGAAAATTAAAAAGTATTTGGGATGGTGCTATTTAATTTTAATTTTAATGCGTTACATACTTATAATTACATACTCGTATTATAAGTGTTACAAATAAGATTTAAATTATTGCGTAATTAATCAATGACTTATTTTTTACCTTTTTTTAAAAAACAAAAAATGGTTTAATAATTTATGGAATTCAAGTTTTCACACTGGTATATATATTCAAAATTATATGTATAAAATTAAACAGAGATGTAGTCGCAGATACGACTTGAAAATACTATATAAATTATTGAGTAACTGAAGAATCAACGTCTTATTTTTTACCTTTTTGTAAAAAAGTGGTTTAAATATTGATGGAGTTCAAAATTTTACACTCATATTTACAATTACAATTATGCATGCTTTGTTGAACACAACAGAGTAAAGGGATTGCTGACCATCTCAATTGTTGTTCTAACAACGAAAAAGCTGTTTTTAGGCAAGTCAAAGTTCTTGAGAAGAAGCTTATAGACAGGAATTACTCTGTCGTGTTCAACAAAGCATGCATATCTGAAGGACTGCTACCAAATTATACTAATTGAAATTATGTGTATAAAATTAAGTATTTTAAACACTGGGAACTATTTACAGATATGATTTGAAAATACTGGGGCTTAGATATTAGAAGGCTAGAGTGTCGGAGTTTATGGGATGTACTATGTTATAGTAATCAAGTTTCGTAATCCGTGCTTCTGCCTCCTCACCCAATGGGTTTCGGGTCAAGTCTTTATTCTCGACGATATGTACGAGGACAAGTGTAAAATAAGGAATAAGTACAGAGAGATTGACAAATGCTGCTTCCAACCCCAAGGAGGTGTAGGACAGTTTGTGTTGGACAGATAGTACTTGGGCTTTTCGAGCTCTGGATGCGTGTAACTTGGACAATTCTTGACCACCGACAGCTATACACATGGAGTAGTATTAAACCTCCAGTCTAAAATAAGCCAATCATCCTAAACTGCAGAATTGACTTTCATAACTTCTAAATGAATCCTTTCTCAAAAAGTCAATCCAATTTTGATGAGAAACGTACAACATCAAGTCTTTCCACAATTCAATGCATGGAAAACCATTTAATTAATTTTGAGTGAAAAGTTTAACATTGATTTGACTATATATTTATCCATACTGGGTTAACTTGATAATACGAAGTCTCCACATAAAAGAAGTTTTTTAATTCAAACTATGCGTTTCGAAAAAGTAGTTTTCATGGTCAGATATACACCTAAATACAAATTACAAATTAAGGGTTACAAAAAAAAGAAACGAAATTATATGTAATAACATGAAAAAAATGATGACATATCCACTCATCAGTGGGTTCGGATGAATTGAGAGTTTACTGTGGAATTTTTTGTAGCGGTCTTTCGATGGTACTAAAGAATAAAATATTTAACTGGTATTAAAGAAGGAGTTATGTTAGAAATTTTAAAATGACACGAAACGTACGGCGAGTTGAAATGCTATTAAAAATTGGGTTCCATAGTCATTTTATAAGGTTTCTATGATTTTATGTATTAAATTATTTTATTTTATGTATGCTTCTACGATATATATTCAGATACTCACTTGCCTTTAGCTGATGTAGCTAAAAACTACATGAATGTAGTTTTTGGAACTACATTCCCATGAATGTGGAATTGGAACCAATGATCTTTCTTAACAAGACTTAGATGAAATGAGCAATAAATACTCTTCAATTGAGTTTGATTTACCTCAGAGTCGAAGTTGAGCAGAAGTTGCAAGTCATCTTGGACTACAAGTAAACTCTTGGCCAGTCCTGTTTTAATTTCACCAGGCACTCTGGATGCCCACTCGGCAAATATCTCGTTTTTCAAGTCCGTAAGTAAATCCATCATTTGATAGGCCTTTGCTTTTGAGTACTCCATATCGGGGCAGGTGGCAATTCTGAAAACAACCACCCATTGTTTAGCAAACATAAATTAACATGCAATATATAAAATATAGTGATAACCCCAAAATATATTAAAATTTATAATTTACATTTATTTCATAGTATTAAATATTTTAATAATTGTAAATACTCAAACAAATACACGAGTGTTAGTATATATAAACTCAACAAAATTGATATACGAGTACCACTATATTGTCGCAAATGTTAACTTTTAATTTTTCTTTACACATGTACAACAATGCATTGAGAACTTCGTATATACACACACGTTTATATTTTCCATGTGTAGAAATGAATGAATCGGAATTCGGTCGTTTCTCCAAGTTCAAATCAAACTTTTATTGCTAACCCTTTGATCATTAGTCAAAATATTTTTCATGAAAAAAATTAAAAAATATTACAACTGTATTGGAGGAATAATAGAAATTTGGGTTTTTAAATAAAACCAACATTTTTACTTTCTAGGGTTGATTCAAACTGGAAAAATGACTGACGCTAGATAAATATTTTTCGTTATATATATATTATGAATTCACATAAACACGTCAAATAACAATCAATGATCAAACCACAATATGAAATGGGAAAACAAGATCTTTCAACCGTAGCAAGCGTTCTTCGTCAGAGTTAAAAACCTAACTGATACGGTTGAAAGATCTTAGTCTTTTTTTCCCATTTCATATTGTGGTTTGATCATATGAAGAAATTTGCAAGGAGAACTCCTAAGGGAGAGCCCATTGCAACTCTATCTATCAGAAGATACATTTTCTTCCTTCACTCAAGCAGAATGTTATAGGACCTGTAGACAAGCTGTCCCAGCATCTTATCAAAAACTAACTGATCTAATTTGAAAATACAGAGGTGGGTATTAACCAAACCATAAACTTTATTTTTATTTAAAACTGAATTAATAATATTAAATTTGTTTATGAACTATTTGTTCGACATGTCACCAATACATAGAATGATTACTGGTTATAATGTTGAAATAATGCACTAGATGGATATTTTTTTTAATACTGTAGAAGTGTTGCTTAATTATCATGTTAACCTTTAGAGTTAACTGAATATACTTGTAATTTTTGAGGCTATGAATTTTATAAATTCATTAAATATAAAATGCATTACTACTCATCAAGCAACTTGTATATTGCCTCCATTCTTAAGCACAGTAGTAATACAAACAGGTGAGGATAAACTTACGGATTTTCAAAGTTTTCTATACTCTCCAAGGGTCCCTTGAGTCTCAGGATCATACTCTCGACCCAGAGGAGAGCCCCTGCCACTGGAGGCCAGAAAGGAGGAACGTTCATGGCTCCAGTCTCCTGGTACTGCTTCAACTGGATATCGTACATCCTCTAGAAAGACCAATTAAACAATGTTTGGTATTACAGAGGCATTATTTGGTACTATATCACAAAGGGCTAATGCTCGGCCTACGTGTGATCCCTTGTGGGACTGCCACTGCAACCTAACCTACCCTAACCTAGCATTGTAGTCCCTACTTCATTTGTATATAGTTGTTGGAAGTATAATAGCCTTATCATGTTTTGTAGTCCTGATGATGATGTATACATACATTGAAACGTTGGCGTAATAAGGAGAAGTTCATTTCCATGACCTAGCCCTCCAAAAAATTCATTAAATACTATAACTAAATTGTCCTTAAGGTCAATTAAACAAACAGAAGAAAAACGCCAGAAAAGGTTCACTTTAATATTTTGACAGTTTTCGTAATCGGAAAGAGATGTTCATTTCGCGAAAGGCAACCGAAAAATTACCTGATGACAACACGCGTGAACGATTAGCTGCAGACTGACCAACAAGCATGAAAAGTTAGAAAGGAGAGACGAGATGGAAAACAACTTACGTAAATGAAATAGTTGATTATGAAATAAATAAATGTCCCACCCTGACTGCAAAACGTTAAGTGTTGCTGCAGGATTGGGAAGTTGTTTGAAGAGGTACAGGGTAGGTTTTATTGTAAATAGTTGAGGTGAAATAAGAATCAGGAATTTGAACACGAGTGTTGCAGACACTCTTGCTTTGCCCTCAAATCTGTTCCTCGTGACGTTGAATCTCAAAATATCACAGTAAATCTTTATACTTGCTTTCTGTCTTCTTCAAGTGATCAAATTCTAGAGATGTCGACCTCCTTATAGTAGAAAAGGATTCAAAGAATCAATATTTGGTCAATTTTCACGTGAAAACTAAACCCTCAATGCCAGTATTTAGTTTTAATTAAAAGTGTCATGCATGCATAATTAAGTACACATATGATATCCATTTATGAAGTATATAAGATCCTGAGTACCTGTCAAATAGTACAAATTTTTCGTTTTGGAAATAGATTTGTATTTCATGTTAGAAAAATAAATCACTTTCATTGATACAGTTAATTATATGGTACACTAATTCACGCATGGTCGAAAAATCCCTTTACGTGTTGCGAGTATATCAAAGGAAGTTATGTAAAATAAACCTTTCATTTTTATGAATTATAATAATTTATTAAGTGTTAATTAATATAAAAACAATTAATAATCATGTTTAATAATGTAAACTATAGGTTTACGATAGCTAAACAAAAGTATGTAAACAAAACAGCAGAATAATTAGTAATACAGCTGGAACTTAAATATCAGGTTTGCCACCTTAACTACCATATTCCCGATCTCACTTCACTTCTTATCTAAGAAAAACTAAGTATTACATTAGAAATTATTTTACAATGAAAATTAACTGAAGATTTCAACAAAAACAACAACAAAATATCAACAAAGTAATTAGGTTCCACAACCTGGATTATTCTCCCACCTTTTTTAAATGCGGAGATTAAATTACGGTCTTATATTATTACACGAGGACTATGGTATAATCAAAAAGAGTTAAAATTAAATTAAATTAACCGGCTACGCAAATAAATATAAAAGATAGTTTTGAAAAATTTAAAATAAATTTAATTTTTATTTCCAAATATTATAGTTGAAAAATCCTTTTAAAAACAGTTTTAGACACATAGAACATTAAAATAGTTGCACTCCTTAAAAACTCATTTCGTACACAATTTTCAGTTGTTTTGTTGTTTTTATTGTTTTAATTTTTTTTTTTATTTTCTATTTCTACTCTCTCAAAATGCAGCACCTTGTCACGTGTCACCTGGGGCCGCCTCTCCATATATATATATATATAAACTTTAACAAACAGGAAAGAACACAGAAAGTCACTACAGAACTCACTTCGATATTTCGACATCCGTCGTCATCAGGAAGAAGTGAAAAGTACTCGCGTTAAGAAGCAAACTGGTACTCGTATACCATATATATAAACCAAAAAGACGAAAACTAAAATTACATACACTGAAAACTGGTCACGGTGATTTGTGAGGCCAAATTTCCTGCTGTAGGAAACAGGGTTTTACTTGAAAGGTGAAATAACACCGTTAGAGGCAACGCAGGTGTATTTCTGAAGCTTTTGTAACAACTCTACGAATGGAAATATGGCACTCCCTTCACTAATAGATGAGGCGTGTCCAGTGTTCATCATTCATCATTAAAAGGTAAAAAAAATGAAAAAAACCTAGACATATTATTCTATATTTTTGAAAAATTAATTAGAGTAAAAAAAAGGAACTATCAAAATACCAAAAAAAAATAAAAATGACACAAATTTTCTTTGAACTAGCGAAAATAACTAGGACTTAAGTGTTATCTTATCTGATAATAACTTGTACCTGAGAAATTCCCTTTTACTTTGTTTCATAAATGAAACTGGCAATTTTTAGATATTCCAAATCATTTTTTGACATTTTTACGTTAATATTAGTAACTAAAAGTAATTTTAGAAAAAGTAATATTAAGATTTTGACAGATTGATCTGTGTATAGCCGTAAGTTTGTGGGCTTGTTACCGGCCACATCGTTTGATGAGTCAAGTTCATATTCAACTAATAATTGAGTCCTGTAAGGCTCTGTTGTTTTTGGCCAATAGTACTGCAAGGAAAAGTCACTTTTTTGGTCTATATGTTGTTTTAAAGATATTTTTCCTTAAAATATCTTTAAAAAGTAGACTTTTATAAATGTTACGTTCTTTTTTACTTATGAAGTATATATGTACTGAGCAGTTGAAGAGTAAATCACATTGTAATTGATAAGTGAGTCTTCTAAACTAGATTACAACTAGACAACATCTGAAAAGCAAAACAGGCAATAAACAGAAAATGATTGATTCTAAACTGAGTCTACATTCCACACGTAAAGAAAATTGATTCTACATGGTCCTAAATATTGCCTTACGAACACTTCTCCATAGCATGACGTCATAGTATGGGTGGGGTTAAACCATAATTAATATTTTGAAATTTAAATTTATTCGAAAAAAGAATTGCTTCGTAATCTAATATCAAAAACCAAACTAACATCGAGTTTGAAGAACTCTATATAAATAACCAAATATATATATATATAAAAATTAAAGTTTATCAGCACTCGGTCAGTTGATCTTCAGGTTCAAATTAAACTCTCATTGCCAACGTTTCGGTTTTTATTTAAAACCCTTTTTCGTAGGCAGAAGTATAAATTTGTTTATAATAGAAAAACTAAGTATTACATTAGAGAATATTTGACAAAGAAAAATAGCCCGCAGATTTCAACAGCTGTCTAGTTTGAATGAACATTTCCCACTGAACTGATAAACAACAAGGCAACTAAATTTTTCAGAAAAATTTATTCAAAAATAATCTCTAATGTAATACTTATTTTTTCTGTTTCAAAATGTTATACTTCTGCCGATTAAAAAGGTTTTTAAAAAAAGCCGTAACATTGACAATGAGACTTTTATTTGAACCTGAAGAAGTGACGTAGTCCTGGTAAACTTTAGTTTTTTCCTATTTCAAGGTCGATACTTTTATCATATATATATATATATATGTTATCTGGTAGCAAACAACCACCTTCGTTATCCCAGAGGCAGCTGCACCAGGCAGGAGTGTTGAGCTAAAAATGCATTGTAAGCATTAAAACTTTATATAAGAGCTAGCGCTGCGCCGCAACTCCAGTCTTGTCCAACCTTCCATTTAGTCTTGTCCAAACTCTCATTCAGTCTTGTCGAATCCTCAGTCTCAGCCAGTTATAAGACCCTCAGTCTATTTTAGTAATTTGTCTCAGGAGTCTTACAATCAACTGTTTGCTGTATTGTTTTTATATTTTATAATAATTAAACAGACTCCTATTAGAATAATCTAATAGTAAAGTATTAACTAATACTGTAAACCAAAATACAAGTAATTGGTAAATAAAAACTTTTTAAAAAGACAATATTGAGAGGAAGAACAAACTGGCGCAGTCGGTAGGACATAGTTGAAAGAAGGAAAATCAACCAACGAAGGCCCACACAAGGATTGAACGAAGCAGAGGAAATGCTCTTCATCCTACTTCTGTGAGAACAGTTGCTTTTACCTTTATTAGGAGAGAACTGTCTTGTAGAAAATATTTTGCTTTTAAATATTGTCATAAAGTTAGAAATTTTTGCTAATTATATTTTTTTATAAAAATATTAAAAGTTGTATTAATAATAATAATAATTCAAATTATTATTATTCAATCATTTTAACTTGAATAATTAAATAATTTTACTTTAACAGTTTATATTTTTTGCTTATTTTTGTGATCTTATTTGAATTAATATTTGTTTTATTCTTGTTTGTACACACACACAAAACATACATTCGACATGGAGAACACTTTAAAGAAAGAATATTTTGACATGGTTCCTAAATTTCATGGAGAAGCTTCACTTGTCCCTAGATTCATTGAAATATCAGAAAAGTTAGTTAACAGGTTCTATAATAAAAAAGACGTGAATGATTTTCAAAATGAGTTTCTCATGTTTAGTCTAATGGCTAAAATAAAAGGACCGGCAGCCGCAGCAATAAATAATAATAGGATAACATGTTGGGAAGAATTAAAAACTGCCCTATTAAATAGTTATAGTGATAGAAGGGACGGGTTCACCCTTGCCATTGAAATGTCTGCATTGAAACAGTATAGTACTGAAAGTCCATTTGACTTCTTCGAACGAATCCAAAGTTTATTAAATTTGCAAATCGCGTTCTGGAGGAACAAATGTAACAACACGGAAGCAGACATAATTTGCAACTACAATAGGAAATTAACACTGAGAGTATTATTGAAAGGTCTTGAAAAACCGATAGGATGTCTCATGAGAACGAAGAATCCCGGTGACTTAAATGAAGCTTTAAACATGCTCACAAATGATTTCCAGTTACAAGCAAAATTTAATTATTCATTAGACACAAAATACACCTTCCACACCAATTAGGAAACCCACATTTGTTGAACAACCCGTTAGAAAAGACACAGTATTTTTATTTGTAAACAAAAACATAACACATCGAACCCATTTTACCAAAACAAGCAATACAATCCATCAAACACATCACACATGTACAAACCGACACCAATATTTTATTCAGGTTCCAAGTCAAGGACTTTAACAAGTCAATCTCGTCACAAAATACATTTTCAAGCAAATTCAGACCACAAAACCAAATGTACACAATAGAAACACCACAGACAAATTTTAAACAACCCAAAAACACAAAGCATACAGAGAGTAAAGAACACGAAAATCATTTTTTAGAAGAAAACGCCTCCACATCACATCATCGCAAATTATTAATCTGAACAATAATGTTAGTATCCTACCTTATTTCATTTTGCCCTACACAAATATGAAAATATTAATTGATGCTGGTAGTTCTAAATCATTTATTAACCCACTAATTGCAAAGGAATATTTCTCACAATTAATTAAATATCACCCCTGTAAAATCCCCCATGGAAGTTCAATTCAAAAGTTTATCATTTCTATACCAAGTTCTAAATTTTTTCACACTGAAAAGTCAAGTCTTAAATTTAATTTATTTAAATTCCACTCATTTTTTGATGGATTAATTGGTCTAGATAATTTAAAAATCATAGAAGTAAAAATAGATTTAATTAAGGACAAATTAATTACACCTAAACAAGAAATCGACATAATATTTAGAGACACAAAAAACAATATTCAACTAAACAGACAAAGAAACGTCACAAACGAAAACACAATTAACATACCCCCAGAAACAGAACAAGTAATCAAATTAAAAGTTCAAAATTTAAAATAAAACAAAGGTTATATACCAAACTTAAAAATTAATTAAATGGAAATTCCAGAAGGAATAGTAAATGTTAAAAACAATGAAGCATATTGGTTACTTAGAAACACCAGTAAGGATGCAAAAAGCTTAAGGAAAATAAAACCCATAACTGTAGAAAAATTTTATCTTAAACGAAAAATGAGTCCAACGTTCATTTGTACAAAACGTTCATTAATAAAACTAGTAAATTCTACTTATCACTTATACACACAGAACATATGAATAAAGAGGAACAATTTGCAATTAAAAAATTAATAAAATCACATTCAGATATATTTCATGTTAAAGATAAATCACTAACATTTACTAATAAAATTAAACACGTAATTAGAACAAAAGATGAAATACCCGTGTATACTAAATTATATAGATACCCGGAAATACACAAAAAAGAAGTTGATGAACAAGTAGAAGAAATATTAAAACAAAACATAATTAGACCCTCTCATTCACCATGGAATTCACCCCTTTGGATCATCCAAAAAAGGTAGATGCCTCGGGAAAGAAAAAATGGAGATTAGTCTTAGACTATCGTAAATTAAATGAAAAAAACTGTAGATGATCGGTATCCAATTCCGAATATTACGGATCTTTTAGACAAGCTTGGCAAATGTCAATATTTTTCAACTATCGATTTAGCTTCAGGGTTTCACTAAATAGAGTTAGAGGAGGAAAGTATCCCTAAGACTGTGTTTAGTACCGAGCAGGGACACTATGAATTCGTTAGAATGCCTTTCGGTTTAAGGAACAGTCCAAAGACGTTCCAAAGAGTCATGAATGACATCTTAAGAGGAGTTCCTTGTGCAGTTTATCTGGATGACATAATTGCGTTCAGTACCAGTCTACAGGAAAACCTAGAAAGGTTAAAACAAGTTTTCGACAGATTAAGACTGTCAAACTTGAAAGTCCAATTGGATAAGACGGAATTTCTAAAAAAAAGAAGTCGCTTACCTAGGACATGTGGTTACCCCAGAAGGTGTAAAACCGACCCCTGAAAAAATAAAGGCTGTTTAACTGAATTGATGGGTTATTGGTTGGAGTGGGAAGATGTCCTTTCTCTACAAAGACTGCTTTGGCTTGCGGCCTACGTGTGTTCTCTTCGGGACGGCCACTGTAACCTAACCTAACCTAAGACTGCTCTACGACTGCTAGTAGGGCTACCTGCCTAAGGGCCGAGCTGCACCCTCGACCATTCCCCTCCACACCTCTCTTAAATAACAACTAACAAAGGCTATTCGAGATTATCCACTCGCCAAAACCCAAAAGGAAATAAAAGGTTTCCTTGAGCTACTTTCCTACTACAGGAAATTTATTAAAGACTTAGCTTCATTGATTAAGCCAATGACTAAGTTCCTAAAGAAAAACGCAAAAATTGACATTAGTAACGAAGAATATTTAAATAGTTTCAAAATTTGTTAAGAATTGCTCGTCAATGAACCTATACTGCAATACCCTGATTTTTCAAAACCTTTTAATTTAACTACATATCATTAGGCGCAGTATTAAGTCAAATTACAAACGGCGCTGATTTACCAGTAGCCTATGCAAGCAGAACACTAAATGAGTCAGAAACAAACCTAGCAACTATAGATCGAGAACTCTTAGCAATAGTCTGGGCTGTTAAATACTTTAGACCCTATTTGTACGGTAGAAAATTTAAAATATACACCGATCATAAACCGTTACAACGATTATTTAATTTAAAAGAGCCGAATTCAAAATTAATTAGATGGCGCTTAAAATTAGGGGAATATGAATATGAAATATATTACAAAAAGGGTTGTCAAAATAAAAATGCAGATGCATTATCGCGGATAGAATTAAATTTAACAGAAGACGATGATCAATTTTTAAGAAACTTGGTAGAAGCACGCGTAGATGACGAAAATATAGAAAATGAGTCACTCATGGTAAATGTAGATGAAAATAACGAAATTAATAATCAAGATAATCACAATATACATTCGAATTACAAAGGGAACACAGTAGTAAATATCCCAATAAAAGAAGAACCAGTAAACTATGGTAAAAATCAAATAATAATTACACAGGTAGATCATAGTCCATGTGAAGTAAAAATCATAAAACTCCTTGATGATAAACAAAGAATATTAGTGCAACTATCGAAAAATAAATTTGTGGAAGATACAATTAAATTTGTGAAAACATACGTAGAACCCAGGAAAAAATATTGTACTCATTTCGAGAATAATATTTACGAAGAATTTTGTAATGTAATTCAAACATATTTTAAACATTCAGAAATAGGTTTTGTTAGGTATACACAAAAACTAATCGACGTAACAGAAAAAGATGACATAGTAGAAGTTATTTTAATAATCTTACAACTTTAGTAAGATTAAGATGATTAAGGCGGGATTCGATCCCCCACCTGGCCTTCTATTTATTCACGTGGGAGGTGAATAAATATGAGTACGTCGTCCCTCGGAGAGGACGTTAAGCAGTCGGTCCCGAGCCTCTTTAAGATGTCGGGTACTCGTTAAAGATTCATACTCGAAATGCACTTGAGTTAGGCAAAATTTAGGACTCCCAATGTAAACAAAAAGCCGGTAAACGGCTGACGTTATTACCCGCTAGAGGATCGGTTTAAACAATAAAAACAAAAATGATTAAACATGAACATCACAAAGCATTCCTATCAGTTCAGAGGCGAGTACGTTAACCACTGAGCTAATCTGGCCCCGCTCAGGTTTGCTAACATCCCACGTGAATAAATCGAGGGCCATAGTGGGTATTTGAACACCTAACCTACCAGTTCAGAGGCGAGCACGTTGCCACTGAGCTAACCTGAGGTCCTGATATCTTATGTTACTATTAAGATGTTTTTTAATAAGCTAGTTACATTATTACAAGCAAACATTATTAAAGTCATTGACAATCAATTTAATTCAATGATCAATTTTAATGATCTCTCCATTTTATGTTTTTAATAAACATGAAATCATCATTAAAATACTAGAAAAACAATAGACTTGAAAGGATGAGTAATAATTAAGATTAGAGGCATCATTGAATAGTATTACTAATGACATCATTAAACGGAATCATTAGTGATAATCAATATAATTTTATGCGTTTACAATGCGTGCTGTTCATTTCACGTGGTTGGCATACCCAGTTTGTTTTGATTATAATTTCAAAAATATGTCCAAAAAAATATTTGAAGGAAATTTCTACAAAAATATAAGAAAAGTTAGTTTAAGTTTATTTCAAGCAGTCCACGAAGTTCCTTGGGATAAATGAAGTTAATATACTTACAGAATATCGTTTAACACTTTTGGTAACATGAGTAACAGCAGCAAGGTTATAAATTTGAAGTTCTTAATAAGCTAAGCGTCACATGTTTTATATTTTTTTAGGTATTGGCATTATTTGTTCTATTATTAGAAATTTTTTTGGTATGCACCTTTTTCAAAATATAACAAGTAGATAAAAATTATTTAAATAAAAAAAACAAATATGTCATTCTGTTTTAGCCACTTTGCAAGGTTTATGAATTCTAAATAAGATGTAACGTAGAGCCATCATAGAATGTTATGTGGAAGCCGTGAAGAAGGCCGACTATAAGCTACTGGCAGCATACACTGGCAATCAATATTTCATCGCAGCAATCGTGATCACCACACAGAAATGAGTTAACAAAGTCAAAGATATACAACAAAGGTTCGATAGCTGCTTTGCTCGGGTTTAAGGTAGCCCAGTCGCTTGCGTGCGCACTAGTGAACTGGTAGACTCAGAGTTCGGCAGCCCTCGATTTATTTACTCAGAGAACGTCGTCCCTCGGAGAGGACATTAAAGTTGTCGACCCCAACCCTGTACAATGTCAGGTGCTCGTTAAAGATCGCTTTCTAAATGCATTTGATTTAAGTAAATTTTAGAACCCCAATGCAGAATATTATGCATTATATGGTAGCATAAAGCGCCAATCCATGGCCTATATGTGTTCTCTTGATTCGACCACTGCAGTCTAACCTAACTGGTTGCTTACAATGAATACATATTTTACGAGTGTCATACCAGCTGTTTTTAACCATGGTAGTGCTTCTGCGCTTTGAAGATTTTGAACAAGTTTGAGGGGGTGGTGAACTCAAAGTCAGAAGGGCATAAATAAAAAGCCTGAAGTGGTTTGTACCCATCTATACGTAAAACATCTAATCAAACTGATTATTATCAATAATCAGTAAAATTATTATCAAACTCACTCTATCAATATTTAAAAGTTACTTTAAATTCGATAAAGCAATTTTTGTTTTTTATTATATATATTAATGATAATGAAATTGTAATCATATTATATCACAATTTTACGAACGAATCGTAAAATCGATTGTAAAAAAGTTGTTTTTAATTTAAAAAATACACTTTGTAAGAGCTATTTTTATATTTAATTTATTTCGTTATAATTCGTTAAACGGTGTGAAAAGTATTGTGTTCATAATATTTCATTAAATTATAATTTAAAATCTTTTCATTTGTATATAAAACTAACCTTATTTGTTATCTGGAAAATCTAACGGTTATTTTTTAGTTCTTGGAACATCAGTTTAATAATATTGAGCAGTTTTTTTTTGTAGAGGACTGATGCTGGTTCGTTGAAGGAATATTGCATCTTACATTGATTCTATATTGTGAGCCTTTTGACTAACCGATGTCTATTTAGATGAAGGATCTTTAACGAGTACCTGATATCGTAAAGGCCCGGGTCCGAGGGTTTAACGTCATCTCGAGATGCACAAGAGATGTCTAATCAATCATGTTTGCCTATGGGGGGCTCATCCTATGAAACTCTTTTCTTGCTGGTAGATGTTTCCTTTCTTGCATCAGTTCTCGAGGATCTAAAGTCTGCGTTTCCTTACTAGGTTTTCCGAATACTTCTTCCTTCTACTTTCTTCTTCTCTTGTATTCCTTTCCATCTTCTACACCTTTTCCAATTTACCTATTCTTCTTAATTCTTCATTTACTGTTATTTTCGTTTGTTTTGAATTTTCGTCAGTAAACCTTAGCAAGTGACCTACAGCCTTTTGAAGATTTCCCGGTTTATTCTTCCTGCCCTTGCTGATGCAGCAGTCTTGGAAAACTGCTTTCACCAGGTCTATCTCAAGCACTTCACTAGAATGAGGTTGCTCTTTCGTGAAGTATTACGATTTTTAAAAAACAATTCAGAAAATGACTGAGCTGTACTCAAAAATGATAAAAATATAATGATACTAACCTTCTCCGTGTCCGCTTCGTCTGCCAACATTTTGATAAGGTTAACGTATTTAGGCTCCATTTCCTTCTTAACAGCTGGTCTTTCAAGAAGCTGACCGAAGATGTTGAGCATCTGTAATACACATTAATTATTAACCTTTTTGACAATTATGGAAAGTTAGAAATACAATTTGATTTAAAAAATAAGAAACAAAGGACTGTAGACTGTGAAACAGAACCTTGTTCCTTCTGTTTTTTATTCATCTCAATCAACAACTGAGCCAGACATTCCGTCCCCAGAACATCACTACACGTTACACAGGGGAAGGTGATAAGGGCCCTAATCAAGGCCGGACCGAGAGACCTCCAAGTGGAGAAGCCAATATCGCATGACAACCGTTTATTTCCTGAGGGAGTGTGAGCCCGTATAATATTCGTGATCCTGACAGAGGTGACTCCACAGAAGTTATGCTCAAAGTATGTGCCTTCCATTTGAGCAGGTAACCTATAACTTCAATAACCCCCACTCCACAAGAAAAACAAATCATTTGGTCATGAAACAACCAATCATATATTAGATCCGGACCACTTATGTGGATTTCAATATATATATATATATATATATATATATATATATATATATATATTAATAAATTCAAAACGAAGGAAACACACAGAAAGACACAGACATAACTCACATCGACATTTCGACCATCGTCGTCATCAGGAGGCGCGAAGAGCGAAGAGTCCCGCAGGAAGACAGGGCGGTACTACAGGGTGCGTACCGTCCTGTCTTCCTGCGGGACTCTTCGCTCTTCGCACCTCCTGATGACGACGATGGTCGAAATATCGATGTGAGTTATGTCTGTGTCTTTCTGTGTGTTTCCTTCGTTTTGAATTTATTTTATTTTTAAAAAAAGTGCGCTGGACCGTTTCTTTTAATTGTATATATATATATATTAGACTCATTTATTGTT
Organism: Hermatobates lingyangjiaoensis; assembly: GCA_026182355.1. Taxonomy (NCBI): domain Eukaryota; kingdom Metazoa; phylum Arthropoda; class Insecta; order Hemiptera; family Hermatobatidae; genus Hermatobates; species Hermatobates lingyangjiaoensis. Next base: position 6,706,714 of record JAPFBL010000253.1, read on the forward strand.
GTAGAGATAATGAAATGAGCAGCTGTTACTCTTTAACAATAAGTTACACAATGAGTGAGACATTTAACTCACCCTTAGTGGGATGTTAAAATTTTCTACAGAAGTTGAAATGATAACAGGTATTTTAGGCAGAAACTGTTAGTAAAACAGTGCGATGTACTTTTCATAATGATTGAGTAAAGAATACCTTGAAGATGGATTCAAAGTTGTTGCAGTCGTCATAGGTAACGCTAATAATGTGGGAGAGTTTTTGATCGAAGTCTTCAATCTTGTTCATATATGCGTTGTAGTCGGTGACGAAGTAGTCTTCGTTGACGTCTCCAGGGTCGTAGTTGACGATGCGAAGAGTCCCAAAGGCTGAATTGTACTGTTCAAAGAGTTCCTGTAGCAGACGGCTTTGACTTCGCGCGTGGTAGCCTCCTACTTCAACCTTTTCTAGTTTCAGGTACTCTACGCTCACTGCCAGCGTGTTCTGTTATAAACATCATAACCAGTTTAAATAAAAAGCATTATATACATTTATAAAAAGATTTCACAAAAACACGTGAAATAACAATCAATTTTCAAACCACAATAAGAAATGGGAAAACAAGACTAAGATCTTTCAACCGTAACAAGCGGTCATCGTCAGAGTCAAAAACCCAACTGAACACTAGATGCAGAAAACATCTGGAGAGGAGTTGAGAAGAGTGGGAGGGAAGAGTGGTATTTTAAAAGGGTGAAAGCGCAGGAAAGGACTAATGTCCAGAAAGGGATGTTTGGGGATACAAAGGAGTACAGTAAGAGTATTATAATACAGTAAAGGAGTATTATATGTAGTTTTATTATGGACCATGCGTACTGCTGGTTTAAATTGCTAATTAATTAGTAAAATATGTACCATTATCTGCTGCCGGTATTCTTTGATATTTACTCATTCTGAGGTAAATCAAATTTAATAAATCTCCAACTAAAACATTGCTGTAGCAAACTACGCCTTCAAAACAAGTAATCACCTCTTTCAGTTTTAATTTTACCTTCAGGGGCAAACAACAGATCGAAAGCAGATAAATGGATACATTTAATGGTATGACTTTTTAAGTTCACAGATCTTTTAAAAAGATTTTTTATAACTCAGAACATATAATATAGTGCAACTGAATTATTTAGATATAACCAGTATAGAAAAGGGGGGCCCAGAAAAGGTCCTTCACCGGCACATTTCGTCCTCCAAAGAGCCCTGAGTAATACCTTTACTAAGTTTGAATATTATTTAAATTACTTATTAGAGGAAATTATTTATACCGAAGAAAATAAAATGGGCGATGATAATTTGTTTAAAACAATTACCTCAATGAGTTTCATTCTTTCGAAGTATTTGTCAAAATCATCAAACACAATAGCAGGGTTGAAGTTCCATACTCTGACGTCACTGTTTTTTGGAAGATAATTCACCATTTCACTTTGGTACCTTGTGAATGATTGCCTGTAAATTATTTAAATCTTACTTTAAGATGGCCAGTTAAGTATAGTCTCTGTCATTAATAATTAATCAGTGATAATTACTCAAATAATTATTTTATTAATTCAAAAAATATATTTCAGTGGAATGTTGGCACATTTTCAGACAATTGACTGGGATGGGATTCTATTATTTTTTCTGTTTTAAAAATAATGTACGATCAACCATAATATATTAATCACATTACTGGATATATTATATTTCTAAAGTTGGCCAATTTCCAAAAAGGACTCGAATACCATAGCAATGAGTTTGATTGCTATGCTAACACCGGTCCAGTGTACTATCTACGCTAACTGGTTGTACATACACCATTAAAATGACTAACTTCGGTAAATAATGCAGCACAAACTGTAGTAAGTGTGAGATTAAAATGTTAACGTCTGTTAAGAGGTTGATTGAGAATCAACAAAGTCGTGTTTACTGACTAGAGGTGATGAAAATCATTTAGTAAAGGGTTTCAAGAATATAAGCTACACTTTAAACTCTAACAGAACCGGATCGTAATCTAAAAAATTTAAAAGACTACTGAAAAAATATTTCCACTTTTCATAAAAATGAAAGTTATACGTATGAAGAATAAACCTGAATTAATGACATAATGAATTGTCATTTAAAGATAAATTGCATCTTTTGGTCACACGTGAGTATGAATATTTCTTCCTTGGTCCCTTGTGTTTTTCGATATTATTTATCATGTTTTGTACGGTTAACTTGAGATGTTGATAGTGAAACTGATTTCTGATGTGTTATAATTATTTTGAAAAGAGAAAACAGATGTGACTGTTTATCTGACGCTTCAGAATTACTTATCTTTGAAGGGAGCTTGTTTGGCTTTAGATAGTTGCTCTGTAATGCTATCAGTTACTGGCGAGAGATAGCAAGAGGGAGGCAAAGGAGGTTTTAGTAAACTTGAAACTTTTTTTTTTGTCTTTAGACTATCTTGTACCAGCCTGTTATCATAATTAAATCAGGTTGAGCAAAAGACGTTCGGATGTGGGAAAAACGCCAAGTTGTTTAAACTACAATCAATAAGTACCCCTTCAAAAACTTTTAGAGTATATGCCTTTAAAACATTAAAGCTTCCACATAAAAAGTACAACATTGTGTACATTCGGTTCAAAAACAGTTGTATTCCAACAATAACCGAATGATGACGAGACGTTCTCAGGGAAGAAACATTTCAAGGAAAACATGCTGATAAAGTGTCAAAAGACTTTGAATGAGTAAGAATTCTAGTGATTGGACCAGAATTATTATGTCTCTTTTAATTCTTGAGCATTCTTAGTAATGGAAACATTAGTTCATTCGAGTTTTGATTTTCACGAAAGGTGTTCTTCTCTTTGCCTTACAAGTTGGCTGCCCTATAGTGAATTACAATAAACACAATACCGTCTGTGGCTTGAATGCTACAGAAGCAGTTTCTTATTTCAGGATGTGGTTCACTTCTCCTGCTTACGAATTCAAAAGAAGTATTAATAAGTCGGAGAAGGGTTTGGATATATGTAAACTTCTTTTCAACATAAGTTAATAATCTTGTTAACGCATAAATACTAACAGTGGCATAAACACAAACTGATCTACCCGGCGTTGCCCGGTCTGTAGATCATAGCCCTGGTGTTTTGATTATAGGAGGTAGATACAAAAAAAAACCAAAATCAAAATACTGTAGTTAGTTCCCCCGAAAAAAAACTTATACAAGATCCATATGTTTCTTTTTATCTAAATGACTCCAGTTTTATTTTTATAGCGAACAGACAGACAAACTTTGTATTTGACATATTCAGATTTAATTATAAATTCAATCAAACTTAATTGTTTCAATATTTTAATTAAAGACGTTTGTTTCTAGCTTTGTAATGTATAGTACACTTTAAACCAGGGGTTCTCAATGGGGGTGAAATTCACCCCCGGGGGTGAATTTTTGGTTTTCAGGGGGTGAATTGTGACAATTGTAAGTTTACAGAATGAGGAAAGCTATTATAGGTTTTTAATTATAAATTAAAATGTACTGTTTTGGTTCAATTAATATTTTATATATTCATCAATAATTATAATTAGCATTTGTATTGTATTGTAAACATAATCAAAGAAAAGTTGTAAAAGTGTATATTACCTTCGAAAGGAGAGGGGGTGGGGGGAATGGCATGTGGGAAATGGCGAGAGGAGTGAATGGGGCAGGAAGGCTGAGAACCCATGTTTTAAACTCAACTACACTGATAGTTGATCCCCTCAAGTTTATAAGTGCAAGAGTTACGATATTATAATCATCTAACCTGGGTTTTTAATTTTACATTATCAAGAATTCGTTTAAGACTTTCCGACCTGACTTTCTCTAGAAGACCTTGTTTCTGAACGAGACAGTTTTTTTGTTCTTACCTGTAAGCTTTGAGTGCGTTGATGGCTTTATGAAGTTTAGGATATGATTCTTCTGGTTCTCCTTGAAATATTGATCCTGGCTCCACATATTTGTTACACTAAAAAAGATTCAATTATAAATTATCCATGTATATCTTTTGTTTATATACATATAGAGTAAAAAGATTTCACATAAATACGTGAAATAACAATCAATGATCAAACCAGAATAAGAAATGGGAAAACAAGACTAAGATCTTTCAACCGTAACAAGCGGTCTTCGTCAGAAGACCTAATCAGTTGGGTTTTTGACTCTGACGAAGACCGTTGTTACGGTTGAAAGATCTTAGTCTTGTTTTCCCATTTCTTATTCTGGTTTGATCATACATATAGAGTGAATAAACATATGTATTTCTTGTATATGCATACGTGTATATCGTCTAATAATTACATATATTTAAATATTCTTAAAAAATCTATAAATTATAATGATAGGAATTTAAATTGTTTCTTTCGATATTAATGTGCTTACTTACACAGCAATGTAACCAACAAAATTTTAAGAAAAACTTTCATGTTTTACAAAATCTTTAGTTTTTAATCTTAAGTAAAGTACTTTCATCACTGAAACAAAATTGAGTTAAAGTATTTAAGATTTTGGAAAACACTTTGATATATTTTGCTAGCTAACAATAAATGAGTGGGAAGGAGTGAATGTGATACTCTCCCCCAACAATAAACAAGCTGCAGATTACATCATTTGAAAGATCATAATCCAAATAAGAATATAAAAAAAAGCTATTTGCAAAACGCTCAGATTGTTTCTGCGAAAAAACCGAGGATATGTGATCTTTTGGAAAGGATATTCACAATAAAGAATCTCTGAGGCCAACATATGATTGTGGAGGGGGGGGGGGATGAGAGGATAAAAATAAGGTCACCAAAAATGAAGTTTAACAACAATTTAATAAGGAATAATATGAAATCATTTTACGAGTACTTTTATTATATCATTCAATTTAGTCCAATTTTAAATTATTCAAATTTCTATGAATCTTCCTCTTAACTGATGTTTAGTCGCTAAAACTACTAAACAGCAGTCAAGTAGTTTTACTTTCAAAAAAATTTGCTGTGACAAAGCACATTTTAAAGACTTAATTCCCTCGCAAATATTGGACAAAACACGAGGAGATGTGGAAGGATGAGTTTCAGATAAAAGATTGCTCTTAGCTTGCAGTAAGATTAGAAAACACTCTTTCATCAGTGTATTCAACAATAAATGACAGGAGGTCTTAAGGAGACCACAGTGTAACGGTAACACCGCCTGGGGACAGTATGTAGGAATATAACATCTTTACACATAATTGTATGCAGTTTATATCTCAACAATCTAGAATCGAAATTGGATCGGGAAGCAGATATTAGTATCTTCAAAGTTAGGTTTTATGGCGTTATTTAAGATTCAAACAATAACAGATATAGTCAATATCAATTATCCTTGTTACACTTTCAAAAGATATATATCTAGTGGACGAGTATATACTAGTACATAAACGTATATTCTCGTATTATAAACTTAAAAAAAAGAACCTCACAATGACTTCACATTAATTGCATAAACAAAAAAAAATTCTGCCGAAAAGTTATGCATGTCTTGAATATGAATGGTGATCATTTGAAACATGCCGACTATAGGAAACATCCTACACTGTGTAGGCAGAGTAGTGAGAGTGTTACTTAGGAAAAGTAGGAAGCTTGTTGAGAAACAGGTAGCAGCTGAGTTTGATGTTAATTTCAATAGTGTATATTTTAAGGAAGGACTGCTTTAAAAATGTACAAATATATTCATATAAACTAAATTCACAGAAGTAATACAAATAAAAGAGATCACAAAAACTGACGAGTTTTCAACCTTCGTCTTGGGGTAGAAAGCTGTAAGTCTTCACTCACTCACTAGTCACTGTGAAGACGAGTGACGACATCAATGAGCTCAAATTGATGTCGCATTAATTGAAACGGTAAATCTAATGAAACGGTACATAAGAAAGGGTGAAGGTAAAGAAGTGGTTTCTGGGGTGTTACAAGGATGGAATGGAGAGGCAGAATAAATGGAAACAAATCGTACCTCCTGTACAATGAGATTGTTGACTTGCTGCAGTAGATTGATGAGCCGGAAGGTATTTCTGAAGTATGGACAGTGGATCCAGATAAGGCCGAGGTTGTGAATCATGGGCACGAACAGTGGCACTGCATCGACTATGTCAGTGGCCTGCAACTGGTCCAGATACCTGACCAGGGTCTGCATGTACTTGTACACCTCGGTTGCTTCCTGCAGGGCTGAAATATATACGCGTTATTCAAAATATTTTGTGAACTAGTCTATCAGACAGATGGAGAAGCTAGATGAGAAAGATTGAAAAAATAGTAGAACAAGTGTTAAACAAAAAATTAGTATTCCTTTTAATAATACTTGCGTACATATATACATAACATATTGCATATATATATACAAGATTTCACATAAACACGTGAAATAACAAACAATGATCAAACAACAATATTAAATAGGGAAAAACGACTAAGATCGTTCAACCGTAACAAGCGGTCTTCGTCAAAGTCAAAAACCCAACTCTGACAAAGATCGCTTGTTACGGTTGAAAGATCTTAGCCTTTTTTCCCCATTTCATATTCTGGTTTGATCATATATATATTATTTATTATATATATATATATATATTAAAAACGGAATGTGTGTCTCTATATGTGTTACTTATTCTTCGTTTTTTGAACTTGAAATATATATATATATATTGATAAAAGTACCGACCGTTAAAAGAAATAAAATAAAATTTATCAGGACTGTGTCAGTTCATAGTTTAACCGAAATAAAGAACAGATCAAGCCCTAATAAACATTAAATATATATATATATATATATATATATATATCTGTTTTACAAGTACAGTTGTTCTTAGGACGCTGTGCTATAATCACCTCAAATAATAATAACAGTAATAATGATGATAATAATAATAATCTGTTTTATATGCCAACATATCACACCGATATAGATCTATCGTTAATTTTAGCTTTTTTTTTATTTAATCTTATTTTTGTAAAATATAATTATTTTAATTATAACAGATTATTTTATCATTTAATTGATTAATTCATGAACTGATTTTTCAAAACCGATTTAAGAAAGTAATGGTTTCTGCAGAGCGTTGGCAAAAGGTTGTTAGTTAAAGATATTAAAGTAAAGGGTGTGTGCTTTGCAGACTTACCGGAGACGACCCTCTTGAACATGTTCTGGTAGCAAGGATAGTAGGCACTCGCTGTCTTTTCAAGCACTGATGCCATTGCCTTAACTCTGTTCTCCTTCAGCTGCAGGTAAATGGATTCCAAGTTCTTGACTCGATTTCCCCAAAATGTAATATCTGAAATAATTATAACAAACCGATTGAATATTTCACATTATTCCTTTTTATTTAACTATAATTAATGGATGAGCACAGGAAATAACGGTGTTGAAAACTCTAAACACACGACCCAGAGTACTCTGTTTTTATATAAATAATTTGTACTTGTGTTATTGAGTGTGTGTTTGTGGGGTATTTACATTGGCAGTATATAGAAAAACGTATATGAAAAAGATCAAATTTGACTCTAAACAACAAAAAAACTAATATATAATACAATACTTAAACCGAATTGTACATACGGACTCGAAATCTGAGGATCACCCAAGCGTACAAACATCCAAAGAATACAAACAACCCAATCCATAATCCTTCGAAAAATTGTAGAAGCTCCCTTTTATGTTCTTAATGATACGATTCATAACGATTTACAAATTCTTTTAATCCGATCATGATGCCACAAATTTCATGAATCTTTACTCTCCAACCTGAACCCTTTATCATTCAGCAATTATCATCCCACCAGATTCCTACCAACCCTACCAGAAGACTAAAAAGATGTAGGCCCCGAGATTTACTCAGCAACACCAACTGATTTCCAGTGATCAGAATAATTTATATAGAGTACCATCAATGGGTTGTTTCTCTACTCCCTTTTTTTTAATTTTGTTATATATCACTTATCAATATTACTTGTTACCTGTTGGGTAGTTGTAAAAAATAATAAATAAAAAAAAACAATTTCTTAAAGTTTTTTTTAATATTTCGAAAACATTCTAGATTTTTATTATCAAATAGAACTTTTAGAGTGGATAATAAGAAAGCTTACCGTAGTCGGGGGTTGGGTACTGAGTCTTTTCAAAAGCAATGGAAGTGTTTTCGGAAAGCACCTCTACTAACTGAGCAGACCATTTGATTACTGCAGTTTCGAAGGCACCTTTCAATGACATGTCGATCTCTTTACCTCCACTAATCAAAACAACTTATTATTAACATATAATCTTCAAAGGACAGTTATAACATAAGAAGCAAGTTCAAATGAGTATGTATAATATTGTATTATTTGAGTGTTGAAATGTCCACGCGGGGCTATAAGTGGAGATGACGTCAGGTTAGCGATGTCTGAAGATGACACAAATCACTTCACCCATATAGTGCCTTCTAGGGGGTCAGGTCAGCTCAGTGCATCTAAACTGATAGGGCCGGGGTTTGACTCCCACCTGGCCCTGAATTTATTCACGCGGAAAGTGAATAAATCTGAGCACATCGTCCCTCTGATAAGGACGTTAAACTGTCGGTCCCGAGCCTGTACGATGTCAGGTACTCGTTAAAGATCCCTACTCTAAATACTCTTGAGTTAGGCAAAATTTAGGACTCCCACTATAGAATTAATCTTCATTGTGTGGTATCACAAAGGGCCAATGCTCGGCCTACGTGTGTTCCCTTGTGGGACTGCCACTGCAACCTAACCTAACCTAATGCCTTCTCATATATTACGATATCTGGGAAAACTCCCGCTATTTTTCCGATAAATCTCAACTAATACACTCACAAGTTTAATAAACACCTCTAACAACCACTCATGTGAATTAGATAATTCCAATTGACATCCTTCATCATATTACCAGAAGCCTTACTACGACCTCTTGGGTTTGCATTTTAAGTAACAATAACTTATTCCTCCTAAACTTAAAATATGATTTTCATAGAATTACCTTTTTGTTTCATAAAACAAATTTAAAAGTAAAGCGTTATAGATATTGCTGGACTTTTTGATCAAAAAACTCAACTCTGCGTTCCAGCGCTCAAAAAGTTATATTTTCATTATCAAAGCTTGCAACAAGTGTAAGAGATAAAAACAGCAGGCTCTAACTGTGATTTTTTAACTGGTCCATAATAAGAGTTGAACATGTTGAATCATTACGATTTACAGTCTTTTTTGTTCAGTTTTTTTGGTCTATGAAAACTTTTTATATACTTGTTGTGGTATTGTTCTAATCCTCTCTAGAACATTATATACCTACCAATGTTCAAAAACACAGGTTTCTCTAAATAAATTATAACTTTGATCAATGTTTGTCTGTGAGTTAGTGAATTGTTATTGCAATCAAAGAATGGATTTAGTATTAAAGTTCTTTGAAAAGAAATATTATCAACTTTGATAAAAAAAATAAACTGGATCTCAGGGCTTGCAGCTATTTCTTATTTAAAACGATATGCATTTGGTAAGAATCTAATTATCATAGAAATCTTTTAGAAACTGTAAGTCAACTGACTTTTTTCTAATGAATTACTTTTAGCTTAGTTAAAATTAGTTCACGCTAATTATTATTTAAGCTAATGTTAATAATTAAGAATTCGTAAAAGCCGTTTGAAAATGATTTATTTGTTTAATTTATGAAATGTATTCTGAATCAGGCTAAAGTTAAGTGGTTTGAAATTCGAACAAAACCATATGGATAACATCCAAAGAATATATTCTTTACACTGCTATAATTTAATGTAAGAATATTTTCATAATGTAAGAGTTTTACATTGAAATGGAATTCACACAAAAATATTAACCATGTATGCAAGTTATTAGTATTACTTTTTGGAGGAATTCAAGAATTACGTCTCCTCACAAAATTAAAGTTTTATATGAAACTAAGAACGCTTTTCCAAGACTTAGTGTTCTTCTTAAGGTTAACATCTGGACTGTTGAGGGTTGATCTACGGGTAGGAGTTAGAAAGTACTCAACATGAACCTGAAAACGCGTTGTTAGTTTCATATTAAATTTTGTTTTTTTGTGTGGAGATGTAATTCTTGAATTCCCCCAATATGAGTAAATAACACGCAATAACGGACTGCACTAGTTATGTATTACTTTTTTAATGGGCTGTCATCTTTGCCTTTTATCTGTTGCTTCATCTTTCTCCTAACGTCCATGAGTTCGTTAGTGGTTTAAATAAGTCCTCTGTTGAGCGGTTTGTTTGTATACAAGTGTGATATCTTATACGCCTATCTTAAAAGTCAAGTCATGAGGCGCTTATCTTGTCCTGTCACTCCAATATAGTAGTATCGTATGGTATAGTTGACTAAAATCCTTGTAATTTATTGTATAAATTCACTTGTAATGGAATTTTCAATCTTTATCATCTATCAAAAAATGTAGGCCTGTTCAACTTTGATTTCTTTTTTTAAATATTTTTTCTTTCAAATTTTTCTGAGCTATGAATAACATTATGAATAGCACATCATTGGTTATCGGTTGCTACACATTTTAAATTCTAATTAACTATCACGTTTTTCTTACTGCTATAGTGAAGTAGTACTTGTTATAAAGAGTGCATGTTCAACAATACAATAAATAATTGGATCAGTTATCGAAAGGAAAACGAATAAGAAGCTATAGAAGATACACTGATTCTGCAAAAACATACAGTTTCATTCTGAAGGTGGACTTTATCCGAAACAGGTCTAGTTAGGAAGTAGTTTTATGAGCAAAATGGCCCCAAATATTTAATTTGCATCAACAACCTCAGAGGTACTAATAAAAATATGGTTAGGTTTATTAATATGAAAAGTAAAATAATAACGCAATATTAATAATGTTGTAAATATTTTAATGAGAGTTAAGATGTGATAAAAGGGAATACAAGTGTCACTAAAGGATTATGCGTCATCCTTATCAATGCTTTGGATTCAACTGTAGCAAATAATTCTACATTGTTTATGTAAGAAAATAAAAAAATACTGCGACGTAAGTCTGTGCAAATTAGAGCAGAATTGAAGATTCTTAATTGACTTTACCAATACAAATTGATGAGTTTAATTCTAAGGTATGGCAGTTATATTGTGCTATTTACTCATTGCAGAGTAACAAGCTAATGAAATAGTCTCCACATATAGAAATTGAATAGTAAAAACAACCCGTTTAAAACACATAGTGTTCTTCTCCAGGCATTAACTAAAAAAAATACAATGTCTTCAGAGAGTTATTTTTAGTATAAAGTAAATGGTACAAAATAAAATAAGGAAGAGAGTCATACCTTAGGTATTGACATTTTATTTTTTTATTTAATGCCTGAAGAAGAACACTACGTGCTCGAAACGCGTTGTTTATACTATTAAATGTCTATATGTAGTGACTATTTCATTTGCTTTTTACCTTTCAAATTAATAAGTATAATTAAGTATAATTTCAATATTATACTGCAGAAGTTTATTTTTGCAATGTGAATACCTAAATATTGTTTTACTTAATAGGTGATATTGGAGTGAATGCTTTGTTTATTTTCTAAGAATGTATGGAATTTTGTTACTCCATATGTTAACATAGTTATATATTATTGCTATGACTTAATCTTTTCAAAGGAAGATGAACACAATGAAACAAACTATTCATTTAATAAGATAAAATATTGAAATTTAAAAAAGAATACCTGTTCATTTTTAAGAAAATAAATGCATACAAATAGTCTAGTCTTCAAGAAGCAGCTAGGTGGGTCGACGCCTACAAACTTACTTTCTTAAGTAAGTTAATCAGAAACACTATGTAAGTTCCTTTCAATTTTATTTCTTCGATGAGAGAACTGTAGACAGTCACTTTTCGTCACAAATGATCTATTTCCTTCACAAAACTATTGTTTTGTAATACTCATTATGTTTCAGTTATATTCAATCCTTCATTTTATTTCAACTTTAATATCAATTTTGATTTTCATCAGTTACAATACCTTTATAGTTGAATTCTCATTTTTGTTCAATCTAGCTGATAATATTTAATTACTCAAATAGTATTATCATTCAATCATTTATTTATAATAATACATTCATTGTTAAACTGTATGCCTGTTTTTAATTTCACAATTTTTCTACTGAGTCTCTCAACAAAATCATTTAAAAAGTTGTGTAATTAAAAATAGGGGAACAATTTAACAAGACATTCATAAACGAAGGTCTGCTTCCTAAATATACGAATATACAGGATGGCGGCTCTCCGCTATCACTACCGTTATCGATACACTACTGTTCCCCCCCCCCCCCTCAGAGTAGCATCGATATTTCCGTGACGTCATGAATCGATCGCTGCATCATTCAAGATGTTTACTATAACACATTTCAGCGAAACACTGTTAATTTTATTTCTGTCTGAACATTTAAATCAAGTTGAAACAATTTTCCAGTTGAAATCACTCGTACCTTAGTTCATTGTTAATATGCAGAATAAGGGGTCACTGTCATGGCGTCTGGGTATCGATATCTACTATTAGTATCAGATAACCCTTATACATAACATAAGATATTAAGTTATGTATTAATATATTATTAATACATAGTATAATAAATATTGTTACATAATATATATATTATTATATTAAAATGATCGCAGTTTTTGCATTTACGACCTTTTTGTTAACAGATTCTAACCTCCTGGCTATTTTCCTTATTATAGTAGGTAAACTATAAATCAGGTTCGCCAATGACATTTCCAAGTAAATAGGTCCAATAAACGAAAGAAATTTAATAACATTATCTAAATTTCTATTATCTAAATTTCTGTATTTTCTATTATATTAAAACTGAACACTTAATATGGCAAGATGGCGGGTGGCCTCTTGTACTGCATATTCATCTTTTTCATGAAATAAGAACAGAATATTATAGTATTAACAATATAATGTCAATAAAGGGTTTTCAAAGACTGTAAAATCAATTACGATTATTTAAATAGGAAAATCCGTCAGTACTTTTTGATCACGAAGCTAAAATATTTCAAACTTTTTAAACAACAAACTAATATCGTTTGCCATTATCGTACAATAAAATCTAATCAGTGGAATGTAATTAATAGCGGAAAGTTGACAATCAAGTCATGTATCAACGAATTCTATTAGCATTATTTGTTTAGCTCAAACTTAATATAATTTTGAATGTCATTATTCATTGTTTGTTTGGCAGTTGGAAGGTGTACAATTTTTTAAAATAGGTTGTAATTAACATGTAATGTTTATTAGGTATATTTTCTTTTATGTTTAATGTATGATTTATTAAAATATTTGACTCTAAAGTAGTGCAATCAGTTATTATGTGGTATTTACTACTTGTAAAGTAAGAAAGTTAATGAAATAAACTCTACATATAGAAATATAATATAAACAACGCGTTGTGATGTTCAATATGAGTCTTTAAAGTTGTTTTTTGTTCCACATTATCGTTCCTTCATATCGTTACTAGAAATCCTTTCGAAAATTCCAGCAAATCACCGCAAACTAGTCAAGAAACTAGAAAACATCAGTAAGAAATTAGTTAACGCAGAAGCTGCTGCTAACTTCAATAATACTTGTTTAAAAGAAGACCTGCTGCCATCATACACCAATATATATATACATATATATATATAATATATACAAAATTAAAGTTTATCAGGACTCGGTCAGTTCTTCAGTTTCAAATTAAACTCTCATTGCCAACGTTTTGGCTTTTATTTAAAACCCTTTTCATAGGCAGAAGTATACCATTTTGAAACAGAAAAACTAAGTATTACATTAACGATTTTTTCAAAAAGAAGAATGGTCTGTGGATTTTAACAACTGTCTAGTTTGAATGAACACGTGACACTTATAAGTGTTCATTCAAACTAGAAAATTGTTAAGATCCACAGACCTTTCTTGTAAAGAACTCTTTCATGTAATACTTAGTTTTAAATAAAAACCAAAGCGTTAGCAACGATAGTTTAATGTCAATAACTTTCAGTAAGAAAGTTAATGAAATAAACTCTACATATAGAAATATAATATAAACAACGCGTTGCGAACACTTCTTCAGGCATTAAGCAAGGATGAGTGTCTGTGGTACAACTCTCAGTAACATGTCTACCCTCCAATCAGATATTTGACTAGTTTTAGCAGGATTGTTTTGAGAGAGTCATGGTTACCTTTCAGTGATCTTGTGCTCCGCTTCGTACACTCTGTTGATACCGTCAGGCATGGGCAGCAAAGTGTTGCCCGACACTTGACCCTTCACTCGGTACACTATTGCTTTCAGTTCAGTCACGTTCATCTTGACGTCTTTGACGATCTCTGCAGGCCATCCATCGTGGTTCAAAGGGTTTGTCAGTATAGGCAGGAATACCTGAGAAATATTCACCATATTAAGCAGTAGAATGAATAAACATGCTTTTCTGTTGAATTATTTCCTTCTTTTCTTTGATAGCAATGCAAGTGTGGCTTTTAAAGTTATACAATGATATTATTTCTAAACAAACCGTTAAATTAAAAAAAAAATTAATAGAAGTAACATTAGCATGTCTGTTAACTTGTTATCAGCTAAATGTTGCAATCTGGCCAACTGTAACGACATTTTACTCCGTGTCCTCATAGATTCAACAAGTTGTTTGTTGTTTCTTTTCCAACGCTCACACTTATAAGGCTTTTGCCTTTTAGTCCTGTTCGGGGGGGGGGGGGGGGGGGTGGGAATTGTGGCTCATTTATTATTAGGCACCCATTTTTAGTAATAGACGATTCACATTATATTTTAATTCTACATTGATAGTCCTAGGTTTGCCTAATTTAAGAGATGCAACAAGTTAAGACGCGCTCCTCTTAAAATATTCACGTAAAGACTTAACGTAAAGGAAATAGAGCAAAACGTATTATTATAGAGTATAGAATATACAATACGTAGATATAGGGCTACTACAACTGAGATTTGGCAGTTATTTCTCAGATTTATGTTGGATATTACAACTCAAATATCTCATTAAACAAACAATCCTAGATTTGTTCGAAAAAAAATTGAAATAAAAAAGATAAACAATTTAGAGAATAAAACATAGCAACGATCTACTTGGAGTAAAACAAGAGGATAACTGAAAAATATCAGGCAGATAAGTGATATATTGCAGTCACAAATATGTGATATATTGATATGGTACATATATTTCAGTTGAAATCATTCGTACATTAATAGCATTTTTTCATGAAACAAGAACAGAATGTTATTACCAATGTTACTTATACAATTCATATACATATTATACTTCAATCACAAATGAATCGTGATTTATTAATGTAGTTTTGTATAGAGGCCAGGGTAACCTCTAGACTGGTAGAACCGAGGTTCGATACCCACTCTACTCATTGATTTAATCACGTGGGAGGTGAAATCTGAGCACTTCATCCTTCGAAGAGGACGTTAAGACGTAGGCCTCGATCCTACACGATGTTAGGCACTCGTTAAAGATCCTCAATTAGGCAAATATAGGACTCCCAAGGTAGAATGTTGATTGTATGACAAAAGGCCAATAATGTATATTTACCATTATTGGTATGAGTGCTGTAATCTAACTCAATCCAATGTACACATCTTTAAAAAGAATAATCACAAAGCAGATTTCAAACTTTTTAAACAACAAACTAATTACGTTTGTGATTATTGTGAATCAAAATCTAATCAGTAGAGATGCAATTATTAGTGAAAAGTTGAAAAACAAAGGTATATAAAAAAAAAACAAGTTATTATTGGTTTTCTAAAGGGGTGCCTAAGCCTTTAGAAAAACAAGTTAACATTTAGGTATTTAGTTCCAACCTAAATGAAATGTATGAAACAACGAAATTGTTGAGTTTTATACTTAATCTCTAACTGCACTTAAAACAGTTTCAATCTGAAAAAAAATTATACAAAAGATGAAGTAGTTTACAGTGTGTTGTATTTGACTCTCTGTTAGAAACTTAGACAACCAAAAGAAAACATTCTTTCTCACGGACTGAAACTTTTATTTGTTAGTAAACAACGCATAAATAAGTGCCAGCTTATTTTAACAGATAACCAAATGGCTACAGAGCTTGAATTATTTTTATTATACTGGTTTGTTCTAGCTGAGTTTGGCTGCTTCCCAAAATGAAATATGCATCATGTAAAGTCATTATTTCAAATTTAATAATTAAATTATCACTCTAAGTGTTTATTTATATATGAACTGCCTAATAAGTTAACACAGAATACTGTTTTTTAACAATTCATTTAAATTAGAATCTGCTAGCAAATCTTTTGAAGAAGAATTAGTCATCACCATGGTTTTTGCAAACTAAACAATACAATGTATAACTTACATTTATAATCATTTGTTTTTTCTTAAACAAAACTGAGGTTAATCGTTATCACTGCTACAAAATCAACAATAAAATCAAGGCATTAATGTTTGATTTGAATCAATTACATTTAGTTTTTCAACCTTTAATAAAAGAAATCAATTATAATTTACGATATTTAAATCAGGCAAGTATATCTTTAATTTATTTTTCATTTTATAACTGTGATGGCTTTGTAACCTGTACAAATGTTTACTTCTACTTTTTACCTTTTCTGAAATTCTGCTTTCTAGGACTTGAAAATATTTTCGGTTATCAGCATATCTATTATTTATCTTTGTTTACACTATTTGGAGTCAATAACTTCATTTTGTTTCTATATGCTGATATATAAAAGACTTTTGATGAAATTAGATAAATGTACTATTATAATATTTAAATAGTAAAAAGTAGAACTGTTTAATAAAATAAATTTTATAAATTAAATAAATAGGGACATTGAAAAAAGACCCTTTATAAAGGAAATGAATATTTTATGCCTAAGACTAAGTAGACAGAAAGAAATTCAAAAGATGATAGTTGGATAATTGTTTAGAATTATTTACTTCGTCAATGAGAACAGCTAGCTCATCAACAGGTTTAGGAGAAACATCGCCGAAGAGGAGGAGTTTCCTGTAGTTTTCCTCAGTGATGGGTTGTGGTAGTCGGCGGATGAAGTAGGACGATTTGCTCTTGGGATTGGGAGAAAAGTTGTAGCTGGGCATCAGGATGCCTTGAGGAGTAAGGGTAATAAGAAGCCTTTCCTGCTTGCCGTTTTCCAGGAAGTTCATTATCAGAGTCTGCAACAGGTGATAACAATTCAAAGCACTTGCTTGTCGGTTAGTTGAACAATCCTCACTTATATTTCATTACTTCAAAATAAAACAAATAAAATTGATACAAGTATCCACCGTGAAATAGAAACAAAATTCAAGTTTATCACAACTCGGTCAGTTCTTCAGGTTCAAATTAAACTCTCATTGCCTTACATTCAAACTAGATAGTCGTTGTTGAAATCCACAGGATATTTTTCTTTGTAAAATAATCTCTAATGTAATACTTAGTTTTTCTATTATAAAAAAATTATACTTCTGCCTATGAAAAAGGTTTAAGATAAAACATAAACATTGGCAATGAGAGTTTATTTGAACCTAAAGAACTGACAGAGTCCTGATAAACATGGATTTTGTATATATATATAAATAATATTTGGAACAGTTTCATTTAATTGGTATATATATATATCATTATTGATAAAAGTGTCGACCGTGAAAAAGAAACAAAATAAAAGTTTATCAGGACTCTGTCAGTTCTTCAGATTGAAATTAAACTCTCATTGCCAACTTTTTCTTTTAAACCCTTTTAATAGACCTACAAAACAGAGGAAATGTAAGAAATAATACAATTATCCAAAATGAAACATACATAAAAAGCGCACAAGTTACAAATAAGATCATTTCTATTGTATATTCTTATTTGTAACTTTTTGCGCTTTTTAGATATGTTTTATTTTTGAATCATTGTATTATTTCTCATATTTTCTCTGTTTTGTAGGCCTATGAAAATAGTTTTAAATAAAAACCGAAACTTTGGCAATCAGAGTTTTATTTGAACCTGAAGAACTAACCGAGAGATAATACAATTTTATTTTACTTATATATATATCAATATTTTTACAAAATATTTACAAAAGTTATCACGAAAAGATTTTCAGTTCAAGCAGGCTAATTGGCAAAATGGATTTCATTAGATACAGTAAACCTGAAGACATGCATTTCGGTTGAAACTAAATCAAAGTAATACTATTTATTGGTCAAATGGATCAGTCCATCGTGTGTTTGTCACAGGTGCATGAGCTATTCGTTATTTCTAACTTGTAGATTTCTTTCAAAGAGTATGCCGTCCCTTGGAGAGGACGTAAGATTGTGTGTACTGTGTTCAGGTTCCCCTCTGTTATCCCAACTGTAAATTTATTTAGGTATGGTAAAACTAAGACAGTCAGTTGTAGATTGAATATTCTGTAACAGTAGCTGTATTTCTGTAAATGTGTCATAAAGAGACCCTTTATTTTACAACCCTTTTGTTCTAAAAAAAATCTTGAATTTGTATACAATTAAAAACAGTGTTAATCTATAAAAGGTTGCACTTTTAGCACTTTATTGATCGTTTTGAAATTCTTTGCTAAAGACTATAGTAAACTGAAGTGGTGTCCTTAATTTGGCCTTGAAGAGTTCTTTGTGAATGATTTTTCAAATCTTTGTCAATATCTAAAATCTTAATACTTAAATGTTTTAAGTGATAAAATGTATATAAAATTGATAGCAAAATATTTGGATTATAATATTCTACAACCGAATATAGATATCAAATCGAATAAATTAAGAGTTTAGAGAAAATCTGAAAACCATTAAGAGCTTTATACTACAGGTTTATCTGTAATATTATCTAGTCCTTTTTTTATGTTGGAATTAAACTGTATGAACAGTGCAAGCCTTTGTTTGCGTTATGACCTTGAGCCGTCAATACTGCAGGTATTACTACAGAACAACTTTTATATTGATTTCATTTTAGTTTAAAAGCTGATAACGCTTCATTTGTTTGCATTTTGGTCTACTAGGGAAAATAAATGTTCTCAGATAACAAATATTAATTGCTTCGAACAATCACAGTTACAGTCTTAACGAAAAGTTTTATTTATTTCTTATCAGCCACACATAGTTACAAGGAAGCCATATTGCTAGATTAATGGTAATTAAAAACCAATTATGGAATACAATAATAAATTTAAGAGCAGATAGACTATTAAGAAAAGCTATTAATTACTATAATTAATAATAAAATGGTTGAAAAATTAATGGATGTGATCGAATGAGTTATCAGTTAGTCACGGCATAGTTTCCAGCTAATTATATTCCTATTTGTTTTGGTTATCATTTATCTTAAAAAAGCTTATAAAATATAATAAAATACAAAACATATTATGTTTAATTTGTTAATTTTGTTAATCAATTGAAATGTAGCTGGTAATGTTAGATTTTATGTTTTTTCAGCAATATCAACTGAGAAGAAAAGAAGTTTTGTTGAAAGAATAATACATCTGAGAAAAATCTTTGAATACATCATATTATAACGGTAAATATTATTAATAATTTCATTTGTTTTTATATTATTCAAAAGAAAAATTTATACAAATGAAGTAAATGTTTAAATAATTTGTTTCAATTATTTTCTAATATTAATAATTTTTGATTATAATTAAATTTTTAAAGCAATTTTCCTTAAAAAGACTTCAAATCTTTATTTAAAAGATAATCTGTAACCCATTATATCACAAGTTTTGATTTTGCAAATTTCATGGAAATTTGTTCAGAGGTTTTTTAAATAGGAATTCAAAACATGTTTAAGTTGCATTTTAACGTTTGTTTAAGGAAACTTATATCACTTTATAGTGATATATATATATAGATATATAAAAAACAGTAATAAATTCTCAATCGTATAATAGATACAAAACTAAAACAGATAAATTGGGATGTGGTGAGTTCCACTTCAAATCAAACTCTCATTGCCGATATTTCAACTTTATTCAAAATCTTTTTCAAAAGATTTTTCTCAAACTACAGAGAAAAATAAGATGACATACATTTTAAGACAAACAAAAGAAATAACATTATGACTAATTACGATCAATAGGATCTGAATAACAATAAAACATATCTAAAAAAAAAAAATTATTTTCTTTAAACAAATTATTTATATCACTTTATATATTATTTACAAGAGCATTGGTAAAAAAAAACTGATTTGATGAATTCTTCCTAAGGTATAGTTACGTTCTTTTGCTCCCAAATAAAAGTTCAAAGACCAAGTATTTAAGCTTTATAAAATTACTAAACAGTGGACAAATTTTACATATTTCAGAGCTTTACTTTTTTATATCAAAGCAAATGATATTCATTCATTCTTTGTTATTCAATCTGCAAATGAATAATCACGACTGTTGTGCAATCAGAGCATGAAAGTTTGATAGCTATATATGTGCACAAGTCTGAAGGATGGATACTATATCATCCCACTGTCCTGGTTTGATAATGATATAGATATAGGATGAAATTATTTTATGCTATCTATATTCTTAAAAAGTGAAGAAACGGTTACATAATAGATGACAGATCATTATTCTTTACATTATAACGATTACTAACTTCATCCTAAGTTTTACAATTCAATATTCAGTAAACGAGGGTTGAAGATAAAATGTTGATTATTCTTGTACATTTACGCATTTTTTAACTAAAATAAATATCCCTCTTGAAAACTGTTTTCATTAATATTAATGTTGATCTTAACAAACCACAATGTCAGTAAATGATTCAGATCTGTTAAACTATCCAAAATGCAGTCATTTAAACAGTATTTGTACTTTTATTGACTGTCCTCAATGAGGACAGTATGACATAATGGGTTAAAGACTTCAATATTTCAAGGAAGTGGTTTGAAGATTTCTGTTTGATTAAATATTTCAATAGAAGTAGGTTGAACATGTTTAACAATTGCCTGGAACTTAAAAGTTGTTATTGTGTTGTAATATTCACATCCTAATAATCTAAACATTATACGAAATTATAAGTGCATGTATGAGAGAGAGAGAGAGAGAGAGAGAGAGAGAGAGAGAGAGAGAGAGAGAGAGAGAGAGAGAGAGAGAGAGAGAGAGAGAGAGAGAGACCATCAGAGAAAAACATTTACTTGGAAAGTAAATGGTACCAATTACATCAAAAGCACTACTGAGAATCACCTAATGCTGTCCTAATAAATCCGCTGTCGGTAATAACTCATAAGTGGGAGTCTTTTGGCGTCTCACGACAGATCTTTTAAATTTCTTCTAAAAGAATTTCTCAGGATTGTTTTTAACTAATCTTGACCAAGAAATTAACAAGAATAGTGGATATCTTTTCAGGATTTCTACAGTGTTGACAGATACAAGTCTTTTATATATATTGAAAACTGAATAATTTTAATACTTTAAGATTGCTTTTACAGAAGGATATCTTTGCTATTATTGAAATAATAGAGTAACAAATGAAGGTAAAAAGTGAAGCCGACTGCGTGTTAAATCTATTCCATACAGACTTTTATCAAGTGAGATCGCCTGTGATGGAGGTAATTTGTGAGCGAAAACATATAAACTGCAGTATGATTAAAGTAATTTTCCCTTTGAGACGAAACACAGAATGTATGCATGATTAGTTTGTGGTATAGGGGCTAGGGCTGGGCTTTGACCACGCCAACCTACCCTTATCGCCTAGCGATTGTTATCAGTTCAGAGGAAAAAATCCTTCCTATTCTCTGCAGCCTTCCACTCTCTCTCTCTCTCCCAATATTTCTTCTTTTATCAAAGACTAAAAGCCTTCGCCCAGTTATCACAAAACACAATGTACAACAACCAGCAACATTCATCGTAAATCAAAAAAAAATACTACATTAATACTATACAAATTATAACACATAGCCATGTATAAAAAAAAAAAGTAAAAGTACTATTCATTCGACAATAGTTTTTTTTTTGTAACTTCAATTATGTATGAGTAATGTAAAAAAACGCAAGAATATCAGGATATCATAAAAATAAATGTTGCTTTTCCACTTGAATTAAAATACATTTTATTTAATGAACTCATATTTTCACTTCCACGAGATTACCATAAACATTGGTTATAATAAAAACAAATATTTCCTAAAATTCTTTTTACTTTATTAAAAGATTTTTATATTTTGTTATTTTTTAAGGAACAAGGGGAAGTTTGGGAGCCCCAGAGTTTTTAAATGCCTATCTGTCATACCCCCACTCTACCTCTTGTAGTCAGATAAGAACATGACGTCAGTACGTCGCCCTGAAGTCAAGTGACATGACGTCAGTGTTATGTTGATGACATCACGATCAGACTACAAGAAGTAGAGAAAGGGGTGCGGTCGGCTGAGCTAATTTCACAGAGTAATTTGAAAAAATGATATGACTTACTGTGAGCAGAAACAGCTGGAATTTCCAACTATGCTAGGAAGGGAGTTGTTTGGATAAGAGTCGTAGATGGACCGGCCCATGAAATATATTGTAGAAATAGTAGATCAATTGCGAAAAAGAATGGAACTTTTAACGTTTACTATGTTAAATAAATTATTCAACTTTATTTATCATATTGGAATTTTTTAAAAGAAAATTGTTTATTTCCATTTCTAGGATAGTTGAAATCAAGTTTCAATAAATAATTAGATTATATAGTTTCACAATATAATTATAGTTCCACTATACAATTAGATAATGAAAGTTATCTTGTAAAATAGTAAAATTTTATTACACAAAACATATATGTCCTATAAGAGCAGTATATATTAAAAAAAAATATTTATAATAATGTTTGGACTTGCTCTATAACTTTTAGTATTTAATTACTTGTGTAATCTGTTATAGTGTGGTATTTACTTATAATTGGGAATTTCCAAAACAATTAAGTCTTCACACAAAAGAACTTTATGTTAAAAACTAACAATCCGTTTCGCTCTTCTTCAGGTATACATCTAAAAAAATATATCTATGAGCTTTAATAACACAATAATGAATTACTTAAAAATTGAATACAAATAATTGTATGGTGAATAGCACTATTGAAGTCATTAGCAAGGGAAAATAGAATGAAAAGTGGCTTAATTAAACATGAACCTTAATGAAACATCATAACATAATAAAACATGAAGCAATTGTAAATAAAAGAGATTTCTTTTTAATTACCACCACTGTTGAGGGTGTTGTGACAATATGGACCTAAGTTGGACTGAGGTTTGGTTGGTTCAACGATAGTTGGTTGTAGTGGGAGGAATTCGGAGAATACAGGAAGCATTAGCAGGAATATTAATCCAACTGTACAGTCTTATAAAGATGTAAACACATGCATGGCTGTTTATAAGAGAGGAAACAAATCTTTTATATTCTTTGAAAAGGTCAAGAAATTACTGAGAACTCAGTATTTGTTTTTTCAGACATAGGGAAGAATTCATATGAAAGGATTTATTGATTTGAAATGCTTCTAATCATGAAAATTATTATTGGTAATATAAAACATCTTTGAATTGATGTTTGGGTCAAAACTATGGATCTTTGTTATGGCGTGTTTGACAAAGTGGGAAACAAAATGTTCACTATTGTTGTTTGATCCAGGATATGAGTAACATATATATATATATATATAATATATATACTTTAACACATAGAAAAGAACACAGAAAGACACTACAGAACTCACTTCGATATTTCGACATCCGTCGTCATCGGGAAGAAGTGCGAAGTACTCGCGTTGAGAAGCAAACTACTACTATATATATATATATATATATATACACAATTAAAAGAAACGGTCCAGCGGACTTTTTTACAATAAAATAAAAAACGAAGGAAACACACAGAAAGACACAGACATAACTCACATTGATATTTCGACAATCGTCGTCATCAATGATCACGACGATTGTCGAAATATCGATGTGAGTTATGTCTGTGTCTTTCTGTGTGTTTCCTTCGTTTTTTATTTTATTGTATATATATATATATATACCTCCGGGACTCTTCGCTCTTCACACCTCCTGATGACGACGATGGTCGAAATATCGATATCAATCCATTTACACATTGTCTTTTACTATTTCATACCTCCCATCCTATTTTATAACATTTATATTATCTTATTCTTAAGTTTTTAATATTTCGCATTAAAGAAATTCATTTTAAATAAATTCAATCCATTTACGTTTATGACGTCATACACTTGTCGATTAGGACGTGATTCCAATATATCGATACACAAACCGTCAATATGCCAGATTTATGTCAAGCCGCCATTTTACACCTTGTACCCTATTCTACATTTCTACCCGATGTGAGTTATGTCTGTGTCTTTCTGTGTGTTTCCTTCGTTTTGAATTTATTTTATATATATATATTTGTATAGGTAGGCAGCAAATCTTGTTTTAAACAAGTTGAATTTAAATATGCAGCAGCCTCTGCATTAACGACTTTTTTGCTGACTGTCTCTAATTTTCTGATTATTCTTCTTTCATTATGGGGTAAATCCCAAATTAATTTTGCCAGAGACATTTGAACTTTACTAGTTACGTTATCAAATTATAACAAGTTAAAGGAATTAACAACCAATATATATTTTACTTACACAAGCTTTCGACTGTATATAAGTCATCTTCAGGTATAATTTGGTTACATATTTAAAGAAACAAATTTAAATTTATATAAGGAATTGTTGAAACAATTTTGAAACAAATTTTAAATAAACTAAAGATTATAAATAAAAGTCAGCAGGTTTGAAAAGTTAGCAAACAAGGTTTGTCTACTTAGCGAAATAACGTCCTATCAGAGGGTGATAAACTCTGAATTATTGACAAACCAACTTGATCATATCTCTCTAATTAATTTGTAGCTATTGTCGAAATTCTTGTTACTAGGGATAGCATTAAATCGGAACTTTGGACATTGAGACTAGGATTCTTTTCTTTGATATAAAGAGGCTCTAGAATAGCTAATCGGCTAATTTCACTATTGCAATAAAATTGAGGTTCCTTCTATTGAGATTTCCCCTAGTAAGTTTGTTTCCGTGGGCTTTCTCTGTATGTGTCTTCGGTGCTCCCGTAGAGAGATGGCGCCTTGACAGCTTAGTTGCAGTCATCCCAGTATACCTGGAATTGAGGGCTGCACAGCTCCCACTTGAGCAAGTGTATTGGTATACCAGGTGACTACGTTGGAGCTCTGGGGTGTCAACATTTGGTTTGTTGCAAATTACTAAGTCTCTGGTCTTTTTGTTTTTATAGTATATTCGGAGCTGTAACCAATCTGCTTCGTTAGTTGTTTTCACATTATTATTGATTAACTTTTGAAGTGCTCGTTCCTCTGTTTTATACTCAGAATTCATAAAAGCACGATAGAAGATGGTTAAGGACTCACCAGAAGTTTGAGATTCACCTTTGTCACTATGCCATTTGTAAAAAAAATTCTTAACTACTTTAGAAACTTCAGAGTGTGAATATCCATTATTAATTAAGACTTGTGTGGAATGTTCAATTTCATTATGTGTGAGGTTCCAGTCACTGCAGTGAGTGCGTAAGTACGTGAGTGAGTGAGTAAGTGCCCAACTGATATATGCGTTGATGGAGGACTTTTTTTATCTTTCCGGGCATTCACTTCTTCCATTTAGACAAAGTCCAGGGTTCGATGGCTTCCTATATACTTTAGTACTAAATAGCTCGGGTTTTTGATCAATGAGAATATCTAGAAATGGTAATTGTCCATCTATATCATTTTCTCTAGTCAATTTGAGACCTGAGACCTCTTCAAGTCGTAAGCGTAGTTGTGAAATCTCTTCATCACTGTTGGCTAGAATGAAGATATCGTCAATATATCTTGCGTATATGGTTGGCTTTTTGTCTTCGTAAACACTTCTTTTTCTACACGTCCCATAAAGACGTGAGGGTGTTGGTTTTTTTGACCTGTCGGTTTCCTGCCGTTGTATTTCCAGCATGCTTGGTTGCCCATTCTCTTTTCTTCTGAAGACGGATCATCCAAAAATTTGAGTTTGTAAGTTTGTAATTTTCGCGTAATTCGTCTTCAGGAGAAAAGAGAAAGGGAGACCAAGCACGTTGTAGACGCAACGGCAAGTAACTCGTTACTACTGGGTTACTCTGTGTGTTACTATTCTTGAATTTTGAACTCGTATTGTGTCCAGTTTGGATTATGTTTCGTTTAATTAAGTGATATATATATATAAACTAGAATTATCAAAGGAACACACAGAAAAGGAATCACGGAACTCACTACTATATTTCGATGTCCTCGTCGTCATGAATAGATGTGAATCGCTTCAAAGGCTGATATCAACTGTTTTGGAGCGATTCACATCTATTCCTGACGATGAAGACATCGAAATACCATGTAGTAGTGAGTTCAGTGATTCCTTTTCTGTGTGTTCCTTTGATAATTCTCGTTTATTCAATTTATTCATGACTTCTAATATTTCTCTATTGTTTGCAGATTTATTTTTATGCTCCCTTGAAAAGCAACTTTTTACATCCAAACACCCTCTTTATTAAACTTCATTAACTTCCAAAACAGTAGACAACCTTAGATCATGAAGCGATATTTACAAATTATCCTGTTGAAATTGTGAGTGTAGTTACATTGGAATAACAATTAAAAGTTTTGAAAAAACGGATTTAAGAACACCAAACAAGAGTTGATTCAAAAACATTCAAAAAGGTTCATGTTTAATTAAGTCACTTTTTATAGTGTTTGTTTATTTGTTTATTTGTTTGTTTATTTTTTAGTGTTTGTTATTCATCATTCAATTATTATATTCAGTTTTAAGCAATTTATTATTGTTATTAATTTATTATTCATGTCAATTTAATGTTATTAAAGCTGATAAATATATGTGTGTTTTGGATGCAACATCGAAGAAGAACACTAGTTGTTCAAAAAACGCGTTGCTAGTCTTTAACATAAATCTTTTTTGTGTCCAGCTTCATTTTTATTATAGAGAATAGTTTAATTGCTTTACCTAAACATTTTAAAAACAAATTAGTTTTTAACTGGTCATTTTCAAACATGCTAACATGTTCTTAGGTAGTGTATCAGTTATTATGTGGTATTTACTCATTGTAGGGTAAAAATCTAATGAAATGGTCTCCATATATAATAGAAATTTAATAACAAAAACAACGCGTTTTAAATACATAGCGTTCTTCTTCAGGCATTAAATGCATTACATGTCATTATATTTTGTAGTTAATGTCTGAAGCTGAGCACTATGTGTTCGAAACGGGATGTCTACATTATTAAATTTCTATATGTGGAGACTATTTCATTACTTTTTTTACCCAACAATGGTAATGTGTTTTAAGTTTTTTTTACATGCTTTTATCAAATTATAGAGAAAAGCACACGAGCAGAAATTATACAATATCAATCTATATTTTGGGTCCAGTCGTCATGGACAAAGCATTAGCTGTCTTGGGTGCTTTTTAGTTGATAAGTAAAGGCAGTTATACCAGTTCTTTGTATTATTGCGATGTGCTATTGAACAGTGGTGCCAAACACAAGCTTTGGCAGCCACGAAGGTGTGTCCACGTATGAGGGTTTTCCCAGCTAAAGCTAGAAAGCAAACAAAATAAATAATCTACTAAGCCAATGCTTTGCTGAAATTCTGTCTTTCATCCGATGCACAGTCGGGGACGGGCGCTCTTGAGGCCTTCTGCAGTTAAGGACCACTTCTCGCTTATCCTATAATATCACAGCATCACATTTCTGATTCTTACGCTTACTACTGACACTTTATATTTATCATTCTCCTCATATGCATAAAAACATATATATATATATATATATATATATATATATATATATATATAGTTCAATGTACATACAGAACCATAGAGAAATTAAAAACACACATTTACATTCTCTAATTTTCGGTTGAACCGTCTTCAGGAGAGATAAGAGAGGGAAACCAAGCGCACTGGTACAGAGACGGTTGGAGACCCAACATACCCAACCGTCTCCAACCGTCTCTGTACCAGTGCGCTTAGTTTCCCTCTCTTATCTCTCCTTGACGGTTCAACCGAAAATTAGAGAATGTAAGTGTGTGTTTTTAATTTTTCTATGTTTCTTTATGTACATTGAAGTGTATTTGTCCATTTCGGATCGTATTTTCATCGAAAAAGTTATATATATATATATATATATATATATATATATAGGTCCGTGTGGACAATAAACAGTTTAACACATAGAAAAGAACACAGAAAGACACTACAGAACTCACTTCGATATTTCGACATCCGTCGTCATCGGGAAGAAGTGCGAAGTACTCGCGTTGAGAAGCAAACTGCTACTAGTAGCAGTTTGCTTCTCAACGCGAGTACTTCGCACTTCTTCCCGATGACGACGGATGTCGAAATATCGAAGTGAGTTCTGTAGTGTCTTTCTGTGTTCTTTTCTAGTGTTAAAGTATATATATATATAAAATATATAATATAATATATTAAAAAATATATTGATATATACAATATAAATATTGATAAAAGTGATCGACCGTGTGTAAAATCAGAAATTTTCTAAAACGAAGTTTATCGGGACTCGTTTTGTTCAGATTCTTCAGAAAAGTTCAAATAAAATAAACTTTTAATTAAGTTTAATTTGAACCTGAAGTACTGACCGAGTCCCGATAAACTTGGCTGGTTGAAATATTGAAAAGTGAGTCTTTGTTATGTTTCTGTCTGTGTCACAGGTTATTTTAAGGGTATAGTATATATTATCAATATTTTCGAATAAAATGAAAGGTCCAGTGTGGACAATTAAACACTTTAACAGCAGAGAAAAGTTTTTTAACACAGAAAGACACTGCATTTAAGAACTCACTTCGATAACGAAAGACTATCGAAGTGAGTTCTGTAGTGTCTTTCTGTGTTCTTTTCTCTGTGTTTAAGTATATATATATATATATATATATATGTCTCCAACCGTCGCTTCACAAGTGCGCTTGGTGTCCCTATCTCAACTCTCCTGATGACTGTTCAACCGAAAATTAGAGACAGTAAGTGTGTTTGTTCCTTTATTCTGTGTTTGTGATTCATCGTGAAACATTTGTTGTCCTCTTGTATCGTTTTCCTGTTCACAATATATATATCCTATCAATTGCTCTTTTTAATATTGAAAATAACAAGTGACGGATTTTTCTAGTATAGGTTTCTTTCTAATTTAACTTCATGTTCAAATGTTTCACTATAATGACAAGTATTTTCTCTTTTACAGTAAGAAATAAATTAATTCATCTTTTTTTTATATAGAAGGTTAAAGGTAGTGTAAATGAATGAATACTAGAGCTTCAAATGCGGCCTTGTAATAAATCTTTAGTTTCACTTGATAAACAGAAAGACCATCCAAACTGGACGCAATAACAGTTCAAAATTGGAGATAGGGTGCACAGATAGTAAAGAAACACACTTACAGACTCAAATTTTCGGGCAATCCGTCTTCAGGAGAAAATGAAATTTTTTGTTTTGTGTATCATTTGGAGTTATAACAAGCCCAATGGAAACTACATTTATTACGTTTTAGACTTACTAGTCACTATCCCCAGTATTATAAGCTCAAGTCTGAGTTAGTGCAAAACATAAGTTTGTATTTTAATATTATTATTTAAATTTTACTAAATTTAGCAATTAATGTTTTCGAAATATTTGTTATTAGTTTGGTTTTTGCTATGACATTTATGTTTCAATAATATTGTATTTTTTTAAAATAAAAGAAAAGATTCTACTAATAATTCAAACAGGTTTTTTTGGAGGAAAAAGTTCAAATAATTAACAACTGATTATAAGCTGACGTTTCGCCAAAAATTGTTTGGCATTTTCAAG
This sequence comes from Hermatobates lingyangjiaoensis, assembly GCA_026182355.1. Taxonomy (NCBI): domain Eukaryota; kingdom Metazoa; phylum Arthropoda; class Insecta; order Hemiptera; family Hermatobatidae; genus Hermatobates; species Hermatobates lingyangjiaoensis. The sequence continues at coordinate 6,736,573 of JAPFBL010000253.1, forward strand.
TCATTTTTTTGAGGAAAACAATTAAGTTTGATTCATTTATTTTGCAGCACCATATCAGAGACGGAAGACGGTATCACAGCAGAAACAATGTGATACTGTTAGATAAATGCATTTAACTTAAGTAGTTTTCTTAAAAAAAAAACCTGGAAAATGCCAAACAATTTTTTGAGAAACGTTACTTAAAATCAGTGGTTAATTGTTTAAAACCAAATCCTCAAAAACTTCGTTTGAGTTGCAGGAATAAGTGGTCGAGAAGCTATAACAATCTACTAATAATGGCAGGTGTTGCTTGAGGAAATTGAGATCTGGCTGTTATGACTCAGAAAAGGTTTAAATCATTGGAGAGAGAATGTAGTAAAGCGTGTACCTTGTATTCGTCAGTTGCCATCATTTTGTGCCATTTCTCCACCTTGAACCTGGAGGTCCGACTTAGGTAAGAGTAGATGAATGAGAGCCGGACATCTGTCTCTCCAACATCGTCTTCTTCTTCCATCTTCTAGGTAGCTGTGATGAGGATTCTCAGAGCGAGCAGCAGTCACGAAGTGGCTGAGCTGCCGGGTAATGTTTTCTATAACAGGTGTCCCGCGACACTTGTTATAGTTACTGTGCACTGGCTAGGCGAGAGAGAGAGAGCGCTGCGCGTATGCCTTTAGTCTCAAGGGTGAACAAACACTCGTCAAGACAACCGTATCCTAGTTAATCTTATTGATCGCCCTAGGTGTCTGCCATAAAGAGGCCCTTGTCAGTGCCACTTCGCAGACTAACCATCCTCCAATCAACAATAATCTGTCAATCTACCAACATATTCATCTACATTGTATCAGATATTTCATGGGCTAGAGTAACACTCCTGGTTTTTTTTTTTTTTTTTTTTGTATAAGCAATTCTTTTGAATACAACCAAATTTTTCAGCCAGAAGAAAAAATGTAACTCCGGATCCAACACGTATACAAGTTAACATTGTTATCAAATATATTAATATTAAGCTTCGATAACCACTTTGATATGCTGTCTACCTAAAAAAGTTAATCCTCTTTTAAAATCCAAAATTAAAATTTTTATCCAAAGATTAAAATATTAATTTTAATTTCATTTTAAGGAATTTTTGAGCTTTTATTTCAAACTTTTTTGTGTTTACAAGTTGTGGTAAACACATTGTGTTTTCCATTATACTTTTGGCGAAAACAAAAAGTTACTTTACTAGTATTAAAAAAAAAAAAAAAAAAAAAGGAAAATATGCTGAAGTTCCATGTACGGAACTTTGGAAGTAATTTTGGAATTAAATTATTTTGAAGTAAATAAGTGGGCACTGGCTAACATGTATTGCTGGGAGCCGCATCAGTGTCATGGAATAACTACGGAAAAGTTATAACTGTCCTTTGGAACTCTTGAATCACTAATTATAACAGTAAAATAAACAATGTATTGTACGCATAACAACCAATCAGTATGACAAAACACCAAGTGTAGAATTGAATGTTACTTTTGTCTGTTCACTTTAACGTAGAATAGGCAATATAATAAAAATCAAAACGGGTAACGCAAACATACGAAATTAATAATTGTGTTTAAGAACGAATTAATATTCTGACTTGCATACTTGTCATTGCTTGAAGAAGAAAGAAAAGCAGGGAATTTGCCTGGTGAAGTGTGTCAAGTTCGCATCGACACCGACAGAGTGCACTGAGTCCGGCCCTTTCAAGGGCTGGCGCCAATCCCTTCCCGACTCGGTATTTGCTAATTTCATACTCCCAGCCTTGTATTTCTACTAACGATCCAGTACTAAATAACCAACAAGTGCGACCTTATATATATATATAGTTTTAGACTTAAAAATCATAAAATTATGATCGAAGCAAATAAATCTCCTCAAAAAAAAGCAATTCGGTGGCAGTGCGAATTGTGTCACAGTGTTCTTGCCGAAGAACAGCTTGATCGAGAAGTCGTCATCTTCACAGGACCTTGCAAGTTCTGGGACGCAAAGAAGGTTATTCATATTTACCTACTAACAAATCAGCTACAAACAAGTGTCCTTAAACTATTATTACTGCTAATTCTAAGATTTCTTTGACGAACTCTGAATCAACTACGATTTATCTATCAATGTTAGACTACATATATATATATATATATATATATATTTCTCTTGTTTAACTTTTATTCACTATACCAATATATAATATACATATTTTTTTTGAACTGAAATTTACATTTCTATTTAACATAACCTGATATTTAATTAAATTACTGTTCGAACACCTGGAAGTGTTGTATAGAACATTCAAATAATGTATATCCTATTCTAATTTTATTATTCGTGTATATCTATCCTATTATGTATGTACATATAATATACTAATATTTATATTATGTATTATACATATACTATAAATAATATGTATATTATTATGTATTATACATATATCTAACACGTATATCTAATATGTTATACGTTATATTAGAAACATACATTGGTTTCTCTTGCTTAACTTTTATTCACTATACTAATATATAATATACAGATTGTTTTTAAACTGAAATTTACATTACTGTTTATCTTGAACCTGATATTTAATTAAATTACAGTTCAAACACCTGGAAGTTTTGTATAGAACATTAAAATAGTGTATATTCTATTCTAATTTTATTATTCATGTATATCATTATTCATGTATATACATATTCATGTATAATTTTATTATACATATCATGTATATATATATATATATATATATATATATTATATATATTGTTAAAAATTAGACCATATTATTTGAAACTTGCTTTTTTCATAAGTTTCTCGAGTTCTCAGAATAACGATTTTGTTACTGTATCCACAGAATATAGTAAGTTACCAGACAGCAAGACCTGATAGTAAAACCTGAAAAAGCAAGTTTCAGCTAAATTTGGTCTAATTTTTAACAATGTATGTATACAGGAAGGACTGCTACCAACATTTACAAACATATATATATATATATTTATAATAAATGTTTATCAGGAATCTGTCAGTTCTTCAGGTTCAAATTAAACTCTCATTGCCAACGTTTTGGTTTTTATTTAAAACCTTTTTCATAGGCCTACAAAACAGAGAAAATATAAGAAATAATACAATCATTCAAAAATCAAACATACATAAAAAGCGGAAAAAATTATAAATAAGAAACTGCAATAGAAATGTTAATAATAGGTTATTGAGAGAACTTACAGATGTATAGAATTTTGAAACAGAAAAATAAAGTATTATGTTAGAGATTATTTTACAAAGAAAACACTTTGGATAATGTTTATGTCTCTCTGGTAAAGTTAATTTTGGAATTACCCCAATCCGAAAGTTAGAAGCAGTCAGCAAAATAGTTGTTAACGCAGAGGCTGCTGCTCGTATTCACATTGACTCTCTTTGTAGGTATTGTTTTCCGAGTACATTCAAAATTATGTTATTCAGGTTGAATCGCTTTTCCGGGATAGTTTAGCTTTTTTTTTTTTAATGATACAATCAAGATAAGAAGCCTTTTTGGATATTTAAGTATTTAAGGAGTTCATGAGGTTTAGAATGTACTATGTCTTAAGACAGGGTTGTCCAAACTTTATGGGGACGCGGGCCGCATTCGGCAAGGAAATTAGATCGCGGGCCACAGTACCAGATGTAAAGTAAAACACGTACATGTAAATTAATTTTCATATTTATCATAAAAACATATATTATCATAAAAAAATAATTGACAAGTATGGATAAGAGTCAACCCTTAAATATATTTGTTAAAAATATTAACAAATATATATATAAACGGTACAGTTTACTTAAAACTCAGTGGGATGGGTGTGCGTGCATTTTGGAAGCCAGCTCCTTTGTGTCAATGTCAACTGAGGTTAAGGCTAAACGAAGGCAGGCTTCGAGAGATGTTTGATTAAGTAGATTCCTCTCTTTGGATTTAATCGACTTCATTGCAGAAAATGCTGCTTCACAAAGTAAAAAACAACTTTTTTCGAATATAACTTAATAGATGTCTAAGTAATACTAATTTTTAAAATTTTTCTAGAAGAGGCCGCTGGCCGCATTGAAGGGGGTCCCGCGACCCTAGACTGGGACAACTCTGTCTTAAGATAACAGTTTTATGATGATTTTAAAAAGATTTCGTATTTTATGCGGAGTGATGTTTCATTTATTTCACTTTATTCATTTTGTTAAATTATAATTTAACTTCACTGATTATAATGATAAAAACTTAAACTTGAATAATTTATTCGATTGATTTTAGAATTCGGTAATTGACGAAGCATTAATATATTTGCTGTATGATCTGTTTTCGTTTGTTTGATAAATTTAATGCTAATAATTCAATCTGGTATTAAGTGTTAGAGAGTATGTGAATGCATTGATTGTAGACCTTCATTTTGTTTGATATATTATTAACCCTTGAGTTTTGGACTAGACGTTTCAATACTTCCTCTACTATATAGGAAGTTTTCTCTCTTACTACTCTTCGATAGGCGACTAATGTGGCTCATGTGCCCTTGTAAACTACGCACAGTCAACATAGCAGATTTGTATTAACAACAAAGTTATTCTTACTTTCAATGAGTTCCTGTCACTCCATGAGCTTGCAAAAACGGTTTCAGCTCAGAGCAACAATGTACACAAAAGTTAGCTTTTCATTGCAGTCTACTAAAAAAGTTTTTTTGTCCAATATGTTCGAATACAATAATCTATACTCTCTGCGCAAATTTATTAATTCAAACGCCTTAAATATATTTGTTCCGAGAGTAAAAAATCAATAAATACCAAAAATATTTTTATATATATATTTTTTAAATTACTATTAGAAACGTGGATTATTTTGTTTAGGTTACTTACTAATTTCTTCGTAAATCTAGCTTCCAAAGCTTCTTGCTTCAATCGCTTGATGTCTCTAGTATAAATCACCAGCGATTTTACAATAATTTTGTTTAGGTAAAATTTGTATCTTATTCATTATTTTTTTATTAATTATTAATAATAGCCATTAAAATTATTTTTAGTGTAGATTTAGTTATATTTTTGTCGCTGATTTGTTTCAACTCACGAGCTATGCAAGGAGTTGCTGTGTGGTATTTACTCATGATTAGAGAGAGAAAAAATAACATTAAGTTTTCACTGAAAGTATACTGGTGGTGAGCACTTTCTGGTGAATACCTTTTGAAGAACACCTTATTGTGAATAACTTGTGATGAAGACCGTGTGGTGAACACCTTGTGGTGAATACCTTCTGGTGAATACCTTGTGACGAATACCTTGTGATGAAGACCTTGTGGTGAATACAGTATGGTGAATACCTTGTGATGAAGGCCTTTTGGTGATTAACTTGTGATGAAGAGCGTGTGGTGAACAACTTGTGGTGAATACCTTGTGGTGAATACCTTGTGATAAATACTTTGTGGTGAATACCTTGTGATAAAGACCGTGTGGTGAATACCTTGTGATAATCACCTTGTGATGAAGACCTTGTGGTAATTACCTTGTGATGAAGATATTGTGGTGATTACCTTGTGATGAAGACATTGTGGTGATTACCTTGTGATGAAGACATTGTGGTGAATTCCTTGTGATGAAGCTTTGTGATGAATACCTTGTGGTGAAGGCTTAATGTATTTTCCTGACCAGTTATAACTTGTTTTATGCGCAGCGCTGGTTATTCTTTAATTACACAGTTCGAACCACTGAGTGATGAACTTTGCATTCCGAATACCAGGCAAACAGGCACAGAGCTCTGTGCCTACTTTGTATACTAGTAGAAGTAAGGTGTGTGACTGCGTACTCAACGGTGGACTCCCTTATGAAAAACCAGAAAGTGAATTCAGCATCGAGATTGCTACATTTTGGCTTTCTCAAGATTCTTTAATGTATAGAGATGTTTAATAAAAATACCTGAAAAAATTGGGGCCTGGCATCTTCTCCCAGGGAAATCATCCACGAGTTTACGCTCTGACGAACTTTCACGCTTCCACAACATTCACGCTTAGATAAACATTTTTCGTAAATATTTTATTTCATTTCTAACCCTTGATAGATTAATTTTAAATTAATAGTCCTTTATAATATTTCAGAATTAAGAGTACTCATTACAAAATTGTTTACCGTAGTTATATAATATTTCTTATATTGTATTTAATCCAATAAAAAGAAGAACAATTGAATAAATTGTTGTTAATTATTAATGATAATGTATACCGTATTGTAATAATTAATAATAATTGTACGTTTATTTTATTCATTCTTTTTTATTTTCTCTAGGGATGGTATATTATAATCGTAGTTCTAGGCCCCTTATTTGTCTAATACTACTGTACTTGAAGTGAGGTCGGTGTGGTCTATGCCTCTAATATACCTAATACAATGGTACTTGAAGTGAAGTCGGAGTGGTCTAGGTCTCTCATGTACCTAATACTATGGTAAATGAAGTGAGGTCGGTATGGTCAATGCCTCTAATATACCTAATACAATGGTACTTGAAGTGAAGTCGGAGTGGTCTAGGTCTCTCATGTACCTAATACTATGGTAAATGAAGTGAGGTCGGTGTGGTCTATGCCTCAATATACCTAATACTATGGTACTTGAAGTGAGTTCAGTGTGGTCTATGCCTCTAATATACCCAATACTATGGTACTTGAAGTGAGGTCGGAGTGGTCTAGGTCTCTCATGTACCTAATACAATGGTACTTGAAGTGAAGTCGGAGTGGTCTAGGTCTCTCATGTACCTAATACTATGGTATTTGAAGTGAGGTCGGTGTGGTCCATGCCTCTAATATATCTGATACTATGGTACTTGAAGTGAGGTCGGTGTGGTCTATTCCTCTAATATACCTAATACTATGGTACTTGAAGTGAGGTCGGAGTGGTCTAGGTCTCTCATGTACCTAATACAATGGTACTTGAAGTGAAGTCGGAGTGGTCTAGGTCTCTCATGTACCTAATACTATGGTATTTGAAGTGAGGTCGGTGTGGTCCATGCCTCTAATATATCTAATACTATGGTACTTGAAGTGAGGTCGGTGTGGTCTATTCCTCTAATATACCTATATTATGGTACTTGAAGTGAGGTCGGTGTGGTCCATGCCTCTAATATATCTAATACTATGGTACTTGAAGTGAGGTCGGAGTGGTCTAGGTCTCTCATGTACCTCATACTATGGTACTTGAAGTGAGGTCGATGTGGTCTATGCCTCTAATATACCTAATACTATGGTCCGTTGAGTTTGTACAACGTATTATTCAATATCCACACTTTATCCTTCCTCTCTTTTTTTTCCTTTCTTATCGCTCCCAAAAATATAAGTAATAATAACAAGAACTACATAAATTACTTTTTTTCTTCATCTATGAAACTGTTTTCGAGCTCTTTAGAAAAAAGTAACCAAATAATATTTAAATACTAAAGACAGTATAAACACTAACTAAATCCAGCATGAGTAACATCAAAAAAAGAACAACAAGAAATTCAGTATGAATGTTGCGTTGTATTTGTGATTTTTTGCACTGAGGGTTGCTTTTCTTTTTACAAACAATAATAAATGCTTTTTCAATGCGAGGATATACATTCAATTTGCATTTTTTTTTAAATACGACCTGATATTTGCTTAAAACGAAATATAAACTGAAACAATATGGAAACGGATTTTTGCAGAAGGCGCTTAAGCTAACTATTGGGAATTCTTAAATTGTGATTTTTAGTTTTTTCATTTGCGTTTTCTTTTAATATTTTATTTCTTAACTATAATCAATATAATTACGAAGGTACTGTCCAAAAGCTACTAAAATCATCAGCATCCACAGACTACGTGTGCGATACCACTGAAGCTATCACACTGACCAAGAGCTACTAAAATCATTAGCTTTCGCAGACTACGCATGCGACTCTACTGAAGCTATCATACTGACCAAGAGTTACTAAAATCATCAGCATTCGAGACTACGTGTGCGACACCACTGAAGTTACCATACTGACCAAGAGCTACTAAAATCATTAGTTTTCGCAGACTACGTGTGCGACACCACTGAATTATCATACTGACCAAGAGCTACTAAAATCATTAGTTTTCGCAGACTACGTGTTCGACACCACTGAATTATCATACTGACCAAGAGCTACTAAAATCATTAGTTTTCGCAGACTACGTGTGCGACACCACTGAAGTTATCACACTGACCAAGAGCTACTAAAATCATTACTTTTCGCAGACTACGTGTGCGACACCACTGAAGTTATCACACTGACCAAGAGCTACTAAAATCATTAGCTTTCACAGACTACGTCTACATATCCAATTGTTTTATATCATAGAATTATTTTTATCGTATTTCTCTCGAGTTAGATGGCCTAAATGGTTTCTTTCCATGATTTCCGGAGCTGCCATGAAGGAGCGTAGACTACATTCATATCCATTCATACATGTAAACATGCATTAGTATCAGCTGATCATGTCATCGCCAGATGATAATTCCTCAAGTTATATTATAATGTGAATCTAGGACTTTTTTGCGTTTTTTTTTTCAATGTAGAAATATACTACTATATATATATATATATATAAAGATTTCACATAAACACGTGAAACAACAATCAATGATCAAACCACAATAAGAAATGGGAAAACAAGACTAAGATCTTTCAACCGTAACAAGCGGTCTTCGTCAGAGTCAAAAACCCAGCTGAGTTGGGTTTTTGACTCTGACGAAGACCGTTTGTTACGGTTGAAAGATCTTAGTCTTGTTTTCCCATTTCTTATTGTGGTTTGATCATAGATATATATATATATTAGAATAGGTTGGCAGGAAATCTTCTTGGTGGCATATTTTGTTGAAATGTACCGCAGCTTCGGCATTAACGACTTTCAAACTAAGCTGTTCCAGTCTCCTGACAGTCTTACGAATATAAGGTGGTAATTCCCAAATAAGTTGTCCAAAGGACATTGAGACACTTCTTCGAAACACATTAATAGATATCAACAATTTTAATACAATTGAAAACTAACATCACATATATAGAATATAACATAACTTACAATGCCATTATCTACTAGGTTTCAACTATTATCGTGTAAGACCCAATAGAATAGTCGAAAGCTAGTAGATAATGGTCTTGTAAGTTATGTTATATTCTTTACATGTGATGTTAGTTTTCAGTTGTATTAAAATTGTTGATATCTATTAAAGTGTTTCAAAAAAGTGTCTCAATGTCCTTTGGACAACTTATTTGGGAATTACCACCTTATATTCATAAGACTGTCAGGAGATTGGAACATCTTAGTTTGAAAGTCGTTAATGCCGAAGCTGCGGTACATTTCAACAATATTGTTGAAATGTACCGCAGCTTCGGCATTAACGACTTTCAAACTAAGATGTTCCAATCTCGTTATCCAATCTGCTTTAAAGTTGTTAACGCAGAGGCTGCTGTGTACTTTAATGAAACATATATATATGTATATATATATATATATATATATATATATATAATAAAATAAAAAACGAAGGAATCACACAGAAAGACACAGACATAACTCACATCGATATTTCGACAATCGTCGTCATCAGGAGGTGCGAAGAGCGAAGAGTCCCGCAGGAAGACAGGGCGGTACTGAGTACCGCCCTGTCTTCCTGCGGGACTCTTCGCTCTTCGCACCTCCTGATGACGACGATTGTCGAAATATCGATGTGAGTTATGTCTGTGTCTTTCTGTGTGATTCCTTCGTTTTTTATTTTATTGTAAAAAAGTCCGCTGGACCGTTTCTTTTAATTGTATATTATATATATATATTATATATATATATATATATATATATATATATATATATATATATTTCATTAAAGTACACAGCAGCCACTGCGTTAACGACTTTAAAGCTGGTCTGCTGTGTACTTTAATGAAACATGTTTACGTGAGGATTTGCTTTCATCATACACTAATATATATATAATATGATTAAACCACAATAAGAAATGGGAAAAATTGTTAAATTTGTGAAGTGTGTGAAATTGTGATTTGATCATTGATTGTTATTTTACGTGTGCGTTGTGAAATCTTGTTTATATATATATGAACATTAACATTTTAAAGTTTACTAGTTAACAAATAATATAAACAAAAAATCCAGCTGGACAACAGCCACTCTATATAAGACTGAAGTCCGTTTTAAAAAAGTATCAATTACATCCTGTCGTTATTTATTCTGTTGCACAATCATTTAGGGTAAAAAAAATCATCTCTCTCCTCAAGGAATCAGCACGGAGGACAGCCTTCAGCCGCTCAGAAAAAAAAAACATTTAGCGTTACAATTTCTTTTTCTGTAAATGTTCTCAACTTCTTCTTTAGATCTAATGATATTCAGGTATTAAGGTCTATAGATTGTACCGATAGTTTAAATCATCAAGCAAAATTTTAGTTTTTTATCATTACCTCGAGTCGGAAATGAAGTTTCAAACATACAAATTCCAATGAATCGTTCGATTAAATTTCTCCAATTCCTGGTACTCGTTCCATCACTAGTAATTATATATACATTTTTTTTACAATAAAATAATGTTCATTGATTTCATAGACAAATATAAAGATTCACATACAAAGAGAAAGCGGACAGTATTCGTGATATTACTTGGGTATAAAGGGTTAGGTTTTTAAGAAAAGTATTTGATTGGAGTTCGTTATGATGAGAGAGTTTTGATTTAATCTGGAAGAATTGGAAAATCTTTTTTTGCAAGATTTGGCGGGAGAGTATGAAATTGATTTTGAAGTAGGAGAGTCGTGGTGTGGCTTTGGGCTTGGAGTGTAAACACCAGGGTTAAGAGAAAGAGCTTTTATCTTGATGGAAGCTAAGCGAAGCCGACTGCCCTATTAGCCGCCCACCACCCCCGCCTTGTGATTTAAAAAGCCCCCCTATCATAGCTAATATCCTAACTTGTTATTATTCATCGACGTGCTGTGTTCCATTCTATTAGGCTGCCCACGAATCGGCCACTCGCCAACCCGGCCAGAACACACTAAATGCAAAACCAGCATTAAAACAAACAACCTGCTGCCCATTTCATTCTAAATCCCCTCTTTTGTAATTAGTTTTGTATTTCAAAATTGAAGTACGTATAAAAAAACTGACGGTTGTTTTACATGAAAGCATAACTATTTATAGACATTGTTCGAAAACGTACAAGTGGAAGTAGGGAACATAACAACTACCCCTGTTATATATTGATTACAGTTATCTGAAATATATTTTAGCAGAGACTAGTTGAAAAACTAAAACGGTTTAGTAACCTGTATTAATACTTGACATCAACTCTAGTGCAGATGAAATTATAAAAATCATAGATTACATTAAATATAGTTGTAATTAAAAAAAATAGAACTTCAGTATTATGGTTCCTTTAAAATTAAACAAAATTACAACTATATTTCAAAATTACTTCCAATAGCTTTCTTTGAAATTTGATATATTCATGGGTGTTTTTAAACCCTTCCTAATTAATTTGTCTTCTGATATCTGCCAGTACGCCGGAGTGAAATGTGCAAATTTCTACCTGATTTACTATTTCTAATAAATTATAAACATATATGGGCGTATCTACTTTGATCTTAATATTACATAAATTTCATTTCCATAAATATGTATCGACTTGAACTACAGTTACAGAATCATATATATATATTTTATATTGACGTATTATATTATATATTGACGAGTTGACTGTCGTCCCTCCGTCAATTCACTTCTTCTCCTGAGGACGACCGCCATTACGGTCGAAATATTGAAAAGTTAGTCTTTATTATGTTTCTGTCTGTGTCACAGTTTATTTTAAGTATATATATATATATATATATATATATATACATAAAAAGATTTCACATAAACACGTGAAACAACAATCAATGATCAAACCACTGGGAATTTGATCAATGATCAAACAACCAATGGGATTTTTCCCATTTCTTATTGTGGTTTGATCATTGATATATATATATATATATATATATAAAAACCAGTTGGGTTTTTGACTCTGACGAAGACCGCTTGTTACGGTTGAAAGATCTTAGTCTTGTTTTCCCATTTCTTATTGTGGTTTGATCATTGATTGTTGTTTCACGTGTTTATGTGAAATCTTTTTATATATATATATATATAAACTAGAATATTAAAAAGAACACACAGAAATAAAATCACTGAAACTCACTACTATATTTCGATGGCCTCGTCATCAGGAAGATACAAGTATAATATAAAAGTATAATAAAATTAAAAGGATTCAGTCACTTCTTCAGGTTCAAATTAAACTCTCCTTGCCAACCTTTTTTATTTTTATTTAAAACATTTATCATAAAGCTAAAGAAGAAACAGAAGAAATATAATAAATAATACAATCATTCAAAAATCAGACATACATAAACAGTGCAATAAGTTACAAATAAGAAAATATAATAAGAGTTTTGGCAGAAAGTAAGTAAAAGAACTTAGAGAAGCATAAACAAGTTTTTTTGTGTTGTCTGGTGAAATTTGTTTGTTTGCAGTTCAATGTCAAGTGTTTATTCAAACTAGACTGACGTTGAAATTTCAAAATTTTTTCTACTTAAAAAAAAACTCTAATGATTTGAAGTTTTTCTGTTTCAAAATCTAATACTTCTGTAAGTTCTCTCACTTACTTTTTGTCAAAATTCCTACTGTATTTCCTTATTTGTAACATTATGTACATTTTATGTAGGTTTGATTTTTGAATGATTTTATTATTTATCATGTTTCTTCTGTTTCATAGCCTTATGAAAAAGGTTTTAAATAAAAACAAAAAAGTACACAATGAGAGTTTAATTTTAACCTGAAGAATTGACCGAATCCTGATAAATTGAATTTTGTATATATATATATTTATAATTTTAAATTACAAAACGAAATTAGTTTGAAATATTGAATTTAGTATGTGTGTATTTCCTCTATTTTCTGTGTCGTTTTTTGTGTAATTTAAAGTTTTATATGTATGTGTGGGTAGTTTCTTCAATTTAGCATATATATATATATATATATATATATGTGTGTGTGTGTGTGTGTGTGTGTGTGTGTGTGTGTATGCTATGTTATGCTATATATATATATATATATATATATGACATCTAGGAGATGGTTGTGTCTCCAACCGTCGCTTCGCAAGTGCGCTTGGCGCTTGGTGTTTCTATCTCAACTCTCCTGATGACGGTTCAACTTAATATTAGAGACAGTAAGTGCGTTTGATCCTTTGTTCTTTGTCTGTGATTTACTGTAAAACGTTTGTTGTCCTTTTGGATCGTTTTCCTGTTTACAATATATATATATATATATATATATATATATATATATGGAGAAGGTAACACAATCACATTGAAAGGTTGTTTTATAAGTGTACTTTTAGTATATATGAAGACTATTTAATTAAATACAAGTAATCAGTGTTGAGATAGCAGGCTCAATAACGTGGAGAAAGAAACAGAAAGAACGCGACAGACGCCACCAGGGTATTTCGATATTCCTCACTATCAGAACAATGATGTGCAAAGTGAGTCAGTGAAGTTATCATTTTAAGTCACGAGGACGCCAAATTGTCGTCATCATACAATTTATAATAAAAATAATTTGCAAACATTCTGTTAATATAATTGTTATATTGTGTACGGAGATTTAATATGGTATATCACTAGAGATCCTGATAGCGTATAATATTTCTAAAGAAATTAATTACTGCGCATCAATGAATAAGGAGAAGGCTATAGTAATAATGTAAAGTGGGGTACAGTGATTGGCTAATCTTGATGAAAAGCAAGCTAGCCTGAAATATGAGAGTGGGCAGGACGGCTGAGAAGGCCGCGTAGCAGCAGATGTATTCCCTGTTTTGCTTTAAATAACTAGTTTTCTTCTTCAAGTGGTTAAGGAATATTTATGAATAAGCCAGTGGAGAGGATACATAAGAAGGGTTATAGTTGGACGTCACGAAGGTGGGTGGGGTGTTGTCGATTTCAACTGGATGGGCGTGCATGGCTGGAGTTAGTCTCCATTCTGGTAGGTCACGGAATTCCTCGCGACCCATCATACAAATATTAGATTTTCATTTCACATCAAAATAATTTTCTATACTCACATCTTGAAGATTCTCTACAATAATGTTTAAAAAATGATAATATTGAAGAACGTCATTTCTTTTGAATGAAACATATATTTTTTCTTTGCAATGTACAGTTTTCTGTATAATTCTTCCTTTACTGTAATTATAATGTTTACATTTGATACATAATATGGTATCTAAAGTATAGGCTGGTAAGACGGTTGATCGAATTAATGGTCTTCTGTAGATACTATCTTCATGTGTATTGTTGTTGGATGACAATAAGTGGTGCACTAGAGAATAACAGGTCTCTTTCAGGTAGGCAGTGACCCGTTCTACATGAGACTCAGTTAGAAAACTGGTATACTCACTCTGGAGTAACCCCTGAATCTTGTGGTAACATGAATAAGCTTTTAGACTACGAAAGAAAGCGAGAGAACTCCCTAATCCTCAGGCAGTCTTAAAACTGTCATCCCTGAGTCGAGCCAGATCTTAGATCAACTGGTACTCACTCTCGAGTAACCCCTGAATCTTGTGGTAACATGAATAAGCTTTTAGACTACGAAAGAAAGCGAGAGAACTCACTAATCCTCAGGCAGTCTTAAAACTGTCGGCCCTGTGCCGAGCCAGATCCTAGATCAACTGGTACTCACTCTCGAGTAACCCCTGAATCTTGTGGTAACATGAATAAGCTTTTAGACTACGAAAGAAAGCGAGAGAACTCACTAATCCTCAGGCAGTCTTAAAACTGTCGGCCTTGTGCCGAGCCAGATCCTAGACAACTGGTACTCACTCTCGAGTAACCCCTGAATCTTGTGGTAACATGAATAAGCTTTTAGACTACGAAAGAAAGCGAGAGAACTCACTAATCCTCAGGCAGTCTTAAAACTGTCGGCCCTGTGCCGAGCCAGATCCTAGATCAACTGGTACTCACTCTCGAGTAACCCCTGAATCTTGTGGTAACATGAATAAGCTTTTAGACTGCGGAAGAAAGCGAGAGAACTCACTAATCCTCAGGCAGTCTTAAAACTGTCGGCCTTGTGCCGAGCCAGATCCTAGATCAACTGGTACTCACTCTCGAGTAACCCCTGAATCTTGTGGTAACATGAATAAGCTTTTAGACTAGAAAGAAAGCGAGAGAACTCACTAATCCTCAGGCAGTCTTAAAACTGTCGGCCTTGTGCCGAGCCAGATCCTAGACAACTGGTACTCACTCTCGAGTAACCCCTGAATCTTGTGGTAACATGAATAAGCTTTTAGACTACGAAAGAAAGCGAGAGAACTCACTAATCCTCAGGCAGTCTTAAAACTGTCGGCCCTGTGCCGAGCCAGATCCTCGATCAACTGGTACTCACTCTCGAGTAACCCCTGAATCTTGTGGTAACATGAATAAGCTTTTAGACTACGAAAGAAAGCGAGAGAACTCACTAATCCTCAGGCAGTCTTAAAACTGTCGGCCTTGTGCCGAGCCAGATCCTAGATCAACTGGTACTCACTCTCGAGTAACCCCTGAATCTTGTGGTAACATGAATAAGCTTTTAGACTACGAAAGAAAGCGAGAGAACTCACTAATCCTCAGGCAGTCTTAAAACTGTCGGCCCTGTGCCGAGCCAGATCCTCGATCAACTGGTACTCACTCTCGAGTAACCCCTGAATCTTGTGGTAACATGAATAAGCTTTTAGACTACGAAAGAAAGCGAGAGAACTCACTAATCCTCAGGCAGTCTTAAAACTGTCGGCCCTGTGCCGAGCCAGATCCTAGATCAACTGGTACTCACTCTCGAGTAACCCCTGAATCTTGTGGTAACATGAATAAGCTTTTAGACTGCGGAAGAAAGCGAGAGAACTCACTAATCCTCAGGCAGTCTTAAAACTGTCGGCCTTGTGCCGAGCCAGATCCTAGATCAACTGGTACTCACTCTCGAGTAACCCCTGAATCTTGTGGTAACATGAATAAGCTTTTAGACTACGAAAGAAAGCGAGAGAACTCACTAATCCTCAGGCAGTCTTAAAACTGTCGGCCTTGTGCCGAGCCAGATCCTAGATCAACTGGTACTCACTCTCGAGTAACCCCTGAATCTTGTGGTAACATGAATAAGCTTTTAGACTACGGAAGAAAGCGGGAGAACTCACTAATCCTCAGGCAGTCTTAAAACTGTCGGCATGTGCCGAGCCAGATCCTAGACAACTGGTACTCACTCTCGAGTAACCCCTGAATCTTGTGGTAACATGAATAAGCTTTTAGACTACGAAAGAAAGCGAGAGAACTCACTAATCCTCAGGCAGTCTTAAAACTGTCGGCCTTGTGCCGAGCCAGATCCTAGATCAACTGGTACTCACTCTCGAGTAACCCCTGAATCTTGTGGTAACATGAATAAGCTTTTAGACTACGAAAGAAAGCGAGAGAACTCACTAATCCTCAGGCAGTCTTAAAACTGTCGGCCCTGTGCCGAGCCAGATCCTAGATCAACTGGTACTCACTCTCGAGTAACCCCTGAATCTTGTGGTAACATGAATAAGCTTTTAGACTACGAAAGAAAGCGAGAGAACTCACTAATCCTCAGGCAGTCTTAAAACTGTCGGCCCTGTGCCGAGCCAGATCCTAGATCAACTGGTACTCACTCTCGAGTAACCCCTGAATCTTGTGGTAACATGAATAAGCTTTTAGACTACGAAAGAAAGCGAGAGAACTCACTAATCCTCAGGCAGTCTTAAAACTGTCGGCCCTGTGCCGAGCCAGATCCTAGATCAACTGGTACTCACTCTCGAGTAACCCCTGAATCTTGTGGTAACATGAATAAGCTTTTAGACTACGAAAGAAAGCGAGAGAACTCACTAATCCTCAGGCAGTCTTAAAACTGTCGGCCCTGTGCCGAGCCAGATCCTAGATCAACTGGTACTCACTCTCGAGTAACCCCTGAATCTTGTGGTAACATGAATAAGCTTTTAGACTACGAAAGAAAGCGAGAGAACTCACTAATCCTCAGGCAGTCTTAAAACTGTCGGCCCTGTGCCGAGCCAGATCCTAGATCAACTGGTACTCACTCTCGAGTAACCCCTGAATCTTGTGGTAACATGAATAAGCTTTTAGACTACGAAAGAAAGCGAGAGAACTCACTAATCCTCAGGCAGTCTTAAAACTGTCGGCCCTGTGCCGAGCCAGATCCTAGATCAACTGGTACTCACTCTCGAGTAACCCCTGAATCTTGTGGTAACATGAATAAGCTTTTAGACTACGAAAGAAAGCGAGAGAACTCACTAATCCTCAGGCAGTCTTAAAACTGTCGCCTCTTTAGCGAGCCTGATCCTAGATCCGTGGTCTTGTTACAAACCTCCGACCTTATTCTCTACCAAATCTATTCGCGGCTTTATAGGATATCGGAAGGACTATTCTTTATAGTGTTACTGCGTGTGTAATTTTTTTCTTTGGATGGTTTCAACCATTAAATATATTTTGCTAAAGTATTACATGTACTAATGTATATTAATAACAAACTTTATTAAAATTGTACTAATAATAATATATTTTATTAAATGTATTTTTTCAGTTTTTAGTTTTATCACAATTTAAATGCATTTTAAATTATTTTTCAACTGTGAACGCTATTCTTTCATTTAAACTTTCACAAATTATTTGGAGATTGAATAAGAACTGCTAAATTAATTCTTTATCAAATTGCGATGTTGAAAGCAACTGATTAAGTAAAAATTTACACATTTGATAAAATATATTTACAATGTGTATGCAGATAAGATTGCTACTAAACCGTACTTAAATATGTTAATGAGTTAACTTTGATAAAACTATTTATCAAAATGTCAAATCTTTAAAGAAAAAGATCAAATTCTATGGGACCGTAGATCTCATAAAGAAGTCAAGGATCTTATGGGAAAACAAGGAAAGAGTTATCCTACAGAAAAGCTAAAGAAGCAGCTTTGAAAGACAGCATTGAATCATTTTTCAACAGAAATCCCTCTAAATATCCTGAAAATGTTCTAAAAGAGAATGCAGTATCTCAGGCGATCACTCGTGGCTGGTCATTACTGTCGCCCATATATCTTATACCAGCATTACTGTTATTAACAATATTGTTAGTAACTTATATTGTTAGTTAACAACATATTAACATTGTTAATAATGTTTTTGCTGTTATTTATATCATTGTAACTAAGTCTGTTTTCTAAAGAGAAAATATTTATATTGTATTAAGCATTTTATAGTGGCATTTTGAGGGGCAAAAAATTGAAAAAATTTAAAATAAAAAGCTAATAAATCTAAAATTTTATACTAAAATTAGTTTTTAAGGTTCTAATTGTTTTCTATGATTTATTTGTGTGATACTGTTGTTAAACGGATTTTCAACTGTAATATTTGCAAATTAATAATAACTGTATTTTAAATTTTTCAAAACTAATTTTTTAATGGGGTTGAAAGTTTATTAGATTTGTTTTCGTAGCCATTTAATTCAATTTGAACAATTTTTTTTACGATTTGAAATATACGTTTTTGTTTTGAAAAAACTTTGGTTTTCTTTGATGATGACTGTATATGTATACGAGTATATGTATTCTTATTACAGTATACGAGTACTGTAATAAGATGAAAGTCTAGGACTAATAACAGCAGTCTACAATTAGGCCTTTGATTGTAATTCCATGAAAATAAATATTTTGAAGATTTGTTTTTTGAATTTTGAAGGTTCACGGCAAAAATAGTTGTTCACCACTGCAGCGCCCCAAAATACTTCTATGTTTCAATCTGCTCCAATATGATTCCTGGGTCACTTAAAACAAAACATGATGTACGTAGACAATCCCAGCCTTATTATTAACAAACAACATTTGACTGCCACTTATAATTAATTTGAGCATAAATATCTTACGAGAGGAAGGATACACTCAAATAGTCATTGAATTGGGGATTTTTCGTAGCATAATCGTGTTACATAACTAAACATAATGATGTATTTTGTGAAGCACTGCATACATTTTCTTAATGCATGCTTTGGGTCTCAGGTTATTTGAATAACATAAATATAACCTTTCCTCCCTACGTTAATGAGTATAGACACGTATACGACGAATAAAATTCGGAGGTCATTAGTGGCGCACTCACTGGTAATTCGAGCATAATAACAACTTCATAGAATAATAATATACATCAATCTTTCTAACGAATTACTTTCGCGGCAAATGAACTTCATTTTAGGCAAATTAATATCTGTGGGATCAAAAATAACAATAATAATATGCATACCCTAGCTAGAAGTATGCAGTAATGAGCACGCAGACAGTAAACCACAGATTATAATTACTCTTAAATGAGAGTGCGAAAGCTTTACTGTGCTTATATTGTTGACTATGCAATCAGCCTGTAATGTTAGCGCTAATAAACTATATAGAATGGATAAAATATGTGTATCCGAATAGGGGAAACAAGAAATCCAATACTGGATATATTCTTGGGTTAAATCCAATACTTATTCTTTCTATTGATTATATATACATTGAGGCTTGAAAATCATTGAAGGCACTGTGTAAGATGGTCATGAACTGACGGTCAAATCAAGCAGCTGCTTATTACTTTGCTCTGATAAAGATAATTGGAAAGCTCGTGTGCTTTGTGGTCAAAACACGTTTATGAACAGGTATGACAGATATTTTGATAATAAATTCATGCATTTTGTCATTACCACAGAGGTTAGTATCATTAATATTAAAATCATAGTAATCCGTCTTATCTCGTACCCTGCTGCTGAAGTTCTTAGACCGGTTTCGGGCATCACCCGAAACTACTTTTAAAAGGTAGGACTCCGTAGTTTTAGTTGATCAGTTCTTGTTGAAGATCGGTGATGCCCGAAACCGGTCTAAGAACTTCAGCAGCAGGGTACGAGGTAAGACGGATTACTATGATTTTAATATTAATTTTGATAATAGCCCTGTTTATACCTTTGTGTAGACAATTCAATATAAGCTTTATCAAGTCATTGAATTATTATGACACAAGATAGCATTAAAACAATTCTAACGAATGAAAATTGAAATTCAACATAACTAAAACTTATATATGGAATTACAGAGAAAAAATCAGTGTTGAAAACTCCTCTGTCGGTGACGTAAAAGAATATTTTAGTATATATCTGTCCTAGCTAACCTCATTTAAGAAGAGATATTTATATGATTTGTAACATCTAGCTAACAAGGTGAAATCCTCTCCTTTAGTTTAGCAATCCTCTACATTTGATTTGCATCATCATTTGCAGTATTTATAATTATGCAGAATGTTATCTATTGATACTGTGAAAGTAATAAATAAGGGTTCCATGTGACAAATATTTCTTTTAAATAATGATTCTGACACCATACAGTCTTTTTTCCCATTTCATATTGTTGTTTGATCATTGATATATATATATATATATATATATTATTAATTATTATATATATACTTAATACTTAATAATAATACTTAAAAATTATTATTATTCTTTTCTTTATTTCTAACTAACTATACTTTCCCTATTAATTCTTACTCTCTTTCAACTCTTTATTTAATATATCTTTTCTAGTTTACTATTAATCTTAATTATTATTACTATTAATTATTATTAACATTATTATTATTATTATTATTATTATTATTATTATTATTATTATTATTATTATTATTATTATTATTATTATTATTATTATCACTGGGTGAGGTCACTCCAGAGACCATAGTTCAAAAGATGCTCCAAAATGAAGATAATTGGTCAAAAGCTGCAAACTTTGTAGAGGCGGTTCTCCGTCATAAGAAGAACGAAAGTGGTGTGAGGCAAGGGCAATGATAATTCATAGGTGAACGAATGGGGACAAGAAGGTGAATCCTATTCAGGAGGACTGAGGCACCGGCATGAAGTAATGTGCAAACGGTTTCCGTGTCTGGTATTGCCGGGAAATAGGATGTGGTTTTTTAGTGGGTCGAGAACCCCAACCCCACATACCCTAAGCAAGACGTCTTGCTAAGGGATCTGATGAACAGATTTTTCCACATCCTACGACGGAAAAAAAATTATTATTATTATTAATTTAATCTTTATTAATCTATGTATTATACCATTGACCTTTCAACTCTTTTATTCTAACCGCTTGTTTCTTGTTCATTATTGACCTTTGACCTTCTCTTTATATTAACCTGTACTATCCTTTTAATCTATTTATAGCAATGACTAAGCATGAGTCATCGATTTTAATTTAACATGTCACTTGGCCAACTACTTTTCCAGTTGAACCCTGTTAGTTCGTAGGATCGAATCTCTCAGTCTTAAGATCGTGAATGCCGAGACTGCAGTTAATTTTAATGATATATATATATATATATATATATATATATATATCATGATAAACGGAAACGGTCCGGCAGGACAGATTGCACTTCAAATAAACTGTGACACATAGGCAGAAACATAACAAAGACACACTTTTCAATATTTCACCGTAATGACGGTCGAAAGAGACAGAGAGAGAGTGAGAGAGAGAGAGAGAGAGAGAGAGGGATGAGAGATAGTGAAGAAGAAAAAGAATTTGTACGTAAGAAATATATTATAACATTTTTAATTTTATACTAAAACTACAACCCATATTTATTTATAACGTAATAAAAGAGAACAAGGTAAAAAAGTGAACATGATAATTTAAGTCATATTGACTGCCACACACATCTCGTCTGAGGGTGAAAAACTACATATGTTTCGGTTCAATGAAAAAATAAAATAATAATTTCTAACATTTTTTTAACCATAAAAATCATCACTACAGTCTAAGTCAGTGTTTCCCAGAGTGGGCGGTACCGCCCCCCTGGGCGCGGTGCTTTGATATCGGGGGGGCGCTAATGCAAATAGGAGTTGGGATTCTATTTCCATGAATTGAAAATTTTCATGCAATATAATTTCTAAATTTAAGTGAAAACACCACATGTAAACTTGTAGGAAAAGGTTTCTTAAAATTATTTGTTTTGATAATTTATTTTTATGTTAAAAGTATATTCTCATCTAAGTTTCTTTTATTGTGTATGAATTCTTTTGCATAAATATGCTATGAAACAATACATATATTGGATTATAAATAAATATTCGATTAGTCATTATATTAATTTCATTATTAAAGTGTTACTCATTTCGTTATTTGGTCTAAGATTCTGATTATTAAGGAGTGTTGAGTATAGGTTTACGGACTCAAGGGGGCGGTCGCTCGAAAAAGTTTGGGAAACACTGGTCTAAGTGAAATAAACTATGTTATTGAATGCCGTTCAAAAACGCGCATTTCGTCTTTCTTTATCGAAAATTCTTAATAATTGTTTACATATTCTATTTACTGTTACATCTTTTCATTTGCAGCCATTCAATCAAAAATTGGATATGTTAAAATTAGCGGTTACGCCGAATTAGATATACCGTAGTCGTTGATCCAATCAGTGGGTAATTATAACAAGGGAGCAGAGTAGTAAACAATAATTAATCATGGAACAATATTTAATTGAGCTATAATTAGTCATGAAGGCTTTAAGACCTTCAGATCTGTTGTTGGTCCTTTCAGCTGGTATGGCTTCCAAGGGTCAGCCGAGTGCATTAACACTATACTCCTTTACACTACTCTCCTGTCACTCTGTGTAGATGTTGCTAAGAGTACCATATATTATCTACAT
Source organism: Hermatobates lingyangjiaoensis (assembly GCA_026182355.1). Lineage (NCBI taxonomy): Eukaryota > Metazoa > Arthropoda > Insecta > Hemiptera > Hermatobatidae > Hermatobates > Hermatobates lingyangjiaoensis. The sequence goes on from JAPFBL010000253.1 coordinate 6,759,345, forward strand.
CTCTCCTACATGCACAACTTTTTCTACTTTTTTATCTCCTATATCTTTATCTTTATACTATAGTAGTAGTAGTAGTAGGCAACCCTTTAGGTTGCAGTGACAGTCCCACAAGGGAACACATATAGGCCGAACATTGAACCCTTTTGTGATACGGCACAATGAAGACAGAAAAATTCACTACATTATGAAATTAAAAATAGGCATACAATTTAATAAGGGCAATAGATTAGGTATGAGAGAAATATCATACTAAATGATCCAAAACATAATGAAATACGAGTATCAGAGAAATACTATATTAAAAGATCCTAAAGAATAACTAAAAAATATCAGAGGAATGAAATATCATATTAATTTCACTGTAGCGTAAAATATTAAATATCAAGAAAACTATATTACATAGTACAAAAAGACAATAAATTACCGATCTGAGAAAGACAAGTATCAAATTAAACTGTTTTAGGGGATAAAAAATTAAGTATCACAGAAATACCTTATCAAGTTGGAAGTACATTGAGAGAATAGAAATGATTCAGAGGATAGCAGGGGAGTGATGGAGTTTGATCTCTAATGGTGAAATTGATGTATAAAAAGAAAAAAAGGAAGATGATAAAGGCTAAGGGACCTTGAAGGACATGGAAGGCCGATATCAGCTTTAATCATGAACCTACCCTCAAATGAGATTTGAGTAACAAAAGAGCACTTATTACTTGAAGAGTGATGCAAAGAACAATCCAATAAAGAGCATTATGCCATAAACATTATTATTGATTCTACATTGCGAGTCCTAAAGTTTGACTAGCTCAAATATATTTATAGTTGGGATCTTTAACGAGTAGCTGACATTGTACATGCTTAGGACCGACGGCTTTACGTCCTCTCCAAGGGATGACATGCTCAGATTCATTCACTTCCCACGTGAAAGAATCAAGGAACACCGTGGTTATCGAACCCTAGACCCACCAGTTTAGAAGCAAACACGTTAACCACTGAGCTACCTGGCCCCCCTCCTATATCTATAAAGACTACTGATCCTGTAAAGGTAACGCCAAAATTCGTACTATTGAAAACAATCTTGTTAAAGCGCGTTCTCTTCAAATAAATCTCATCTTAAGCAGAAGTCTAAGACATTTCAAATCCTCGTGAGGCAACACGTAAGGTGTAACACTACTCTTATATCTCCGATAGAAGTAGGATCCTCTTCTCTCCCATAAAACGCGTCCCTTCAACTGATTTAACTACTCTTCTATTGATCCCTCTTGATTCTCACATTTAAAACATCAAGAATAACAAGATCAATATTTTTCAACAATTATGCTACTCATAAATTTATGTATGCCTTCTTTCTATTTTTTTCAGTTTAAATAAATTTTTTAGATAAACGTCTCAAGCTTACACAATTATTTTTATTAATTCTACTTCTATAGATTTAGATATCTCAATATTTAACTTTTGTAAATATATAAAACTATATCTCCATTCCCCATCTATGCTTGCTTCATCTAATTCGAAACACATAGGTTATATTACAGAAAATATTCAACTAAATGCAACTGTTTCCCTATTTCTACAAGTGTTTCTGAAAAAATGAAAATAGCTGTCAAAAAAAAATTATAAGATTAAAGCCTAATTAAGTAGCTTTATATTTGCGTACATTGTATGAAGTAATGGATAGCATGCTTCGTAGAGGATTTTGTTGTGGTTTGGTGCAAGCCGACTCTACCTGGAGCTTTCCTTTGTCGTTCATGCCTCCTTTTCCTTCAACTACTAACTCATTTTACATTTCCATCGTTTCTTAGATGTTCGACTAAACCGTTTGAGTTTGATAGTTTTGCAATACATAAATTCATTACCAATTTTACCTTTTGTTTCTCTGTAATATTTTACGTTTGTAATATTTCGCACACAAGGTTCCACTTTATACCTGTAATGTGGTGAATAGTCACATTGCACGTATGGAAATATCTGTTTTCTTCAACTTTTTAATACTTGACACCTCCTTAGCTTCCAAAAAAAAGGGCAGTTTTATTTATATTATAGATCAAAAAAATACAAAAATAATAAAACAAATTATACTTTTTTTATTATTGTGTTAATTTCATGGATGGTAGAGTCATATTTTCTTTCTTTATGCAGATGAATTGCTACAAGAAACATTATTTTGTTAGGGTTAAGTTCATATCTGAGTCGATAGTTCATGCCCTTTCCTTCTTTTTGTTGGGTCGTTACCCTGTTATAACCTTTCTAAAGCCTCAACCCCTACTCTATTGCTGGTCTGTAGAGCTACCCAAAAATGAAATTGAACCACCTACTGTATACCAGCAGTGTTTAAGTACATTGTGCTGTTCAAATGAAGAAAAATTGATTTAACTCTTGTCGTTTTCGATAAAATAGAAGATATTTATTGGTCAGTTAATGAGAGATTTTAAACCAATACTCTTAGAACTTCTAGATTTTACGTAAATCAATAAATAATAGAAATTACCAGAAAGTGAATAGTCCCTTTATTAATTATAGGGTTAGATTTAATAGTGAAGTTTGAAATGGTATAAGTTGGGAAGGGCAGTAGATAGAATTAGGAGGGTAGAAAGGGGTGTAGTGGGAAATGTGAGTTGGAGATTTATAGAATTGTGATGGATGCTTCAAAGGGATGGAGAGATGGGGTTTGGAACAATGGGCAGACGGCGATTTGCATACTGGTCGGAATTATGTCAAGCCTACACCGCTCCACCTGTAATTCCCTTCTTCTCGTGTAATCACTACAGCTGAGCAACAGTGTCACTACACATTGCACTTCTTTCATGCATAAAATCTGCAACATTTTAAAACAAAAATCGGTATCAACAATAATATGAAATTACATTGAAAATTACAAAATGTTGCCCTATGACAATCTATTCTCATGCACTTTTGAGAAAACTCCTATAAACCCGAAAAATTTGAACAATAAATTCGAGCTAAACGGTCCAGCATGTTTGTTCTAAGTGACTATTGCCAATATTGCTAGCAGGTTAACATCAATGTTTGTTCTTCAGAAACTATGACCTACAATTTAACGGAGCATTTTCACAGCTTAACAATGTTGTTCAGCAATTCATTAACGAGTTTCATAGATTTTTTGATTAGATAAAATCCCCCACGATGTTTTTTTGTAATATAGATAGATGAAGTTTTTATGCCCCTTTAAATTTTCACCCAATATTATTCTACTTAGAAATCAGCAAAGAAATAACAATACGACAGGAAACGTGTGAGTGTTTTTTAGTAGGAGTTACACCACGTAGACATTTGTTGAATTATTTCAATTTCCATATAGCATTTAAACAGAATTTCCATTTATCAAAAATATCTTGTTTTTTTGCAGTATTTTATATTTCTTACATTGATAAATTGTTCAAGTTTTAATACGGGAGTATGAAGGGTCCATTACACCTTCATTCTGACTCCACACCTACTAAAAGTCCATCAACAAGTCTCTCCCTACTGCAGTACTGCTATTCTCTTTTGAGAACAGTTAATAAACACTTGACTTTCCAATGCATTCAAATAATTAAACAATATTAATTCAATTAAATAAATCTTTTAAATACCATAATGTATCCATTTTATGTATACATTAAACAATTTTAATGGATACAATTTGATCCATTAAAGATTCTGGCCCCTAGCGTGGTTTCAAACTTTAAATACATAGCTCACCCACCCACCAACCCACCCACTCACAGACATCAACGAAGAAACTTTACATGTAATCTGTCAAAATCTCGTCATCGAATTTTTTCAAGATCACTTTACTTTACTTGTAGTAAAGTAAAATTATTGGGTAAACCACTTCCTCATCCACAGAGTATACTCGTAGTTCGATTACCACTGTAATTGATACCTCTACCTTTGCTCGATATAATGTTAAGATTTTGTAACGTTGCATTAATTGAATGTAATATTAACGTGTAATGTAAACATTTATATACCTTATATAAATATATAAATCTCTATACCGTCATTCATATATTAATGTACCGTCATACCTCTGTTCTCAAACGATTCAGAACTCGTACAATTTGGAATTCGAACAAAAAATTCCAAATTATTTAGCTTCGATTCAAAACCGATTACTTAGTACAAAATTCGGTACTCGATAACACGCGAGATAAGTCAATGAGGAGATAATACGACGACGCTTACTCGTCCAAATGGTACAAACTCCAGAACTTTCTGGAACTTTATCACCCAGATTTTCTAAATATAAGCTGCCCTATTAATATATTTTGTTGTAAATTAATTTTTAAAATATTTTTTTTTAAAAAAAAGTCGCTTTCTAGTCTTGGAACGGATTAAAATTATTTAGGTTATTTTAATTGAAAAACTCATTTCGGGACTCGTACAATTCAGTTTCGAACGGCCTTTAATACAACATTACATTGTAATTAGTACAACATTAATTAATGATTAATAATGTGAGAAATAAGCATAAGATTGTTATCATGCTGTTTTTCAGAGCATTGACATAGCTGACAGCTGAGATATTGATTTACAATACAACAATAACATGGTAGTTATCTTATACAGAACATAGAAATGTACTCATTTGTGAAATTTACATGTAAGAAATCTGAAGTGGCCTACACACAACTTTACTATAAGTAAACATAATATCCAACATTTCTTATATAATATATAATGCCCCATGTAGGCATTATATATTATATAATGGTTACAGATATAGAGGTAGTACAGATAGTGGTTGATCCACTTACCAATATATACGCTTATTTTTGTACATCATACCACTTATGCATATAATATCATTAGTATAACTACAGTAAGAATAACATTTTTGAACAGCAAAATGTAGATTTCGTATTACGAAATAATCTCTTATAGGAGATACTACTTTATTATAAGTAAAGTACAGTGTTTTTTTTTAAAATAATAGATATGAACTATTAGACTAGAATAGTAAAAAACACTGATATTTGCCAACAAGATAATAGGAATGAGTCCATCTTCACACTTCAATATTACCCAAAGTTAATTTGATTCATAATCAAAAAAATGTTTACACGGTATTAAGTTTTATTCAAGGGTGCGACAACATATAGATTTAGAGTATTTTGTGAGACAAATCCATCAATCATACCATAGAAAGCATCAGAAATTATATGTTTGATTGGCGTTGATTTTTTTACATGTAAGAATTATATTCTTTTGCATATTATATCAAGTTATTAAATTATTTAAAATTTTTTCATTAAAGCTCTACACATCAATTTTATTTCAGAAAATTCGCTCAAAAAATTTCTTGGGTAATGTAAATAAATGTAAACGAATAGGAAATCATTGTTACCAACTACTAATAAATTAAGTTGTAAAATTTCTTGTCATTCAAATCATTTATCCTTAAACAGAATTTGAATGCAAAACATTAAAATATTTAATACTTATAATATACTCAATTCTTTTAAAATTTCAATCGGTCGGTGGACGTTCGAAACCAAGAACAGGTTTTTGGTAAAAAAGTGACGTTTTCACCATGATGACGTTTCCATCATCCATAAATGCTCCCAAATAATAGGGCGTATCCAAATATGGATAGAATTTGATCCATTAAAGATTCTGGCCCCTAGCGTGGTTTCAAACTTTGAATACATGCTCACCCACCAACCAACCAACCCACTCACAGACATCAACGAAGAAACTTTACATGTAATCCGTCAAAATCTCATCATCGAATTTTTTCAAGATCACTATACTTTACTTGTAATAAATTAATACTTATAATGTAGTAAAAAAAAATGTGATTGATAAATTTTTTAAATAAGTTGAATTTTATTGTTTCAGTGGAAGCTGCGATACGGTGTACTGACAAAGATATCTCCTGCTGCAGGTAAGTCAGCTCTCTGTTTCTGAAATAGGCTCTTTCTTTTTGTTTGGCATTTTCCTTGAATCTCCCTAACGGTTTAACGAAATACATTGACGAGGGTCGAGTGATCGAAAGGAACTAAAGGCGCTATCACTCACTTATCTCTTAGATTCATCAATTTACATTAATGTTCGTATCAGGCTTTTTATACAGAAAAAAGAACTATCAAATATAATAATGATACAAAAACTATTAAGTATATAATAAAATACTCTATATTAATATAAATATAGACATGTATTGTCTATTAGGTAAATTATAAGTATAGGGGAAAAATGTATGTGAATAACAGTAGTGATATGAACTGTAAGAAAATCCACTATAACTGAAAATAAAAATGTATTATAATTACGAGAACATTGTTATGCGTACATTAGGGTGTTTTATATTATAATACCTACAGCCACCATCTCTCTCTTTGATGAGAGATCAAGTTCGAGAGAATGATGATGATGATGATGATGATGATGGCGATGGTGGTGAGATGATGATGATGATGATGATGATGATGATGATGATGATGATGATGATGATGATGATGATGATGATGATGATGATGATGATGATGATGATGATGATGATGATGAATCCTTAATTGTTTGTAAAATAGACAAATTTGGTTAAGAAAATATATTAGTAATCGCAGTTTTGGGAAAAAAAGTTTAACTAACTAGTTTATAGAAGTAATAAATTTATATTTAATGATGTGCTATCAGCTAGTATATTCCTTAAACAACAGTAAATGATGGAATGTTCATTTAATAATTGGGTTCCTGCTGTTTATATTATTTTTTATATATACTTTTAATGAAGCTATGTTGGTAAAAAATCCATGGCAGTGAAGTTAATTGCTTCTAAGTTGTTTCCAAATTGTGTCTTGGCTAAAAGTCTGCTAACTTCTACTGAAGAACTTAATGATTTGAGAAGGAAAAATGTAATGTTAGGAATTAAACATATTATGATAACAGTAGAAAATTTGATAACCAAGGCGAAAAGCTGGTTTGACGTGTCCTTCCTAAATGAGAGGAGCTCTCGATTGATAGTAAACAGAGCTTCCTTTATGATTCCGTCTTACTTAGGTATTTTGTGATACCACTCTGTTGGAGCGGTTTCTTCAACTGAGACGAGCAGAATTTATAAAGATCTTTATCTATCATGATCTGAGAACACTATACAATCTAATAAAGCATGACTATACAGGGCAGTATAGTCTATAGTATAGTATAGTAGTATAGTATAGTATAGTATATAGTAAGTTAGTATGCTAACTTAAAAAAGGTTCCATCACAATCAATGATCATATGTATACTATGACACTATGCGTATCAATGATCAAAGCACAATATGAAATGGATGGTTTGGCTAAGACTAAGATCTTAGTCTTTTTTTTCCCATTTCTTATTCTAGTTTGATCATTGATTGTTATTTCACGTGTTTATGTGACATCATTTACACATACATACATACATATATATATATATATAATATATATATATATAATATATATATATATATAAAGATTTCAGATAAACACGTGAAATAACAATCAATGATCAAAACACAATAAGAAATGGGAAAACAAGACTAAGATCTTTCAACCGTAACAAGCGGTCTTCGTCAGAGTTGGGTTTTTTGACTCTGACGAAGACCGCTTGTTACGGTTGAAAGATCTTAGTCTTGTTTTCCCATTTCTTATTGTGGTTTGATCATATATATATATGTATACCTTTTAGCAGTAATTAAACATAGACAATTATACAATCGTAGATAGTTATTAGCAGAAATGAAAGCTTATTTGTTTTAATAACACTTACCACTGGTTGAAACGTGATGAAGCTAGTACACAAACCTGACTGTATGCATTTATATAAAGTAAAAAGAAAAGAAGTCAATTGAAAATCTAGACTTTCTTAGCATGAAAATGAGTTTGTTTTGTTTCATAATATCTAACTCAAGTTTTAAATAAAAATTTTCCCAGATATATTTACTTCTTCACTCCATTCTTCTTTATCTCATATTTTTTCCTTTTTTAAAAAAGTGATTTAAAGTTTCTTTTCCGCTTTCATCAAAACTTCCCCATATTTAAACTTGATTTATAAGTGAGCCTAATTTAATTTTTTTTTTTCATACTGATTTATGCTTTAGAAAATATATTCCACTTTTCATTAATGTTGAAAGTTGTTTTTATAATGAAAATAAAAAATACCTTTAACGAGAAATGTTATTACAAATTAAGTATGTAAATAGTATTACATTTTGCTTGCTTTTCATACTTGTTTCTTCAGTTTTCTTTTTTAAATAAAAATTCTGCAACCGATCTGGACTTACGGACTTGAACTATGGGGTTGTGCAAAACCATCCAATATTCATAAAATACAATCATTGTAATCTAAAATCCTCCGCACTGTCACAAATGCTCCGTATTACGTCAAAAACTACACCCTTTATAAAGACTTAAAAATTCCATTCATCCAAAACCTTACCTCTGATCGTTATAAGTCATTTCACAACAACCTTTCCTCTCACCCAAATCCATTTGTACGAATCCTGGCTTCCTCCTCACCTTCCCAGAATCCCCCAAGACGACTCAAGAGAAAATGGCCCAGGGATCTACTATTACAATAATATACTTAAAAAAAAAAAAAAAAACAAAGTGAGAAGTTGAACCACTGGGTTCAATTCTTTGCTCGTGTGCATCGATGTTATTGTGTAATCGATTACTACATATGCCTGTTACGCTAAATATGCATAGTTGTATATTTGTAAATAAAGATGATAAAAAACAAAAATTACTAATACAAGGTAAATTACTTTTAAATAAAATAATTTAGAAAATTAAAATTATACTATAAGACAAAATTGTTTCTTTCGTAAAACTTCTTTTTCTTAACTTAAATTCAAAATCTGTAATCACTGGTCTATTAGAAAAGTAGAAAAAATTATTTTTGAAATTTAAAGGGAATCACTGACTTTTAATTTAGTTTAGTCATGTAAGTCGGGCATGCGTAAAAAAATCTAAAGTACATCTGGTAACAAATCAGTCTGACTTTGGTTATTTGAGTGCGGAATCAGATTGGGATCTTTCTGCCTTCAAATGGAACTAAGCAACATGCAAGTTATGTTGTGTGCATTTATAATTGCATAATGCTGGGGTGAGGTGGTGTCCAGTGAAAGACCCGGAGAGTAGATTTAATGAGGCCAAAGCTATTTAAGGTAATTTAAGGCCCTTTAAATGTCTGGTTGTTCTGTTGGCAACAAATATCGTTTTTTGAGTTCATTTAAAACGGAGACGATCTAAGCGTGAGGATGACGGTTGCTCGCTCGTACATTAAATTTTTCTCGTCTACGAGACAAATTCTTACGATTGGCTGATCGTACAATGGGGCACTTGTACTACGAACTGTCGTTCATGAATACAAACAGAGCACAAACGTGAATCAAACTAAAATATTTACATTTTTAAGTTAGCCAAAGCTAACTCACTGATCCAGTGATAAACTGTTTTTTTTTTCATTCTATTCCCACGACAGTGAGAGAATATAATTTATCTCAAGTCATTAGTTTTGCAAATTCACTTTTATCCTCTTTAACTAACAACAAGATCATTCTTCAGAGTAACATGAAAGCAATTTTCATGTAACAGAGAAAATTAAGCAATTTTATGAATAAAATTTATAGCAATTTTAAGATATATATTTTTTGTAATATGCATTTTAAGTGTTTTTAAAGAAAAACAGATTTTTTTTACTCTTCTCTAATGATCTAGTGAGTAATGATAATTAGGGTTTATTCCGAGCAATAGAATAGAAATATATATAAAGAACGGTGACTCCAACACACAATATAGTTGATTGTTTGTTCTAATAGCTCTTTGGTTTATTATCCCTACCTCAGTGACCGTGATACTTATTATTGTATGGCGATGAGATTAAGGTTGCTCAGTCTGCCTTTCTGAATGAGTGAGTTTGTTTCCACCGTCATCGGTTAAGGGCTCCAAGACGAGTAGACGGCAACTTTTTTCAGATTCCATTTACAGAGTTGTTGACAAAGTTAACAAGGATGGCTTTAGAGTAAATTCGAGTAAGTCACGTGAAAGAGTCACTCCTCCACCACTATTGTCTTATCATTACAGGTCTCAACTTTGCTGTCGTCTTCCGCGCCTGTCCAACACAGACGAAGGAGAATACCCAAGTAGTCCTCCCTTCACATCACGTACCCCGCTTCCCTCACGTTTTCACCCAGAACACCCTTCTTGTGATAATTTTAACTAACTTAGAAACTCGCTAGGCAAAACTCCTTCCGAACAATAAAAGATTTTTACTTCAGCTCCTGTCAAAATTATTAACTCATCCATGTATTCATACTGATATATGATAAGTTGTTTCATTTTATGCTCCAACCACACTTTTCTATCAAAATAAACTATCACTTTCATAATAGTATCACTTGCCACATGAATATTTATCACTTACGCACTTAAATGTTTTTGTTTATATTTTAAATTGGATATTTATATCTTTGTTCCCAAAATTACAACATATATCTCTATGTGCTGCATAAATGTTTAAACCACATTAAGAAATTGATAAATATGACTAAGATCTTTCCAAAAAACAGGTCTTTCTCAGTGTCATTCAAACAGTTTGACAGAAACTCTGCCAAAGACCATTTGACTAGTCGTTTTGATCGAAATATCATAGTAAAATAACTTTATGAATTTCTTATTGTGGTTTAGATGTTGATTTTTATTATTCTACATGTTTATTGTGAAATGCTGTTAAATATATATAATAAATAATTAACAATAGACACGCGAATTAAAAATTAACGCGTGAACCACACTAAGAAATTCAGAAATGGGACTATGATGTTTCAACCAAACAACTGGTCTTTATCAGAGATCAAAAGTGACTGTGATGAACTTTTGAAAGTTCTCTGAAAAATGTATTGTAGAGTTTTAGTTTAAACTTTATATATATATACTTATCATAAATTCTGGCACTTAGAAAGAAATACAACAAAGACTCAGTCTTCATTATTCCGACCGTTATGGCGTTCGTCGTCAGGAGACGAAGTAACTGTTCGTCACGGAGAAGAACTCCGTGAACGTTCAGTTAGACGGAGGGGCGACAGTCAACTGAAATATATAGATCAATGATCAAAATATTATATGAAGTGGGGGAAAAGAGGACTAAGATGACAAGCGATTTTAACAGAAACAAACGACCTTCGTCAGACTCAAAAACTTCAACAGTTCGGTTTTTGACTCTGACGAAGACCACTCGTACGGTTGAAAGATCTTAGTATCCCCCCCCCCCCCCCCATTTCATATTGTGGTTTGATGATTGATTGTTATATATATGTATAGATATATGCTAGCACAGGGATGCAGCGATGTGAACGCCGTAACTGCGAAACCTGACCACTAATTAACTCCAGTCCTTACTTTACTTCCCCTCTCAATAACAAACTCCTATCCTGGTCCTCCTGATACATCTTGCACCTCCTGTAACTGCGTTACCGTTTGGAGTGTACTCGATGTGATGCTTTTTACGTTAGCTTTGGCTTCAACCAAGCTGAGTCTGCGTATGAACAATCACAGCTACTCAATTTCGTTGCTAGTCGCCAACTCCTTCCCATCCTTTACCACCGCTTCACAGATGATATCATTTTCATTTGACCCAAGCTGAACATGAGTTAGACTTGTTCCTTTCATCCTTCCAAACATTCTCTTCATCCAGTTCCTTTACTCTCCAAGCATGGAATGGCCTCATTTAATATGTTGAAATGAATGTCGCCTTTGATGATGGGCATCTTTCTGTTTCTATACATATTAAATGAACCGATACAAAGTAATGCCTTCATTTTAATAGTTGCCACGCCTCCCATGTCCCTTATTATTATTTCTTTTGTCTTTTTAAACAACTTTGTTTACTATGCATTTTCCAAGTATAATTCTTTTTTTTTTACTACCTTCTAATATTTTTATTCCTTAATTTTTTTTATACATGATATATTATTATTCATCCTTGTCTCCCCTCCAGCCAGAAACACTAATTGATTGCCATTTCAATAAAATTAGTTCAGTCGACACTTGTCTTCGGAGCGATTCATGTCTTTCTACCTGATGATGAAACAGTCGAAATATAGTTGCGAAATTTGCGTTCCCATTTATGTGAATTTAGTTTATACTTATATTTACAATATTAATAAAACAGTCTACGAGATGAACTTCTCAAATTGCGGTGTACAAGCCCATTGAATGATTTACCCACTGACTTTTATACTCCTATGTTGAAGTCGTCGCTAACAGAAGACGAGTTATATGATATCATACAACTATATTTACACAATTGTGTCACAGAAAATAATAACATTTATAATAAGATTTAGATTTTCAAAATCACGTATTATTATTAAATTATTGTTAAATGAAGAAGTTTCATTTCAGTATAAGACTTGAAATATTTAGGCTATCCACTCTTGTAAATACAGGACTGAAAGTTTTTCTAATAAAAGAATATATTACTTTACTATAAGTAAAGTATAGTGATCGTGAAAAAATTCGATCTCGAGATTTTGACGAAATTACATGTTTTGAGGTCCCAGAAGTCGTTTTATGACGTTTTTACGATGATGTCTGTGTGTGTGTGGGTGGGTGGGTGGGTGCGTGTGTTAGCATTGCTTGTTACCACGCTACGGTCCAGAATCTATGATGGATCAAGTTGATATTATACACAAAAATGGGCATCATAAAGACGAAGATCCCTATTGTTTGGGAAGAATTATGCATGATGGGAAAATCACTTTTTTTGCCAAAAACCGTTTTTTTTAAAACATTTATTTCTCCTAAACTGATAACCCTAGAGTTTTGAAATTTTGATATTATCTTTGAGGTTACAAATCGAACAAACGAAAAATATATTCAGAATTTTAAAACAACAGGAAATATTTTTTTTTCAATAAAATGTAAAAATTTTGACTTATAATTCAATCTCAAACCTTGTGACAGCGATACATGCCATACTGTTTGACGGACAAAAATGAAACTATGCCTATAAATAGAACATTATATGGAGAATGAGTTGAGATATTTTTTTTCAAAATTACATTCGCTAAACGGGCGTTGCAGTACGATTTGTGTTTTCAGAAAATGTTTTTTTGACGCTAAACGGATCGTTAAAAAATAATGAAAATTTGACCAAAAATGGAACAAACAATTAGCAATTCATAAAAAAAAAAATCATGAAGTTCCAATTACGGGTAAGAGCAATAACGATATAAAAACTCTTTGTTTATCCTAGACTAAGAGATCACCTGCTATACTTGTCGAATTTTTTGTATTTTTTTACATTGTTTACATTGACTTAGAAATTTTTTGAGCGAATCCACTGAGATAAAATTGATGTTTCTAATGGAAAAATGAAAATATATTATTGACTTATACGAGATGTAAGAGGAATAATATTGTGCAGGTAAATGATAACACTCAATAAAAAAAAATTCGTATATATGTTATTTGACAAAGGGAAAGGAAAATAATCTTATTAAATACTAAGAAGCCATAAAATTCCCAGTATAATAATTCTGTTAAAAACCAAAAATGTAAAAGATAATTCAAAATATAAAACTTTCGTTTAGAGATTAATAACTGTAATTATCGTACATCTTTAATTAACAAATCACCTTAAAACAACATTTTCTTCGCTGTTTAAGATGTTTTTCAGAGAAAAAAAGGGTATTTTACTGTTTCTAATTTGAAAATTTTACATTAATATTCAATGTAGAAGGATGTCAAGTAAACGATGTAAGAAATCTACTGGCTATTTCAACAATAGCCATGTTCTCTTGTAGGATAATATTTCGTTTCAAGAAATGTTCACATTGGTTTTTCAAAAATGTTATTACTGCTGTAGTTATACTAATGAAATTATTTGCAAATAATAAATTATTTGTGATATACAAAAATAAGCTTATAAATTGATATGTCCTTCAATCACTGTCTGTACTATCTCACGAATGCAATGCTAATAATTATATCCCATTTAGATATTTATGTTATGCTTAAATAATACGTTATGTTTTATATACTCAAGAAATTTGACATTGAGTTACTTATAGTAAAGTAGAGTGTAGGCCACTCCAGATTTTTTTATATAGTAACCGTAAAATATTTACACTTCCCTCTTCAACATTATATACGTCGGAGTGGGAGAAACAACTGAGAGCTTTACTCTCATATCGACCATGGTCTTTCAATATAAATTCACTCTTCGTCCAATGAAATCTTCCTCTGAATAGAGTAATACCTCCATTCATGCTGCATTTACCAGAAAACCAAATAATTTTTTTTAATTTTATTTGTTTAAAGTCACAACAATGTAAGTGTTACATTACAAGTGACACTGATGACACAGATGTATGAGGAAACACAGGAGGGAAGAATCAATCCAGTGACTACACTTCCTGGCGTGGGTCCCAAATAATTTAAATTATTTTTTTTTTTGCATAACAGATGGTTTTTTAATATATAATATTGAATATCTTTAAATACAACAGTTTTTATTGCGGGTAGTAACAGTATAATAGACCAGGGCTTCTTAAACTTTTTTATATAGCGACCCCCTTCAAGCTTAGGAAATTTTAAACGACCCCCTCCTCCATATAATGAAATATATATTAACCGTAGATGTAGATGTAATATCGCACTATTTTACAATGTAAATAAAATAAGGATTAAAGAATACGTACCCATTCATTTCACATATATATATAATTGGAAACTACAATAGTACTTTGTATGATTTTTATTTGTATTTATATTTGTACGTAGTGTGTATACTAATTTTAAAATTTTATTTATAATGATTGAAAAGTATCAGATCTTTTCGACCCCCTTTCAGTAGTCTCGCGACCCCCAGGGGGGTCGCGACCCACAGTTTAAGAAGCCCTGTAATAGACTATTTCCTTATTACATTTAAAAGACTGCGAAGTAGTAATTTTCCATGTTAATATTAATAAGAGAAGCATTGACGGAATTACCTTAAAGAAAGCACAGGTTTGCCAGGCATTTCCATTGTTCAATGCTCAGCCACGATTTCCACCTAAAGGGCGCTCCGCACTGTTATAAAAGGTTTAGTTAGTCCATTGATTTGCTCGGAAGCAGTGCTTTGCGACAGCACGAAAACCACCCATCTGCTCGGCTATACTTTCCCCATTAATTCCCGCTTTTGTTCCGATTGTTCCTCCAAACCCCTCTTTTCTTCTTTAGTTTCACCATTTGTTTCTAAACAAAACCCTCATTATCATCACCAATATGTTATCTTTTATGCATTAAATTTACATTTAATATCATAAATAGTTGCATTTTTTTTTGTTTATGTTGATAGTTATAAAAAATAGAAATATATTTTTTTTTAAAACGTAACTACACTAGTTATATCGTTTCTTTTGTTCACTCTCGTACTAATAACTACGGTTATTAACATTTCTTGTCAAGTACATAAAAGTTTGACTGCATAAACAATCAAGAGTTTCAAAATTCGAAAATTCAACTCTGTGGTCAAAGAATAGGACTTACCATCTAAGCATCGTTCTCACGTTCTCTACATTCAAAAAAAAAATACAAACTATATATATATACTTTTACAAAAGCATGAATGAATTACAACTTTTTTCATACATATGACAAAGTACATATTTTAAGGGTAGATGTGGGGAAGGGAGGGTGAAGTTGACCTATCCCCCCCCCCCCTCAACAACCGTTGGATTATAACCTAAGTATGGTAGGGGGACAAGATTATCTCAGTGGCAAATGCTCGCCTTTGGACTGGCAGGTCAGGAGTTCAATACGCATTCTAGTCCTCGATTTATTCACACGGGAGGCGAATAAATCTAAGCAAATACTTTTCTCTCTCGGAAAGGATATTAAGCTGTCGGTCCCGAACCTGTACGATGTCAGGTACTTGTTAAAGATCCCTTACTCTAAATAGACTTAAGATAGGCAAAATTTAGGACTCCGAATGTCGAATCAATCTTTATTGTATGCTTTCACAAAGGGCCAATATTCGGCCTATGTGTGCTCCCTTGTGGGGGACTGCCAATGAAACCTAACCTAACTTATAGCCTTTTTAAACAACTTTTGCTTGAGTTGATAGGGACATTAAACTAATGTCAGCGGAATATCCATATTAGCATTAAATGAGGCTCAAACTGATTAAAGAGAGTGAGAGATCAGAAAAGAATATTGGCATAAACAATAATAAACTCCAGAAGGATCACGAGCGCTACAGTGGCACTGGTAGCACTTGTCCCCAACAAATCCCACACCATTTATAATTAGATAAATGACAATGTTATGGCGCTTCACACCAGATGCATTTATGTAATTTTTAACTAATTTTTTTTTTAGAATCTCGAGTCATATCTACGTATTTAGCTATTAGTGTAGTAAGAGATTTGAGGAACTAATAAGTTTCAAGAAATAGTTGTTAACTTGAAATATAAAAAATCTTGACTGCTTCTTATCGAAAATATAAAATTTCTCAACTCAATTCAACTGATATGGTGTTTATAAATTAATTGTGTTTTGATATAAAGGTTTAATATTAACGCTGTTTTGCATACGCGAATTCCTTTACAGAAAAATATAACTGACCGTAATATAATGCCTGAAATAAAAGATAAGTTGCTACAAAAATGTAGAGATGTTGATAAAATGTTATCCTTTATATTTCAACATTTTCTAAATGTTTTGTAACTACTTGGTTGGTAGGTTCGGTTAGGTTACAGTGGTAGTCCCACAAGGGAACCACACAATGAAGATTGATTCTACAATGGGAGTCTTAAATTTTGCCTAACTCAACTGTATTTAGAGTAGGGATCTTTAAGTATCTGACATCGTACAGGCTCGGGACCGACGGTTTAACGTCCTTCTCCGAGGGACGACGTGCATGAATAATTCGAGGGTCAGGTGTGGCATCGAACCCTGATCCTATCAGTTCAGAGGCGAGTACGTTAACCACTGAGCTAACCTGGCCCCCTTACTTGGTTGGTAAATATATTAGAAGGCTTCATAAAGCTAACTTTATTAAACGATTCGTTTTGAGACACATGAAGAAATGAATTGAAGTATAGCCTCAATTTTGTGAACTTATTATTGATATGTAGTAGAAGTTAAGTTATATTGATCAGTTTTTGTGATTTAAAGGAACTTGAGCAAATTCTTCGGGTTGTTAAACAGTAACTGTTTGATATCTTGAATAACAAATGTAGTAAAGTATGAAATTATATTAATTTTAAAAAATTGAAAAAAACGCCGTAAGTAATAAATAAATTAATAGTCCTGGGTTCCATAGCCACCTGGTCCTCGATTTATTCACGCGAGAGGTGAATAAATCTGAGTACGTCGTCCCTCGGAGAGGACGTTAAGCCGTCGGTCCCGGGCCTGTATAATACCAGGTACTCCTTAAAGATCCCTACTAGAAATGCACTTGAGTTAGGCAAAATTTAGGACTTCCAATGTTGAATCTGTAGAATCACCGATCAAACAAAAAGACGGTAAACGGCTGACGTTATTACCCACTAGGGTATCGGTTTAAACATAATAACAAAAAGTAAATGAATGTCTTGTAAGCCATTTTTGTTGTTAAACTTTAATAAAGCCTTTCTTTTTTGTTGATTATCAGATTGATTGGATTTGTGATAACATGAGTCATGTCTCGTCTGATATGTGGAGTTATACTGTGGAATGACAGTAACAGTTTTTCAGGATTGTTAATTAAAAGTAAAGAAGTGAGTTGAGTTTTGTATTTCACGATACAACTGGAGTTAGGTGTTGAATGATATTGACTAAGGACAGCTGGCAGTGAGGGTAGAGGAGGCCGCAGTCGACTCTCCGCAGGCCTGACCTGGAACAAGCAGCTTTTAACAGACTAGCCAAACATAACAAGTGTATCCAAGTGAAAAACAGTACCTGTAAGATCCAAGATAACTCCATCCTCCTTCGTCACTCCTTACATCCTTGTCTGGGAACCTGTGAAACCCTTCATATTAGCGCCACATAAGTTACGCTATTTTAGCAAAGATCCACGTAATATTCTGAAATCAATCAAGAGGAGTATCCCTAATCCTTTACAAAGAACTGGCGGGAGGTAAAAAACGCACCCTCACCATTATTTATCTTAAATTTATCGGATGTCTCATTGGACAGGCACTGGCATAGCAAATATTTTTACCTGTTTTGGCGCTCCCAGCTTATTCAACTATATTGCGGACAACTATTTTTACCGCCGAGGGAGGCCCCCCCCCCGCACGCCATTGATAATCCGTTAAACTCCAAAATTCCAGAAAGTCCTCATATATTTATTTTCACGAAATTACACTCAAGGATCTAATCTTAAACTGCTGTTAATTAGTCCCGTACTTTCATCTTATTACAGTACTCGTATACATTGTAGGGTAAAAAGCTAATGAAATAGTCTTGAACATATAGAAGTTTAATAAATAAACAACGCGTTTCGAAGCACGTAGTGTTCTTCTTCAGACATTAAGTAAGGGTGAGGAAGAACACTACATGTTCGAAACACGTTGTTCATTCTATTAAACTTCTATATGTGGAGACTATTTCATTAGCTTTTTACCCTACAATGAGTAAATACCACATAATAACTGGTGCACTACCTATATTAGACTTGTATACATATACACTCGTCATTAAAGAAAACCAAAGATTATTCAAAACAAAAACGTATAATACAAATCATAAATTATAGTAAAGTAAAAAAATGTTAAATATAATTAACAGGTTACGCAAACAAATATAATAAACTTTTAACCCTTTTTAACCCCATTAAAAAACTAGTTTTGAAAAATTATAAAATACATTTATTTTTAATTTGCAAATATTACTACCTACTGTTGAAAATCCATTTAAAACAGTATTACAACATAGGACATAAAAACAATATTGTTCTTAAAAACTCATCTTAAAAAGGTCGTTCAGTCGTCGATCTCGAGCCTGTACTATGTTAGGTAGCCGTTAAAGATCCTTACTCGAAATACGAGGTGTGTAAATAAAGTAGTGAGACTGGCAACGTCGCTTTCGATCTGGCAACGCTGGAGACGCGTGGCCTTGAGTAGCGTCAGGTGCACGTGTGATGCGCCTCCAGTATGAATCTGAACTCGCCACAGTCATTTGTTTGTCCGTAGCGTTGGTTTTCGTGAAATGGTTTTTTCTTGAGCGTTTTAAAAATGAGTGACCTCAAAGTTGAGCAGCGGTGTGCAATCAAATTTTGCTTCAGACTTGGACATAATGCAACCAAAACTTTTGAAAAACTTCAGGAGGCCTATGGAGAACGTGTTTTATCAAGGGCACAGGTTTTTCGGTGGTTTAAGGAATTTTCAGAAGGAAGAGAGTCGATTGAAGATGAACCACGAAGCGGAAGGCCTTCAAGTGCAAACACCTATGAAAATGTCAACAGAGTACGGAACCTTGTGCGTTCAGATCGACGCTTAATCAGCACTTCTACCGTGAGGTCCTTGAAAGACTTCGAAAAAGAGTCCTTCGTGTGCGGCCAAACATCAAAGACAAGTGGGTGTTGCATCACGACAACGCGCCCTGTCACACTGCCATCTCAATAAACGAGTTTTTGGCCAGTAAAAACATTCCTGTTTCTCCTCAGCCTCCTTATTCACCAGACATGAGTCCTTGTGACTTTTTCCTCTTCCCGAGATTGAAAAATCACCTCAAGGGAACTCATTTCGGGACACTACAAAACATACAAACTGCTGTAACCGACCAGCTGAAGGCCATTCCAGAATCCGAGTTCCAGCAATGCTACAATGATTGGAAGGACCGTCTCCAGCGCTGTGTGGCTTCCGAAGGGAACTATTTTGAAGGTGACAATATCACATTGTAATTATATTTGAATAGAAAATTTAAAAAAAAATCAGTCTCACTACTTTATTTACACACCTCGTACACTTGAGTTAGGCAAAATATAGGACTCCCAATGTAGAATCTGTAGAATCACTGATCAAACAAAAAGCTGGTAAACGGCTAACGTTATCACCCGCTAGAGGATCGGTTTAAACAATAAAAAAAACAAACAAAAAACATCATGTAAGCTGATTGACACTCCACACATCAGAGGTCGCTATCACAAGCCTCCTTCAACTTTTATTCCATCTGTGCTCAGCCGGTTAGAGCATTTCCACTTTATAACTATTATCTTTCATCTTTTCAATGTGATCTGTCCCTCTTTAATACAATGGCAATATTGTTAGAAGCTCTCAATTGCATCATCTCTTAATTTTTCTTACATTATATATATTTATTGCGACGCAGATACTTCTAATAGTCTTGAATATGATTTTGAGATAAACCACAAATCACAGCTCTCCATATATCTATTGTTCTAGTAAGGTATTTAAGACATTATTAATTTTGAAAAAAATAATTGTTAATTAACAATCTCAAATGTTAACAAAGACATGAAGGGAAATTTTTTATTCTGATAAAGTAAGTGAATGTAGACTAGTGAATAGATTTGACACAAGTACATTGATTTCCCCTAAAGGTGGCTCTACTTACATAAGTATGGTCCTAAGGATCTCGCTAACCAGGCCGGCTCCTGGGCTCAGCCGCTGAGCGCCCTCGCAGATGGCCCTTAACACGCACCCTCGACCGTCCAAACCAACACTGTCAAACACACTTCTTTTATCAACTCAAAAATGTCATTTATAAAAAATACTTCACTACAATCATTCTGGTGGTTGTAGACTGCCGTTATACAGACATATACATATATATGATTTTTGAGGGTTTAGATCTTATTATTGAATTTACTTCTTTCGCCAAGTTTCGACATACATTTAAGTCTTCTTCAGGGATACAACACGCTTTTTACAATTAGCACTATTACGACTACCATTTTAGTTATTGTTTACATTTTTTTCATCATCTTTATTTACAAATATACAACTATGCATATTTAGTAATAGATTACACAATAACATCGATGCACATGAGCAAAGAATGGAACCCACTGGTTCAACTTCTCACTTTGTTTTTTTTTTTAAGTATATTATTGTAATAGTAGATCCCTGGGCCATTTTCTCTTAAGTCGTCTTGGAGGATTCTGGGAAGATGAGGAGGAAGCAAGGATTCGTACAAATGGATTTGGGTGAGAGGAAAGGTTGTTTCCATTTTAAATTTATAAATGAAGGGGAATAGAAAAGTAGTGATTGATAAATCTGGTATTACAAGTATAGATTTGGGTTTTTGACAGCTTGATACGGTTGAAACATCTTAGTCTTGTTTTCCCATTATATATTGTGGTTTGATCATTACATTGATATATGTTTTTTTTTACATTATTTCGGAAGCATAGAAACCAATATTTTCTTACTTGGAAAATCTGTTTCTTTTTAAAGCAGTAAAGGAAGGAATAATGAAAAAAAAAACAGATTTCCAAGGTAAGCAAATATTTAACTCTTACTTCTGAAACAATATAAAAAACCATATATCAATGTGAAAATTCATACTTGTAATACCAGATTTATCAATCACTACCTTCCTATGAATGTTCACTTATAAATTTAAAATGTAAACAATAACCAAAATTATAGTAGTAATAGTGGTAATTGTAAAAAAACGTGTTGTAGCCCTGAAGAAGACATAAATATATGTTGGAAACGTCGGCGTCAGAAGTAGTTGTAATCATAAGATCTAAACCCTCAAAAAAATCTTGTATCATATGAACATTGGGTCAAGAAAACAAATCGTGATGAATATACATGTATACCTCATCAATGGAAAACACTAATAAATTTAAGAATGGGACAATAAGAGCTCTGTAGCTGACTTCGTCAAATCATGCCATGAAGCTGTCAGCTTTATAGAAGGAGGTGTTGCTCACGTTTATTTTGTAGTTTATATCTTATTATTTACACCCAGGTATTAAATTATGTTTGGAAATTAAAGAAAAACTAGTTTTTTATATATACTTCTCTGACTTTTGGAAACTGAATGACGTTACGTGAATATGAACCCAGCGCTTGGGGAGTAATCCCCAAGCTTTACTGAGTTGTTGATATTATTAAAAGAACAAGGTTCAATTGTGGGTCATGTACCCAGATATTTTATGAGAAGATGGAAAATCTTTCTTTGCTTATTCTGAAATAAAACATATTATTGTTGGTATTCATTACGAATTAGTATAAAAGCTAGGGTTAAATATAGCAAATTACGGCTTTCTGATGGAAACTTCTAAGGCGACTGCACTGTTGTTAGGAGTTTCAAAGTAAGTGGACGACGTTTTTCCGCCATAGAACATCACAGAAATGTTATAGCAGCCTATAAGTGCCCAATTGAAATACATGAGACTTTTATGTATACAAGCTTATTATTATTACCACTGAGGTTAGTATGATTTATATTATTAACGTGGCAAACCGTCATATTGATAGTTTGTTAATAAATATAATAACATCTAATTTACATCTAATTTTTACAAGTATAGATTTGGGTTTTTGACTGCTTGTTATGGTTGAAAGATCTTAGTCTTGTTTTCCCATTTCATATTGTGGTTTAATCATTACATTGATATTTTTTTTTACATCTTCAGATTATAACTATATATTTTCAGAAGTACAGAAACCAATATTTCCTTACCAAACTGTACAATAAAAATAAGGTAAGAAATCGATTGGTTTACAGCAGTGGTTCTCAAACTATTATGAGATTTTTTGCATGGCGGTCTCTTTATAATATTTTAGATGGCTCGCGGACCCTTTTATAACACCAGTTAACATATAGATTACTGGAACAAAACATTTTGGGGAAACAAACGTTTATTCAAACACAAAAAATTTTTTTCAAAAAATTGCAACCGATTTCTATTAAAACAACAGAAAATCTTATTTAATCAATTATTCAATCAGAAATATCAACATTGAAATATATTAAAACTTCATTCAATGTGATGGGTGCATTTGCTTTGCCTCAACCAGTTCTTCTATATTTTGTTTAGTTTTGGCAAGTGCCAAATCATATCATTTGTGGCTTCTAACCTGTTTCGGGATTTTGTTTTGATGGCAAGTAATGCAGAAAATGCTGTCTTACATTCATAGGTGGTTGCGAATGGAATCAGCACCTTTAGAGCCAGCTTTGCAACTTCAGGATAGGACTTTACCATTTGGATCCAAAAATCACTAATTGACAATTCACGGAAAACAATTCACATATAATCACGCAATTCACCTCACCTCCAATCAATACAACTAGAGTAGAATCGCGTAACCTTGTTGACATGAGTCACACAAACAAAACACTTCTTTGACTCTCCCTCCCTATCCAGAAACTTCAAACGGAAAAAGGTGTAATTTGAGATGCAACGCTTTGATATCATTTCCCAACAACAACGATGTCATTATGACTGTAACAATCCCAAATGGGCTAGTCGATAATTTCAAGTACTGAATGGACTCTTCGCGGTCCCCCTTCAACCCCTTCGCAGTCCCCTAGGGGACCGCGGACCCCAGTTTGAGAACCACTGGTTTACAGGAAGTTTAATATCTACTTATAGTAAAGCTGAGTGTAGGCCACTCCAGATTACGACTAGAAAGAGGAAGAAGCACTAAGTTTAACACTCACAAAAATATATAATCATGACCAACACTTGACAACCAACCTGAAAAGTAAATTACTAAATTCCATTAAATCACGCATTATTTACATTTTTGTTTTTTATTATAAAATTATCTTAAAATTAAAGATTTAAAAATGCTTATTTAAAATTAATATCTATTAAATAAATTTTTTTTGTCGATAAAATGAATAATTTTATTCAGAAATTAAATATCACATTAATTTCAGTTAATAGTGACAAACTCTTCGAGTTAGTTGCGATTGAAGTTCAATCGGACAAAGACCGAAAGTGCTCCAACGACTCCAAGATCATCGTACGAGGTATGACGGTTTGCCATATTAATAATATAAATTTGATATATACGTCGATGGCTTGATGAGCGACACTTGAGAGTATGCCTCATGTGAACATGAACTCGAGTTCATGAACCCACCGAGGGGTGCAGACTCAACTTGTTTCGATCCACCCCTCCTCCTCTCAGCGTTAATTATTTCCTTGCTAAATAGTAGTTAAATGTTTGATTTGCATCTTTCATGGATTCGTGCATTATTGCCACTGCAAATAGACTATTTGCGAAACTACTGCGTTTCCACCCACCTAGCATTGTTGGTAAACATAATTCAAAGTCTGAATTGTAATTAGCTAACACACAGCCAGGGCGTTATAACTACTGTCCTAACACTCCACAAACCTCACTCTTATGGAAATAACTACCTCAGATAATAAAAACATTCACAAATAATCAACTTCAGCCTATTGATTCAACTACAATCATAGTTTTTACTTAACTACACTCATAACTCTTCATATGAAATTAATTCACTCCAGAAGCGGTTTTGTAAGATAAATTTTTCGTAAGATGAAATGAATAATTACATGAAAACAACTAAATGCATTCTACGCAAATGAATGTATCTAATTTATGACAATAGTTCAATAAAAATAAGGTAAAAAATCGATTAGTTTACAGGAAGTTTAATAACTGCTTATAGTAAAGTTGAGTGTAGGCCACTCCAGAATAAGATTAGAAAGGGGAGGAAACACTAAGTTCCACTCGCAAAAAATATTTTATCAAACGACGACGCGTTTCGAACATTTAGTGTTCATCGTCAGGTTACATATGCTTCAATAATGTTATATTAACTATTTAAGGAGTCAAAGGACACTTACACCTTGTGTGTGGAGACTTAGTGTTTCTTCAATTTCTAGTCATGAGTAAATAGCACACAATAACTGCCTACATAGCTGCTGAGTTAGTAGAATTATTTTTTTTTTACAAACTCTTTCAAATGATAATAATTTGCCACATATTGAAAATTAATTTAAAATACTACTCAGCAAATGACTTTAGTCTTAATTATTAGTCATCACGATTCATTTAACACTGTTATAAGGCTGTGACAGAGATTAAATTTTCATTAAAATTAGCAAAATAGTGATAACTGCATTAAATCGAAACACAGAATTAAATATCTCTTAATTAATTAAAGTAATTTAATAGTATATTTACTTTTAGCAAAGTTGAGTGGCCAACACAATTTTTTTAAAATATAAAACATACTATAATTGGCCAACCTGAAAAGTAAATTACTAAATTCCATTAAATCACGTATTATTTACATTTTTGTCTTTTATTTTAAAATTATCCTAAAATTAAACATTTAAAAATGCTTATTTAAAATTAATATCTATTATATAGAATTTTTTTTGTAGAAACTCACAAAAAGTATAAGCCAGTATTTAATTCATGGTTATTTTTTGTCCATTGTGTAAACACTGGCTTAATTAAGAGCCTTTTCATATCCCTTTCAATCATTATGGCGTCATTAGTTCTTTTATATCTGTAAGCGTCGGTTTTTTTAATCGAAGTTTAGAAAAAAAAATGGTTATATATAGCTGTTTAAAAATGCTTTTATTAATTAGATTACTAAGCGATGCATAAATGTGAAATTATAATTTGTTCGTATATGAATTTAAAAAGAAAGAAGAAATGAAGAAAAAACTCTGCACATCAAACAGAAAGTTAGTACACTTTTTTACTACATTGCGTTAAATTATAAGTATTAAATGATGACAATGAAAAGTAGATTGAGAAATAATTACTACATTATAGTAATACAAAAAAAAAGTTATCTTTACTAATTAATGTAAGGGATAGTTTTAATTAAAAATGCCACTAAAAACTTTTAATTTTAACTCATTTAAATTAATACACAATTAAAGTGTAATCAAAAAAAAGGTTAGTATTACAAAAAATAATGTCATACAGCTCCATTTAACTATTTATAATTATATAGAATGTTATATAATTAATTGGTTTACTATCTATTAATAACAAGAGATTCAATTCAAATTTAATCGTTGGAAAAGATTAATTCCTTCAATATTTGAAAAGAAAAAGGAAAATAGTAATATTAATAATTATATTTATAGTAAGAAATATCACAAATATTAGTAAACATATGTAATACTGAGTCTAATGATTCAGTTTTTAAGGAAATTTTAACCTTTACTTTGTTCAAAGCTTTGTATATAAAGTTGTAAACTAATTTTAACAGCATTAAATGATAGAATATGAATATATATTTCTTTTAATCAATGTTGCAATTTAAACATGAAGAAACTGTTCTGTTACAACCATGTTTTGTTTTAAACTAATTTTAATAATCATTAAACCTTTTTGTTTAAATTCAGTGAAATTAAATTGATTATATCTTGTAAATAGTTATGAAATAATTATTCAACCTACTACTCATTTAAATTTAATTGTTGATAAATAAGTAATTAATTTTAAACATTAAAGTTAGGACCTGTTTATGCATTAAGTCTTCAGTTTTCTGATATACATTATATTTGTTGTGTTCAATTTTATTTAATTATATTAATAATAATTGAAAAATCAATTTCAATTTCTATATTAATATTACTAATTATTAATAGGTAACTTATTAATGGATTTAAAACTGAATGATATAATTTTAGACATAGAAGGTGGCTTGCTTCTTTAAACATACAAAATGAAATAATGATCACACATACACGACTGATATATTCTGAAGTTTTATATCATATTAAAAGTTTACCATTTTAATATTTTTAACTTTATTGTTAATACAATGAAACCTAAAGAAAATATGTCAGATTCTATAATAATATAATATAAAATAAATGAAACGGTACAGCCGACTTTTAAAGGAAAACGAAGGTGGCACTTAAATAGACAAAGGAATAATTCATTTCTATACTTTAAAGACTTCAATAACAAAAAATTGGTCAGAGTGATAATCGTAGCAACAGCTAACAATAACAATATATCTTGACTCAGAAATATCAGTCATGAATATATCTGCAGTTTTTAAAAATCCGTAGTACTACTGGTATGGTTCATTAGTAATTTAACTTCAATAGTATATCAAATTAAGTTTATATTGATTGAATCTATGAAGTATTGGAGATGTACCTGTCAAATATAGTTTCCATCTTTGAGTAAAGCTGGCGGCGTTGTCTCCTTCGCCTCGTCTGCGCAGACTCCCCGGGGACGGGAACACCCAGGGATGACAGCTCTGTGGGCATGTCGTATGACACCGCAATAGCAACACCTTCCGTGAACTGGTTCTTGTCCAGAGTAATGCTCTTCACGTTCATTATGTATGCAAACTGTAACAAATGATACATTCTTTGATTTCACTGTTTTCAATGACTCCTTACCTACCTGGCTACAAAAATACCAACAAATCTAATGAGGAAGATTGATCCTTGGTAGAACTGAAAATAGCCTTCTGTTTGAGGAATAATAGTATTCTCTTAGTAATGAGATTTGTTTTTGAGTAATTCCCAACAATTTTCTCGCTAAGCCAGTCACACTCTCTCACAATTTGTGTGTGCTTCTGTTTGCTTGTGCAGATATGTTATAGAAAAATACTGATATCGGAAATGAGACTAAGTTCTAAGACCTCTTCAAACACTCTCTCTTTCTTTTACTCCTTTTCAATATAGCAAGAGTTCAAATCACCAAAAATATAGAAAAACACAATCTTACCTTCAAAGTTCAAGTAGACATATTGTTGTTCTGAAGACGAATGGTGTTGAAATTATAAAGTTATTTCTTCTATATTTCTTACTGTGATTTTATATCAAATATGAGTAAACTATGAAGACCTGATGTAAGAGATGAATACAAAGAGAAAGATGCTGAAGGTTGGGAGAATAAAAAAATGGATAAACTATCATCTTGACAACCAGGAAAAGTGTACGTAATGTAGAAACAAGTTAACAAATTACAGACAGATTCAACTCTGAGAGGACTTCACGGAAGCGATGATCAACAAAATGAAAAAATTAAAGAACACCAAAAAAAAAAAGTTACCTGATATCATACAAGCTTGCCCTGATAGTTTTATGACCTCTACAAGGGTTCTTAAGAGTTCATACGGTTTCTTACCTTCCACTTTAACAATCTTAAGTCACTGTCAAGAACTTTTAATCTTCGGTTCTTAAGTTAAGCTCACATCACGTTAGAATACACCTAATTCCAGGGAATAATCTTAGATCCAGTTTTAAATATTCTGTTGTTTGGACATCGATTTTTGTCTAAAATACTGATATATAGATAAATATATTCGTATAAACTGACAGCAGATTCTTATCCAAGCATATATTATTAAATATCAGCAGATTCTCCATTGACGATTTTTTTCCAGTAATTGTTCTTTTTTCCTAACGACTTTTCTATTTTGCAAAGACAGTAAAAATAACAAATTTCCTAGGGACATACTAGAGGCAATAATCTAAACTAATAACTGATACTATACATTAACATTATTAACTGTAACTATATTATAGAAGAAACACAAGTCATCTTCAGGTAAAAGAGAATAATGAACAAATAAATAACAACAAGAATAGTTAAGAGAAGACAAAATACAACTGGAAATATAACACAGACAGTTCAAAACACGGAGAGATAACAGTTGATAAACCGAGGTCAAAATAGCGCTCCTAGCGTAGGGGCTAGGAGATACCACATATCACTCCTTCGTTATTAATTTAAGTTTAGAATCAAAGTTTTTCGAGCTAAGACTTACAAACATATTACTGGCTTGCAAGTTCAACTGTGGACATTTCTCCTTGTTGTAGATAGCTTCTAGGACCTGTAAACTTTAGTGAATTTTTATTGAATTTAAAATAAAAGTTCCATCCATTAGCATTGACTGTTGAGGGATGTTCGGTGCTCCTCCACGTGTGCTTTCGTTATTTATGTTTAACATCTTTATGTTATTGCCTCCAGTATGTCCCTAGGAAATTCATTATTTTTCTTATCATTGCAACATAAGAAAGTGATTAAGAAAAAAGAACAATTACTGGAAAAAATCGTGAATGCAGAATCAGTCTGTATCTGCTAGTGTAATTTTATATTACAAAATATAAATTAGCTTCGTAATTTGTTTTTCCTGTCAGTTGTGTTAAAGTTTTAAGTCCTGAACTTCTTCATTTTAACCCTATATTGCAATGGTTCCTTGATTTTCATTTTCAAAATGGCATATTTTGTAAGTTTATTCACTTTTCAGTTAAGTTATTTTCATTTGCAACATTATCTATGTTGTAACTTTGCAACTTTTGGTATCTAAAGATGTTGTTTATTGTATATGGTTTCTTATATTTTCTATGAAAATAGTATTATACTATGAAAAAGTTTTAAATAAAACGGGCTTTGAAAGTTTGATTTATATCAAAAAATCAACGGATTTCTAATGAATAATTTTATTCTACACAATTATTACTAATTTTAAAATATGTTTTAAAGTACGAAATATATTAAAAGTGAAATAAGGAGAAAGGGTCATTCACTTGAAATAGCTGGCTTTTCAATATGTGTTTCGGCCTTCTTAGTCATTCTCAGAAGAAAATGATAGAAATATTGAGAAGTTTGCCACGTTGAGTAGTTGACAGTTGTGCTCATTCTGCTTGACATTGATAAATAGAATCTATAATTACTATCTGGAAATAAAACAAAAATGAGAAAATAAGGCGTTTAGTCATACTATCCATCAAAGTGAAAAACAAAAGAGAATACGTTCATACTTGAATGACGAATGCTACTGATTAAATGTCTTATTTTCTCTTTATACTTGGAAAACGAGTTTTCTATCAAGTGTTCATATATATAGTTTTTTTTCCTCCAATGTAGTACCCCTACTTGAAGGGAGTTTATTGCAATATTGTCACTTGCTCCATTATATATATATACGTATAAAGCAACAAAGAAATAAGAACTGTTTACTGCGTAATACCATCCGAAGTTGATTTAGACTGAATCATTCTTGTATGTTCTGGTGTGTAATGAATGAAATAGTGTGTCAGAATTCGATTTGCTAACCTTTCATTCCCTTCTTTGATAATTAAGCAGTCGATGAAAGTAATCCATGTTGTATTGATATTTGATAATATAGATCGAGTACTTTTGAGATCATGGTAACATGTTGAGATTATTATTTACTGAGTGTTTTAATTCCACACAAGTGAAGTAAATGACTAATTATTTTGCTTGACTATAGCAAAGGGTCTTTAAGTGTTTTTGTGGATTTGACAATTGACTGGATGGTACTGACTGAGAATGAGCTGCCAGCGGGAAAGATGAGGTAGCGACGAGGTCTGGACAGGATTCTGGTGGAGGAGGCCCAGGGTGAGCAGAGACTGCAGGCGAGCAGGAGGTATCTGAAGAAGAGGACCATTGAGGTCTCAGGTCCATAGAGCACTGCCTTGCTAGCTGTCACCTCATTTCACTTCACCGCTATCTTCATTAGCACTTTCTTCAGATATGCTTGACCCTGTTTCTAGTCAAACTATGTGACAACTTAACCAACACTTGCCACTTGTTGATCAAAACATTCTTCAACATATATTCCAGTTTTTCGATGATCAAATAGTTGGTATTGAAAGGTTGAATGTTTTAACTTTTTGATTAGAGTTCCACTAAATTTTAAATAGTAGAATGTTTTGGAAGTTTACAAATCATTAAAATTGTAAATATTTAAATGGGTTGAATTGCAAAAAACAATGAGATTATTAAAAATTGTGAATTTTATCTCACTAAGAGAGATGATGGTCAACTCCATGAAAATTATTGCAAGGGAAATGAATCATTTTAAATTACAATTAATGCAATTATAATTCAAGAAAAACAGCCAGCCATCAACATCAATATCCAAATTTATAATTTTTATGGAATTTTAAAATTGTTTTCCAATTGACTGACCCGGATTAGGCAGGTAGAAGGTGAGTTCAACCTCCTATCTTAATCCCCCATAATGCTCCCTGATTGACAGTAACTAAGTCAACATTCCTGCACAATTCCACCTTGTATGTAAACTTACTAACCCACTATTATATTCATTATTGTCCTGATGGTGAATGTGGTACATTCGAAGCATGTCAACTAGTAACATAGGTGATAAAGCTTTTTACGAGTGACCCATCACAAGAATCTTAATCTACATAAAAAGATTAGAGTCATAATCAGCATTCGAATTATAATTTCAAAACTTCTTTCGTCAAACAATTGTCATAATGAAGAGGTCTTGTATGTTCTACGTACTAGATCATGAATCGTTCCTATTTTGTATCGTTTGGGGCACTCACTTTTTTGGTTAAAGTATATTCCTTGGTTCTTTGGTTTTTGGTATAAAAACCAAAAATCTGTCGGATATGATGTAACTTGTTTTACAGCCGTCGATGTGTGGTCATCCTCAAGAGAAGAAGTGAATTGACGGAGGGACGATAGTCAACTCATATATATATATATATAATATATGAGTTGACTATCATCCTCACTTCTTCTCCTGAGGATGACCGCACATCGACGGCGGTAAATATACATTACAAACTTTGAGAAACAGAAAGTAGGACTCACATTCAATATTTCGACCCTTTTAACGATCGCTCTCAGGAAAGGAAGCCGAGTGGCTGGAAGACGAGAGCCGACTCTTATACTCGTATATATACAGGAAGTGTAGTTGTGGTAAGAACAGGGGAAATAAATTGTGAGAATGTACATGTGAGGAAAATTCTCTTCGCGTTTTGTTAAATCACCGCCCGTCCAAATAAGAATTGGTTAAAAATGTAAAGTTTTTCAAAAGATGAATAATAATCAGTTAAATTAATTTATATTTAAAAGGAAATCAAGTAATTACTAATGATTAACTAATTAATGCTAATAATAATCAAAGATAAATTTACAAGTAGTTAACAGAAAAGAAAAATAGAACTTCATTTTTGATACACTTGCATAATTATGAAATAAAACTGTTTTTCAGTGTTTGTTTGTCAAACTAGACTTCTTTTAGGCCTCTTCCAACTCTGCCATCTCTGCTTTCTTCAGAAACTCTGCAACACATTTGAATTCTTCATCCCGTCTTCTTTACTGTCTTCCCACACTTCTCCTTATCCACCTATCACCTTTATCTTCATAACATGACGTAGCTAGTTCCATTTTAGTGCACATACTGTAGCTGCAATGTTTTAATTCCTGTTTCTTTATTTCAACAATCTTTGTGTTGTCCAGTTTCCATTACTTGTGTAATCTGTTATAGCATGCTGTTTACTCATATTGGGGAATTCAAAACTTACGTCTTCACACATAAAAACGAAAGTTTAATATGAATACTAACAAAGCATTTCGAACACTTAGTGTTCTTTTTCAGGTTTACATTTCAAGAGTGCAGATATAAACATCAAGAAGAACACTAAGTGTTCGAAACGAGTTTTTACATTATACTTTTTGTGTGTGTGTGTGGAGACGTAATTAATTCCCCCAATACTGTACAGTTTCTTCACCCCCAAGTATACTTCTGCCCATTGCTCTTTGAAGTTTCCTCATATTTCTTACTCTTGGTGCCCACTTTTGATCTCCATATGTCATCAGTACAGGCAACACATCACCTTTCTAATATAACCTTTACCTTGTATAGTTTAATGACCAGGTTTTTTAATACATCCACCAACCATCTTCCCTCATAAGCTCCATAAGAACAACTCCGTCCGATTCGCAATGATTGTTTCCTTAAAATAGATTGTTGATCAACTATAGAAACATTGTTTAAAGTTGACAACAATAGATGACAAAGAGTTGAAACATCGTTTTTGAAAACTTGATTTCAAAATAGAAATCATTTCCTGAGTCAGTCCAACTCTTGCCGATTCGCAATGGTTGTTTCCTTAAAATAGATTGTTCATCAACTATAGAAACATAGTTGAAAGTTGACAATAATAGATGACAAAGAGTTGAAACATCGGTTTTGAAAACTTGATTTCAAAATAGAAATCATTTCCTGAGTCAGTCCAACTCTTGCCGATTCGCAATGGTTGTTTCCTTAAAATAGATTGTTCATCAACTATAGAAACATAGTTGAAAGTTGACAACAATAGATGACAAAGAGTTGAAACATCGGTTTTGAAAACTTGATTTCAAAATAGAAATCATTTCCTGAGTCAGTCCAACTCTTGCCGATTCGCAATGGTTGTTTCCTTAAAATAGATTGTTGATCAACTATAGAAACATTGTTTAAAGTTGACAACAATAGATGACAAAGAGTTGAAACATCGTTTTGAAAACTTGATTTCAAAATAGAAATAATTTCCTGATTCATCATAGTCAGAGCCATTATTTAAAATTGTCAGAACCACCATTCAATTTTATAAAGTTTTATTAAACACGACTTTAATTTCTTTGAAAAAAAACAACATATTTTGCTATACGCAGTGTCCATGTTTACCTCCATGCTTCATTCCAGAATTTTCAGTGTATTGAACATATATCTTTATATGTTTTTATCATGTGTTTCTTTTGAACTTTCTTTATATTTATTAGTATAAGTATATACTAATATACCTAAGTTGTTTGATATATGCATATTGTTAATACCACTGAGGTTAGTATGATTTATATTAGAAATAGATAAAACCGTCATACCTCGTATGATCGATCGGACGTTGTCCATCTTCGATCGCAACAAACCTACTACTCGTAAAATAATATTATCAGGCTAGCAGTGGACTTGACAGATAACAAACCCCCTTTATAACAGCTCAGTAGTTTTGTTGCGATCGAAGATGGACAACGTCCGAAAGCGCTCCAACGACTCCAAGATCATCTTACGAGGTATGTCAGTTTTATCTATTTCTAATATATAGTTGTTTGATGTACCTATTTTTTTTTTCAAACTGAAATAAAGGTAAAATTCATTTTGATATAAAGTGCCTTGGAAATGAAAAGTAAGAATAAAATAACTCTAGTAACTTTCCCTTATAGATTGGTGTAACTAGGTTAACGAGGAAAATGGCTAACAGGTTGAAAGTTTGACAAAGTAAGTTTAACGGAAGGGTTGGAAGGTCTGAGGGTGAGTAACAATGTTTGCTGACTGGCCCAATTAGAAATCGAATCACGGAAAATAATTTATAGCGGTCTCAGGTCTTATTCAAACAACCACGGTTCAAGTTAAGTATTATATTTGTTCAAAGAATTATAAGTTCCTATTGGTCAAAACTAATGTCATATTTCGCAGAAAAAATAAAAACATAGTTGTAATTAAAAGAGGTTTCAAAAACAAAACAAAGATTGTTTTGGTGTTTCTTGGTTCATATAAATCAGTGTTTCCCAAAGTGGGCGGTACCGCCCCCCTGGGGGCGTTGCTTTGTTATCGGGGGGCGGTAATGCAAAAAGGAGTTACGATTCTATTTCCATAAATTGAAAATGTTCATGCAATATAATTTCTAAATTTAAGTGAAAACACAACATGTAAACTTCTAGGAAATGGTTTCTTAAAATTATTTGTTTTGATAATTCATTTTTATGTTAAAAGTATATTCTCACCTAAGTTTCTTTTATTGTGTATTAATTCTTTTGCATAAATATGCTAAAAAACAATACATCTATTGGATTCTAAATAAATATTCGATTAGTAATTATTTTAATTTAATTATTAAAATGTTACTCATTTGGTTATTTAGTCTAGGTATCTGATTATTATTCAAGGGTATTGAGTTATAGGTTTATGGACTCAAGGGGGCGGTCACTCGAAAAAGTTTGGGAAACACTGATATAAATGAAAACTAGAACAATAATCTAGAGCCAGTTTTAAACTTGAAAATATATATAGTATTTCAACGAAATGTATTTGGATTCACAGCTATATTGATAAACATACTCTTTATTTGTTTACGTTGCGGAGGACGTCCCAGGGAAATGTTGTAAGTTAACCCCAAAGGCATATTACTGTTCTAAGGATTGTTCGGCTGCTATAGCAGCGTGAGCCATATTTTTTGTCTACTTAAGCCAGAGACAGGCCTGATGATTAGTTGCACAGTGTGGTCTGCTCGAGAGTACGGCTTGGTGAGACAACAGTTTTTGTCCCTTCCCAGTCAACTCCCAAGGGTTACCCACTACAAACTGAGATTTATTGCAGTTCACCTGTTTCATTTCTCTCTGTTGCTGTTTGCTCACAACTTCAATGACATCATTTTTCTTTTCCTGCCAAAAGAAGTCGTTCTGATCTATCTTTAGAGTATTCTATCGGTTTGATTATTACTATTTATATAAATAGTCATATCGATAGAAGCAGTCCTCTTCGAGAATCTAGTTTAGAAGCCTTGAGCCAGAGTTGCCCAAGCTGTGGGCAACACAGCAACAAGCTGTGTGTATTCTATGTAACACCTATACTACAAAAAGTCTGCGTTATTAGTATTATATTTGTCATGCTTTACAAAGTTAAAGCATTTTTTACAGATTTGTTTTAAACCATCAAAAAAATAAGCATTCAGTTATCAAATAGTGAAATGCTGAAACATGAAAACAGCAAATTTGGCATAAAAAATAAACACTTTCTAAAAACACTATTATAAACATTCTGGAATAAGCTAAGATAAATGTTATTGACGTAAACACATTGTCTATTTCGTTGGCTATAAATATAAGTCATATTTGAAGATTTCAAGAATTACGTCTACACACAAGAAATCTTGAAATCGCCAAACATGAGTA
The DNA here is from genome assembly GCA_026182355.1 of Hermatobates lingyangjiaoensis. Lineage (NCBI taxonomy): Eukaryota > Metazoa > Arthropoda > Insecta > Hemiptera > Hermatobatidae > Hermatobates > Hermatobates lingyangjiaoensis. The sequence continues at coordinate 6,794,953 of JAPFBL010000253.1, forward strand.
AATGCCACACTATGACAGATTGCTCTAGTAAAGAAATAAATTTAAGTTCGCATTTATTTAATGTGTGTCGTGCTCTTATATTACCAAACTCTGTTTTAAAATACAATAGAGTATCAAATTAAATTTACTTGATAGAATATCAATTTCTCTTTAGAAATAATATAAATTTAAAATTTGGAGTGGCCTGCACTCAACTTTACTAGAAGTAAACATAATATCAAACTTCTTGGGTTTATAATATGTAATGTCCCATTTAGACATAGTATAAATATCTAAATAGGACATGCTTATTAGTCATTCATTCCTAGAGGTAGCACAGAGAGTGATTGATCCACTTATCAAATATATATGCTTACTTTTGTGTATCATACCACCGATGCATATAATATCCTTAATAAGATTACACATAAGCACGTGAAATAACAATCAACGATCAAACCACAATATGAATATCAAGCTAGACAAACAATTTTTTACTACAGGGACGAAGAAAGGAAAAGGTATTCATATTCATATTGTGGTTTGATCATTGATAATATCCATAGGATAACTACAGTATAATAACATTTTTGAAAAGCAAAAGTGTAGATTTCGCGTTACGAAATAAGCTCTTACAGGAGAACATGGCTTTTGTTCCAATAGTCAATAGAACTTTTACATAATTTATGATCTCCTTCTACATTGAATATCTAAGACACATTTTCCCATTTAAAACAAAAAAATACTGCTATTTTCTCTGAAAAACATCAGAAATATGGAAGAAAAAATGCCATTTTAAGATAGTTTTTAATTAAAGATGTAGGATAATCACATTTATTATTCTTCAACCAAAGTTTTTAATGTTGAATTATGTTTTACATTTTTGTCTTTTATAGAATTATTAAATTTGAAAGGTCTTAGAACATATTTTCTGTGTTTTTTACTTTTTAGTTGTGGTTTATACTTTCATTAGTTTCCATCACGTGATTATTGTGATTTTTTAGTATATATTATATATATACAATCTGTTATATATATTCAAAGTATATATATATATATATATATATATATATACAAATATATGATCAGACCACAATATGAAATGGGAAAACAAGACTAAGATCTTTCAACCGTAACAAGTCGTCTTCGTCAGAGTCAAAAACCCAACTCTTAGTCCTTTTCGTTGAGTTGGGTTTTTGACTCTGACGAAGACTGCTTGTCACGGTTGAAAAATCTTAGTCCTGTTTTCCCATTTCATATTGTGGTTTGATCATTGATTGTAATTTCGCGTGTTTATGTGAAATCTTTTTATATACAAGTATCTATATAGGCTTCAAAATATGTAATCCTATTTAGAATATTACAGTTTGTACAAAAAAATTATTTAAGAATATTTCTTGTAATTTTGGATTAGGGATTTGTTAAAGAAAAAGGAAAAGGGACTAGAAATGTTATTTATTAAAAGGTATAGGTACAAGGAGCTGTGCGAGAGTGACGAGCGAGACAGGGCACTCTGGGTAGAGGTCTGGACAGTTGGCATTCGCAAGTCCCGACCTGAAACAACCACATTTAACTTTAAAGGGATAAGCCGAGAGCTGCTGCAGGCAGACTTGGCTTGTTAACTGGTAGTCAAGAAGTAGTCCTTTAATCCATCATTGAACTGTTGAATAAATAACATCAAACTGTCACCCAACTAGCACACTCCTTGCCAAACTTGCTATTAACCTCACATTAAGCAGAATCAACCATTTTATATTAACTTTATAAACCTCCAGTTTTTATCCCCACAGTATTATTCTCCAATACTCACATCTGTTATCTCTTCAAGAGCCAGAAAGGCAGAACATTTATGATTCGATGTCCACTTTAATCCAGATGAATGAGATTACTACCTTGATTATATTGTGATACCTACATTTTTGTTACAGAAGTTCAAAAACCCATTGACTTCTAATATTAAATTTAGTTGATTATAACGTTTTTCCCTTTAGCCTTGAAGAATAAAATTTTTCACTTTCTTTTCAAACTACTGATTTTAAGTTAGAAATAAAATTTATAATAATAAAGTTTTAATATCCTATTTATCACTATAAATACAAATAGGAATAGTATATTATATGAAATTTCCAAAAAAAATATTTATAGCTTAAAAATAAATTATTCCTTTAAATTCTTAAGTTGACTTTGGTCGAATTTATAGCCAAAGTTACCATCAGCACCCTTAAGATGCCTTTAGTCACTGGAGGATTTGCTTTTTTATAATAATACACTGAGCTAGGGAAAAAAACATATTTTTCATCAAAATATTAAAAAAAAAATCTGGAGTGGCCTACACTCTACTTTACTATAAGTAACTTAATGTCAAATTTCTTGAGTATATAAAACATAACGTCTCATTTAAACATAACGTAAACATCTAAATGAGATATGATTAAAAGGAGAATGAAAACATTAATTTTTTTGGAAACAAAGTTGCACAAAACATGTAAATAATAAGAATTGTCTAAAAAATCTATTCAATAAAAATTGCTTTTCTTTTCATCTGTCAAAAAACGTATATTCAAATTTACTCTGAGCGAGTGTTACCTTTTTCATGCTGCTGTACTCTGTTATAAGGTTGCTTTGAATGTATATTGAGAAAACAAATTATAGTAATTATCAAGTTTTCCATACTCCATTCAAAGTCAAAATCGGCTATTCAGTATAATATAAAACTTTTATAGCTGGAAGTTTCTAATTTTTGAAAATAATAATATCAACTATTAGACTAGAATAGTGAAAAAAACTGGATATTCGTCAACAAATATAAATCCTCTTTCTTGAGGAAAGAGTCCATTCCTCACATTTCAATATCATGGTAAGATACTACAATTCACAAAGATGAAGAAACTGTAACTGTTATTAAGTTTTGCTCAAGAGTGCAATATATAGATTTATTAAAGCAGTTTATGAGACAAATCCATCATACCATGGAAGACAGAGGAAATTAATTTATGTTCGTTGGCGGTGATTTTTTACATGTAATAATATTATTCCTCTTACATCTCTTATAAGTCAATAATATATTTTCATTTTTCCATTAGAAACATCAATTTTATCTCAGTGGATTCGCTCAAAAAATTTCTAAGTCAATGTAAAACAATGTAAAAAAATACAAAAAATTCGACAAGTATAGCAGGTGATCTCTTAGTCTAGGATAAACAAACAGTTTTTATAGCGTTATTGCTCTTTCCCGTAATTGAAACTTCATGATTTTTTTTTATAAATTGCTAATTTTTTGTTCCATTTATGGTCAAATTTTCATTATTTTTTAACGAGCCGTTTTGCGTCAAAAAAACATTTTCTGAAAACACAAATCGTACTGTAACGCCCCTTTAGCGAATGTAATTTTCGAAAAAAATATCTCAACTCATTTTCCACATAATGTTCTATTTTTAGGCATAGTTTCATTTTGATCCATCAAACAGTATGGCTTGTATCGCTCTCACAAGGTTTGAGATTGAATTATAAGTCAAAATTTTTACATTTTAGTGAAAAAAAATATTTCCTGTTGTTTTAAAATTCTGAATATATTTTTCGTTTGTTGCATTTGAAACCTCAAAGATAATGACAAAATTTCAAAACTCTAGGGTTATCAGTTTAGGAGAAATAAATGTTTTAAAAAAAACGGTTTTTGGCCAAAAAAGTGACTTTCCCATCATGCATAATTCTTCCCAAACAATAGGGATCTTCGTCTTTATGAGGCCCATTTTTGTGTAAAATATCAACTTGATCCATCAAAGATTCTGGACCGTAGCGTGGTAACAAGCAATGCTAACACACCCACCCACCCACGCACCCACCCACCCACCCACCCACACACACACAGACATCATCGTAAAAACGTCATAAAACGACTTCTGGGACCTCAAAACATGTAATTCCGTCAAAATCTCGAGATTGAATTTTTTCACGATCACTATACTTTACTTATAGTAAAGTAATAACAAAACTAACATTTACATTTTTAAAAAAATTCCTTTGTTAAAATAACCACAGTCTTTTTGATGAAGGATATGCATATTTTCAACAATTGCAACTATTTTTATAATCGTTTAGTTTTAGTGTATGGCAGTCTTGGAAGCATGGGATAATGCACAATGGAGGTTGATTTGGACAATTCTTACGGTAATAGGTTGTTTGGTTTCGTTTGCAATCAGCTTTTCCCTTTTGTCTATATTTTGTTATTAAACTGGACTAGAGTCTACTTAAGAACTAAATATGAAAAATGGTCCAATCGACCATAGTCGATTTAAGAGGCCAAAGGGAAGTAAACATGATCATTCTACGAGGCGAAAGGGTTAAAGGAGGGTAAGGTTGATTAAGTAAAATCTGAAGTAGTGCAGGCATCGAAATGATGATTTGACATATTTGATAAAGAATATGTGTGTGCAGATTTCATCTTGTATTCCAACCTCCAAGGTGATTTCTGTCTTAGGATATTTGTGGTCCAGCCGCTAAGCGCAAAACACATTTCAGTGTTGCATTTTTACCACATAAGATTAAAGTTGACGCAACCTCACCGGCTAAGCACTCTGGCACTCACAAAACAGTTACTTCAACTTATACACCAATAGTATAAAACATACGGCTTAAGTATAAGAGTGCGAGAGTGACGCACTCTAACCACCTCAAACCACCTCGTATTCTGAAGAATTCAATATGGGTTTCTTGAAGATTTGGTCTAAAGATGCTTATAAGCCGATGTTTCACCAAAAATTGTTTTACATTTTCAAGACTAAAAACAATTTATAGGAAACATATATATCCAAAGAATATCAACCAACAGAAAACAAAAAACAATAAACAACAAACAACAATTAAGGAAAGAAAACAAAAAATACGTAGTGTTATTGTTTTTTAATAGAAAAAATGTGTTGTTTAAACATAATTATTTTCTAATAATTATTAAGGCTAAACAGATAAGTAAAACTGCAAAATCACCTTACGAGGATACCTCCACAGACCATTCAAGAAAACGGAAACAAAAAACACAATAAGAAAAAATCACAAAGAATATAAATAAACAAAATTAGAGGAAACCAAAAATCTACGAAGTTATTACCTCTTTTGTAAGGAAAACTATTAAAGTTATATGCATTTATCTAGCAGCATCATAACAGATACGAAAACAAAGGTGGGTTATGTAACCAAAAAACAAAACTTTTTGATGAAATATCGACGTAGTTAATTCTTTCGACCAAATCTTCAAGAAATCCATTTTGAATTTTAAAAATCAGTGATCGAGAAGCTATATCACTTCTTCTTGATATAGCTAACGAGAAGTTAGTTACATATACAGTGGTACCTCGGTTGTCGACTATAATTCGTTCGAGTTTGTTGGTCGAAAACTGATTTGTTCGATAACTTTTTCCCATAAGAACAATGGTAAGTATTTTAATCCGTTTTACCCAAAGAAAAATACCAAAAAAATTAAGAAAACGTGTATCTAAACAATATTAAAGACCTAAATGTATACATAATATAGATTAAACATAAAAAAGAAGTAATATAAATCATTTTGTATCATTTACATAGCTTTTGAACAGCGGTGTGATGGCGCATACAGGGTTACGCTGCGTACGTTTCGACTCCACTCGGCTATTTTCGGTTCCCAGCCCGAGTGTTCGAACACCGAAATCTGTTCGAATTCGAAAGCATTTTTAGCTCGAATTTTTTGGTAGAAAACCGAATTGTTCGAATAGTGAGGAGGTCGAAAACCGAGGTACGACTGTATATCTATATAACTAACCTTCGTAGTTAGCTATTCATGAAGACTGCCCATGACATTACTTCGCACCAAATACCCTAGTTTTATATGACGTGCACAGTTTAATGTTGAGATTGATACTAAAGGTGACCAACTAATATACAGGTGGGAACATCTCTAAAAATGTTGATAACCTATTCAAAACCTATATGTAGTTCTGTATATACCATTGATTATTTTACTATTATTTGTAGTCAATTATTGGTAGGAAATATCAACAGGTTTAAAGTACTAATTAATAACATATGGTTATATGCATTAAATTAAAGATACTATACAAACATTACACCAAATGTGTGTTTTATTTATTACTTAAATGCATACATAAAAAAAGACAATTTTTATTCCCTAATTTGTCTTTGGCCAGAACTTTTCCATCTAAATCGGATTAAATATTTTTTTGTGAAGAATTTTATTGTTGCTTCAAGAATTTTTCAATAAATTTATTATTATAAATTACAAATATGTAACGATAGATTTGTAATGACATGTAATATTACCAACCTGTAAGAACTTAAGTAAGACCAGCTACCCTCTTCATCGGGACGTGCTGCCTCTCCGGAAAACCTATACAAACAAGTGTTTATATGCATTTAAAATGATTTATTGCTGATTCTATTATATTCTTAGTTATATATTATATGTAAATAACAAGATTAAACAGTAAACCCTTGGAAGAAAATCAAAGTCTAAACACAATGTCTGTTTCATTTTTCAATTTCTTACTGGTTTTGAGACATTGAGATACATTTATATAGAAATCGTAGGGTAAAAAAAGTAAATGAAACAGTTTTCACATATAGAAATATAACAATATAAAGAAGGCATGTTGAACACGTAGTGTTCTTCTTCAGGCATTAACTTAAGAAAACAATGACATGAAAAGTTATTTATGGTATAAAGTCATTGTCTTTTTTAGTTAACATCTGAAGAAGGTCACTACGTATTCAAATGTATTGTTTATATTATTATATTTCTATACATAAGAACCTTTTCATTAACTTTTGTAGCCTAAAATGAGTAAATACTACATAATAACTGATTGCACTACCTTAGAATTTATACAGAAATGCTTCAATAAACACTTGTGATTGTATAATAAAAGAAATCAATAGAAAAGTGAGAAAGTTTTAAGGTGTTTTGAAGAAGCTTGTTTCATGCAAAAGAGTGAAAGTGTAATTTAAGGGGGGAGGGGGTGAGTGGAGAAAACTATTGGACCGTTAGACAAGAGAAGCTGTACAGAGACAGATGTGGCCTTATATTGTGATAAAACACTTAGCCAAATTTGAACTCTCCAACACTGAAAATGATCGGACAGTCAAAACTAGGTTTAATTAATGCTGAATCTAAAATAGTTTCTTTATTGGTTCACTTTTGACGGATCATGTTATCAAGTCGTGGATTGATTAAACTGATCGCCATGTTGTAATAAAGCTGCTGATGACTCATTCCTTTTAATACTATATATTAATACGCTAGTAACTACGTGTGTCACACTTTGTAATAATATTGATAATAATTAGGCATATCTAATTGCTTCAATTAAATTGCAGCTACAAATCAAAGTCATCATAATTAGACCTCATTATATTCTCTAATTAGAGTAACCGTGACCCTTTGTGTCACTCAGAAATTATAACAATATGTATTGAAATTAACTCACTGCTTATCACTGCTTATCGGTTTACAATAGAATTATCAGTTTATCTATATATTAATACCCTTGTAACTACCTACGTGTGTCACGCTTTGTCATAATATTGATAATTGGGCATATCTAATTGCTTCAATTAAATTGCAGCTACAAATCAAAGTCATCATAATTGACAGCATTATAATTTATTATGAAATGAATACGTCATCATGACAGCCCATCATTTAATTTTCTATATCTAAAATAGTACTTCATATGAGTATGAGGTCAGTAATTTTTTTTTTGAAATGTATAAATTACATTTATAAGAAAAGGAGTTTTAATGCCTTTTTACGAATCCAGAATATGTTTTTTTAACGCTAAACCGATAACAATGAAATTTTGTTAAAAAACTGAACATAATGATGGAAAGAAAACTTCAAAAAAGGGAGGCAGCTAGAGAGAGACAAAGAAGACGACGACAACGGATGCAAGCAGAAGAGAGACAAGAAACTCGCGAGCGTAATCGGGAACAAATGCAAGCAAGAAGAAATGATATGAATCCCCAGGAAAGGGAAGAGTATTTGCAAAGTATGAGAGATAGAGAACAACAAAGAAGAAATGATATGAATCCCCAGGAAAGGGAAGAGTATTTGCAAAGTATGAGAGATAGAGAACAACAAAGAAGAAATGATATGAATCCCAGGAAAGGGAAGAGCATTTGTTGTATGTGAGAAATAGAGTTCAACAGCATAGGAGTGCTGTGAATGAAAAACAACCTTCCCGTTTCGATGTTGGTAATATGAATGTTATATGCCAACATTGTAGAGCTTTGAGATTCGCAAGAGAGCCGCTAAATTGTTGTCATAAAGGAAAAGTGTCACTTCCTGACTTGCAAGAATATCCTGCTTCTCTTCGGCGGTTGCTAGAGAGTAATGATCGCGAGGGAAAGAATTTTAGGAAATACATTCGCAACTACAACTCATCGCATGCGTTTGGTTCTTTCGGGGCATCTATAAGACCGCCTCCCGGGCGCGGTCCTTATTGCTTCAGACTACAGGGACAGGTTTACCATTATACGACCAATCTTCACCCAAATGAAAGTGAAGAAAGAAGATATGGGCAACTGTACATAATTGATACAGCTGAAGCTATTGCTATTCCAGCGAATGTGAACGAAAACAAGGGGTAAGGGGTGTTTGGATTCGGTTTTTGAAATAGTTAGTGCTGCATTGACAAAGAATCCCTATGCAGCAGCCTTTAAAAACATGAGATCTGTTGAGATAGAGGAGCAAGAGAGAGCGTGAAATTGTTCACGGGTTCAGCTAGTACTATATTGATGCTGATTAAGTTGAGGTTTGACCCTATCCAGTTATGGAAAACCTTTATTACGTGCAAATACCTTGTATCAAAATAATTGAGTTTTGTCAATGGAAAACAATCCAAAAAGGACAACAAACCTTTCACAGTAAACTATAAACACAGAATAAAGATACAAACACACTTACTATCTCTAATTTACGGTTGAACCGTCATCAGGAGAGTTGAAATAGGGACACCAAGCGCACTTGCGAAGCGACGGTTGGAGACCAACAGTGTTGACACACGCGTGCCTGGTTCAAGTGAGGTAAGATAAATAAACTAAGAATAAGCGAAGAGCTGAGAAATAGAAAGTAAAAATGAAGAAAATGAGGAAATATAAATAATAAGAACTTAAAAAGTAATAATGAAGAATATGAAGAGGAAAATAACTGAAACTAAAGATAATCCAGGAATATAAATAATGAATACTTAATTAATAATAATCATGAAGATGATAAATAAATGAAATGTCTAACCATTTGAAACAGCCCTATCTTTTTAAGTTCAGACCTGGTTTACAACGCGCATTCAAAAACCTGATATATGCCTCCTCAAATGCTCGTAAAGTGACCTTTTTACTCTCTGGGGGGAACTTGTCGTAATATCTGCACCCTAAAGCAATAATTAAAGGAAAGTCCATGGTTATTAGCATGGATGGCGACGGGTTGATCAGAGCGTTTGTGGACGAAAGCTCTTTAACCATTTATACGAAGGTTAAGCTTGGTAGATGCCAGACCTACGTAGAAAGCATCACACTTGGTACACTGCAAACGGAACGTATAATTATTCAAAATAATTGAATTTTCGTATAATTGAAATAAATATGTGTTTTTGTCAAAATTATCAAACTATCTATTTATGCCCGGTTAAAAATGCTGAAAAGAAAACCTTTTCTTTTTGATGAACTTATCATCACTTTATATAATTAATAATATAGTTCAATGTAGGTGAAGAAAGATAGAGAAATTAAAAACACACACTTAGAGTCTCTAATTTTTGGTTTGAACCGTTTTCAGGAGAGATAAGAGACAGAGAAACCAAACGCACTCGTATAGAGACGGTTGAAGACAAACCAAAAATTAGAGACTGTAAGTGTGTTTTTTTATTTTAATCCACATATCTTCATCTACATTGACACTTTTTGTCGTTTCTGATAGTATAATTAACAAAAAATATTATGAACATCAAATTTTTGACAAATGTATTTTATAATCATATGAATATTGAATTTTGGGTAATTTTGGAAAACTGTAAAAGTGATGAATATAAGACTTTATTGATGACAGAACAACTAAACATGTTATGCTATCAGTTTCTCATAAAATACATTTAGCTTACTTTTGTTGATTAATAAATATAGAACATAAATTAACAATTTCATTGTTTTTCTATAAAGAGAACATAATGTAAATAAGTTATTAGGAGGGTGATTAAATTAGAGAATCCAAATATCTCGCTGACTGGATTAATTTAATTCACAAGAATTTGAACTATTTTACATAGTAAAGTAAACAAAACTTTTTGAAGTTAAGCTGTATTGAAATATCAGAGATATTATCAAATTGATTACAATAAAGATTAATATCCTGATAAGGAAGGTATTTGTACCGTAATTATTATGATTAGAACAGAAAACTTTATTGCTCTTATATTTCGAGTAATGGAAATAAACATTGTAAAAAAGGTTCATTAAGTATGTTAGAATTCATACCTTTCTTGCAAAGCTATTTTTAATTTTATTGTTTATTACCATTTTTATGTAAAAGGATGTAATTATTATACATCTTTTTGGATTTGTACCTGAAGGAGGACTGATGATTTTAACACTTCGCTTGACAGACATGACTTGTTTAACAATCGTTCATGTTAGCTACTATAAAATGTGCATTCTTTCGTTACTAGTCACACATGTGATACTTGTTTTGTAATTTTTTTCTCAGTAAGTAACTTACCTGAGGATGACCCTTAGTAGCTCGGATAGTAGATCCCCTCCGGGAGTTAACTGCTGAGCTCCTTCACAGATGGCTCTTAGCAGACACTGTCTTCCATTTAAACCTGTCCTAAAAGAGAATTAACATGCAAAAAACGTCATATAAATCCTGTCCAAGTTTAACAAGAATAGTGGTTATTTTCAACGTTAAATAGCAGAAATAAACATTCCTAATTTTAAAGTTTAGTACAAGATTCTTAGATATAATTTACAGTCCAATAACAATTAGGACAATTATCGTACTGCTTACTATTAATATAATCAATATTATTAGTAAATATGTTTTACTTTGTAATCAGAAGTGTAAAAAGGTTTCACACGCAGTGCATCTTCAACTAGAGTTCTACTTAGGAGAAATATTGTATTGTAGAACCCTAGTTGAAGGATAATGTATGTGCAAAACTGGTCGGACGATTGCAACTGCGATAGGAGACGTAATTATTTTATGATATGAATTTTACTAAATTCTTTTGTAGACATAAGATTGTACCATCGTACCAACGTACACGTACAATCGTCCACACATTATGCCACACATGGCAATGATGTATGACTAAACATAGTGTAAGACTTGGGCTATCACCAGCGTCAGCTGAGTTTTGTTTAGCAGGACATTAGTGATGGGTGATTGATTCTGAACCTGGCGTGCGACCAGTCCGATTAGACAATACATGACAATGATGTATGACCAAGTATAGTGTATGACCAGAGCTTTCACCAGCATCTGCTAAGTTTGTTTAGCAGGACATTAGTGCTGGGTGATTGATTCTGAACCTGGTGTGCGGCCGGTCCGATTAGGCCATACATGACAATGATGTATGACTAAGCATGGTGTATGACCAGAGCTTTCACCAGCGTCTGCTAAGTTTGTTTAGCAGGACATTAGTGCTGGGTGATTGATTCTGAACCTGGAGTGCGGCCGGTCCGATTAGGCCATACATGACAATGATGTATGACTAAGCATGGTGTATGACCAGAGCTTTCACCAGCGTCTGCTAAGTTTGTTTAGCAGGACATTAGTGCTGGGTGATTGATTCTGAACCTGGTGTGCGGCCGGTCCGATTAGGCCATACATGACAATGATGTATGACTAAGCATGGTGTATGACCAGAGCTTTCACCAGCGTCTGCTAAGTTTGTTTAGCAGGACATTAGTGCTGGGTGATTGATTCTGAACCTGGTGTGCGGCCGGTCCGATTAGGCCATACATGACAATGATGTATGACTAAGCATGGTGTATGACCAGAGCTTTCACCAGCGTCTGCTAAGTTTGTTTAGCAGGACATTAGTGCCGGGTGATTGATTCTGAACCTGGAGTGCGGACGGTCCGATTAGATTAGACCATACATGACAATGATGTATGACCAAGTATGGTGTATGACCAGAGCTTTCACCAGCGTCTGCTAAGTTTGTTTAGCAGGACATTAGTGCTGGGTGATTGATTCTTAACCTGGCGTGCGACCAGTCCGATTAGACCTACATGACAATGATGTATGACCAAGTATGGTGTATGACCAGAGCTTTCACCAGCGTCTGCTAAGTTTGTTTAGCAGGACATTAGTGCCGGGTGATTGATTCTGAACCTGGCGTGCGGCCGGTCCGATTAGGCCACACGTTACCGGCTCTCTTAAGAGCCGTGTTAATTCTACAGCCTGATACCAATCGCACCCCTAAATTGTTGCTTTCCATATTCATGTTCCATTCTCTACTTGCTACGATTTACCGTAATCTTATTCCATTTCACCATTTAAGTAACACAAAATGAAAACTACCTTCTAATTGCATTGACATGATCACTTGCTTCTATTCAAATTTCATTCATTCCAACAATAAACAATATCCTTCAGTAATAGCTGATGAATTTTTAAGCTAGTACAAAACGTATTGATATTTATGTACTAAGTAATAATAGTAATAATAAAAATCTGGAAAAACCTATATTCAACTTTGCTATAAGTAAACTTAATATCAAACTCTTTGGGTATATAATAAATAATGTTCCATTTAGGAATAATATAAATGTCTAAATGGGAGGTATTTATTAGTCTTTCATTGCTGGAGGTAGTGCAGATAGTGGTTGATACATTTATCAATAAATATGCTTATTTTTGTATATCACACACTGATGCATATAATATCATTAGTATTACCACAGTAGTAATAACAATTTTGAAAAGTAAAAGTGTTTTGTTCTCTTACATCCTTTATCCTGACCTCCTTTTACATTTAACATTTAAGATAAGGTTTCCCATTTAACACTTGAAAATTTCCTATTTTATCTGGAAAATGTCAGAAACAACTAAGAAAATGTTGTTAAATGATGCATAAAATGAATTTATGTCATTCTAGTGTTTTTAAAAGAAATCACTTTTCTCTCCCTTTGTCAAAAATCATAAAAATCCAGTTTACTCTGAGTGAGTGTATCTTTTTCATGAGTGCTGTACTCCGTTATATTGTTGCTATAGTAGAGAAAAAATATATTAGTAATTAGCCAGTTTTGTATACTAGAATCAAATTCAAAACCAGCTTATCAGTACAATTTAAAAATGTTATAGCTGGAAGCAAGAAATTTTGAAAATAATAGATATAAACTATTAGGCAAGATAGTAAAAAAACTAGATACTTGTCAACAAGATAATAGGAAAGAGTCCATTCCTCACACTTCAATATTACCCAAAGTTCATGTGAATCATAAACAACAAAAAATTACATATAATTAAGTTTTGTTCAATAGAGCAACAAATAGATTGATTAGAGAATTTGATGAGAAAAATCCATCATTCCATAGAAAGCATTAGAAATTTCATATTTTGGTAAAATTTCATTGTTTTTCCATGAGCCGTTTAGCGTCTTAAAAACATTTCCTAAAAACTGAAAATGTACTGTAACGCCCCATTGGTGGATGTAATTTTGATAACAATTATCTCATCACTTCCTCCGCAGTATGTTCGATTTATAGATATAGTTTAATTTTGATCTGCTAAACAGTATGGCTTGTATCGCTCTTACAAATTTTCAGATTGAATTGTGAGTAAAAATTTTTACATTTTATTGAAAAAAAATATTTCTTGTTGTTTTAAAAAGATTAGGATATTTCTTGTTTATTTTTATTGTAGCTTGAAGGATAATGTCAAAATTTCAAGACTCTAAAATTAGTAGTTTAGAAGAAGAAAAAATGTAGTTTAAAAACAGGGTTTTGGCAAAAAAAGTGCATTTCCCATCATAAATAATTGCTGCCAAACAATAGGACTCATCTAGAGTATGAGGCTCATTATTGTGTAAAATATACATTTAACACATCAAAGATTCTGGACCATATCGTGACCACAAACTTTGGATACATACTCTCCCAGCCATCCACGCACCTCGACAAAATCTCGTGATTGTTTTTTTCCACGATCACTATATTTTACTTATAGTAAAGTAATAATACCTTTTATTACCAATGCATATAACATAGATTTGAACATAACTTTTTTTAAACACAAACTCTATTTCTTCTTTGTACAATTTATTTAAAACAAATGGATTATTTGGCATAATAAATTACAAAAGAATGAAACAAGAGAAATGGAGTGGGTTACATTACTTCACGCACTATAGTTACTAGACTACTTTCCTATAGTAAATATATCATAAAATTCATTAAAGGTTTTATTTTAATGTCAGTATCATGTACATTTAATATTAAAATCGTATATGATCAATAATGACGTGGTTTGCTTAAATGCTTGAGAAGTTATTTGTTAAGTTATTAGAAACTTGAAATCATTGGTCAATCTGACATGTTATTATCAATATTATTATACTGAGGGTATGGATCGCATAGGACATATGGGCACCACGGATATATTTATCGTATTGTGCATCTCTTTACGTTTCTATATTAAACTTTATATCGTTTGGTTCTTTAATGAACTTTATAATACTCCTTAGATAGGTATTTTTCAATTGTTTTAGTTGTAGACATGATTAACAGTCGGGAAACAAAGAATTTGTAAACAAATGTAAACAACCAATGCTGGTTATCACTTAGGTGCTGAGTTTGATATTTTCAATTATTATTGCCTTGTTTTTGTTTATTTTGAACAATTGAGAATGAAATTCCGTTAGTTTCTCGTTTGTGAACCGTTTTTTTTGATTTCTCAACTTGGCGGATTGTCTTAGATTAATGTTTCATCATTAGAGTGGTTTATGTTTAAATATGTGATTTATATTCTATGGAAATTTATAAGTAAGCTGTAGAAGTTATATTTAATATGTATCAATGGATTATGTAAAATGTGAATTGCATCATTTTGAAATAGAGTTTGATCAATGACTAAGCTACATGTCTCATTGTACTGAAGGACAAAATGGACTGACTGGTGTAGAATGGTTTCGACTTTGGAGTAGAGAAGACGACGATCCCTTCGTCGACGCAAGTGTATTATGGGACGCAGTCTGTTGTTCAGGTCGGATTCATGCGGCATGTCATATGAAATGGCCACGGCCACTCCTTCCGTGAACATGTTGACGTCTATAGTGATCGACTTTACTTCCATGCAGTAAGCAAACTGTGCAAATAGCAGAAAACAACATAGTGTAATAACAATTACAAAAAGTCGGTGTCAAGGTAACTCTAACCAAAAAAGAGGTTCTCTTAGAACATGTTACTGACAATATGTAGAATTACAACAAAAGTAGAATATTTCCTTCTTTGGTTATGAGTCTAAGTCAACGGCATCTTCTTCAAAACTATAGTTCCTACAAATCATATCTTAATATACATTACTTGGAGTAAACACATATGAACATTATTTCTGATAATATCGTAGGAAAGGAAAAACAACTAAATTTAATGAAAGTACCATAGTATAACAATACTTTTCATACTCAGTTTTACTCAGAAATTCTACATTTTTCTATTTCAAAAGCTAGTACATAGATTTTAATAAAATTTACCCAACGGTAGAATCTATGAGATGGAAGTAACAACTCATAAAGTACACATATGTGTACAAGCAAACTCAGATACACGTAATCACACACCATTTGTTCCATACATTAATACCAATTTTAATTTGAAATAAACATTTCAGTTGAATAATTTTGACAACAGTCGTTAGTTGCTCTATTCGAAGGACTCCATGTTAGTATAAGGCTTGGCATTTGCATCAATAATGACTTTAGCCTTGTTGAATGATTCCTTCATTTGTACTTGATTGCGTGTTTGATCTCTTAGAACGTGTAACATATCGTGTTCTATATGTTAAAGTTATCAACATATTTATTTCACTAATCATCATTCCTTGTTCCGATGCTATTATTGTCTGTTCCATATGTTTTATTGTTTAAACCGATCACCCAGCGTGTGATAACGTCAGCCTAGTAGCTTAGCAGAGCAATAGATCTCTTGACCATCTTCTCTTGAGTGTTCTTGGAAGATTCTGGGAAATTGAGGAAGAAGTAAGATTTTGTAGAAGTGGATTCGGGGAGAAGAAAGTTTGATATGAAAGACCTTATAATGATCAAAAACTAAATTTTAATAAATAAGAATCATCATAATAAGTTTACATTTACTTGAAAAAGCCAATGTGTCTCTTTGATGAAGAGCCGTTTCTATTAGTGTCAGTGTTTTTTACTGCCTGCCTTAGAAGAACTCCGCCATGTTGCAGCGTTACGTGCCCAAGGAGAAGGTAAACAGCTAAGTAGGCGATTAAGGGCTGCGTGCAGTCGAGCAGTTCCCGCACCACGCACTCTACCGCCCCTTAGTTTTCCACTAGTCCACCAACTAATAAACAGTCTCTGCCGAATAATTCTTCCTTCCTTGGCAACCACCCTACATCTTTTTACCCTCCAGACCTCTCCCGTATTTTTCTTATCTCAAACTGCCCCTAATAACATGTCGTGCTCCCATAGCTTCTAGCCTATACCAACTACACATCTGTCAATACGGGTGTGACGAAAAATTACATCAAATCACGAATAGACCTCCAGATTTTTTTACAAAATAACACCCTTTCAAATTATCTTGATATATTGCTTTATTTATAATAAAAATATATTATCAGCGCATAAAATCGAGAGTGTTTACATATGTTAAAAACAATTGATTTATAACGTTCGTTGAGTCTTTGAAACAACAAATATTCTGTTTTTCATACAAACTGTTCTTCAGACTTCTTCATAATTAAACTTCTGTTTTTTTTCGTCATTCCAAACATTAGTTAACTACTCCTTATCAGTAAACTGGCGATTTCACATCAGATAAACATTGAATACTTACTTAAAATATATATCATGATACTCTGACTTATCCATGTTATAACGGCTAGTTCTATTAAATGTAAACGTAAGTGTAATGTTTTCACAAATTTTTTTTTGAGATTATTTTGTTCATTATTTGTCCTATCTGTTATAGTGTGGTATTTACTCATATTGGGGATTTCAAGAATTTACGTCTCCACACAAAAGGTTTTTGGAAAAACAAATCAGCAACGCGTTTTCAACACTTAGTGTTCTTCTTCAGGTTGGCATCTACTCTTTTGAGAGTCATCCAAGGAAAAGTTTTAGGCAGGACTAAAAATTGACCCATAGATCGACTCTCAATCGATTGAACACTGAGTTTTGTTCAACAAAGTGTTCGAAACGGGTTGTTAGTTTTTTTTATTAAACTTTTTGTGTGGAGAAATAATTCTTGAAATCCCCAATATGAGATTATTTTGTCTATCTGCATTGTTCATAAAGTACATACAATAATGGATTGCATAACTTTAGTATTGTTGCCTTGATTCTATATATATATAGTTTATATATAAGAACATGTTGGTTGGCTTTCCCTTGTGTGAGCAAGGGCTGCAGAATGACAGACTGCACCAGCTTTATTTCTCGCCACCATTTCCCAAAGAGAAAGTGCTCTGAGGACAAAGTTTTAAAGAGCGCCTCGACTTGGACAGATAAAGCCGTCTGTCTTCAAACACAAGTCCCATCCAATTTAACAAGGCTTCCACTTAACGTCTCAACTTTGCACATTAGCTCTCCTGTATTAATTTCATTATATCTCTTATTCTATTAGCAGTTATAAATCATAACTCATTTTACTTGATTATGACCTTTGAATATTAATGTCTCTAAGCCAAAGTTAATTAAGAATTAAACATTCCCTCAACTCTATGTTCAAAAGATGCATAGAACATTTTTAAACATTACTATCTAAATTTCCATTATTCCTTTATATACATTTTAAAACCATTTTGCTTTACACTATTTGAGAATAGTGTAATGTTATTTGCAATGTTATTTGTATATATATATGATTACTATGTAATTTAATGTTGATTATAATAAGAGTTCGACTTGCAGGGAAACATTTCGTTTTGTCTTGCCACTGTTTCGTGAGTTCAATCGGATTTTTTTTGCTATTATTGTTTATTATGACAATCTTGAGATGGGTTATACCTAACACCATATCTAAACAATACGATACTAAAAAAACACTTTTCCTAACAGTCATCGGAATATGATAGTAAATTTATTACCAAATTTACCAACACTGTTATAAATTAACTGCTTTATTTTATTGTGTTCAGTATCATTTTACAAATTATGATAAAATATTAGATTATTGTTTTGAAAGTGCCTTGTTTGAATACACCTTATATCTAATTAGATCAATATAAAACATATTTTATATCACAATCTATGTGTTAACCAATTTAAAATGAACTCGTGGAACGTTAGCCACGTATATAACTCAGTATATATATATATATACTTTTTCGTTGGAAATACGATCCAAAACGGGCAAATATAGTTCAATATAGACAAAGAAACATAGAGAAATTAAATGAACACACTACAGTCTCTAATTTTCGGTTTGAACCGTCTTCAGGAGAGATAAGAGAGGGAAACAGTGCGCTTGGTTTCACTCTCTTATCTCTCCTGAAGACAGTTCAAACCGAAAATTAAAGACTGTAAGTGTGTTCTTTTGATTTCTCTATGTTTCTTTGTCTATATTGAACTATATATATACACTTGAAAAATGCATTAGCACTTGTGTACTAAACTTTAAGTTTTACCCTTTTAGCATAAGATGACAGTACTTTCAAAAAAAAAAAAAAACTTTGTTTATATTAATAAACCATAGGAAAACATCTATCCAGTGTAAGAACAGAAGGTGGCTTGTATAACTTTAATAGTATATGTATATCCCCATGTATTATGTATTATATAAAGCCTCTTTATATAAGAAAAAAAATAATGAATTCAAAAAGAAATAATACTATTTAATTTGCGAGCCTATAATATTTATCTTTATAGCATTTGTGGTTTAGGAAAAAAATATTGATATATTGAAAATATGTTTTCCTGCAGGAGCAGAGGCAAAGACTATATATGGCGACATTCACTGAAATCTGTGTGTGTTACTCCGTATTATGTCACAATAAGCCGACCACATCTTGTTCTGAAAAAGAATGAAAATATAGAGATTTGATAAGAACTCAGTAAGTTTATTTTTGATGATGATTGCATTATTATTGTGAAGTGAAGTAATAAAACTAGTTAATTATTTTATTTACTTCTCTATTTTTTAAATACGTTTGGTATAAATAAGATAATTAGTTATAGTTAAATTTGTTACATAAACTTTAAATTACTTTGAACTGATAATGTCAACGGTAGGTGAGAGAAGCAATATTTAGGGCGACATTTGTAAGGTCAATTAACTTAAGGTCAACACGACATCTATATGTTTAAAAAACAAAAAAGGGAAAACCCTGTTGATATCATTTTTAGTAGCATTACTAGACTTTGTTGTGATGTGTCGATGCACTTTACTACAAAACACTTTAGAGCTAATTAAAGCTTAATTTGTTATTCAAGTTCTTCGTCTACAAATTGTAAACATTGGCACTGTTTGTTGTATATCATTACATATCTCAAACGGCTTAACTGAAATTAATAAAAATAATGGTAACTATGGATAGTAAACAAATCAATAAGTCTTTTGGAGTTAATTTGGGAGAGTCTTATCCTTCTTGTTAATTGTAAACCTAAATATAATTATTTAAAACTAGAGATTATTAACCTCAGTTTGTGTTTCGTAATGGTACTTTCACCTATTGCTAATATAATTTATCTTATAATAGCCAATATGCTATGTTAATCAGGTCTAAGAAACGTTTTTAATAATACTATGTATCTAAGTTGATTGCTGGGGCAAATGATGATTTTGTCGTCACAAAGCTGTTATTAGTCAAGAACTCTGCTCTGATTCTTCAGTTTGCAGCCATTCTTGGCTTCCAGGAGCATTATATGAAGCTTCTCAGAAAACCCTCATCTACTGATGATACAGCCAGTTATATTAACCACCTTTAAAAGTGAATGAATTCGGTGCAAGGTAATACCTGCTGGTATATTAAGAGGGTTAAATTATAGTCGAGCAAATATATTTTTTAGTTTGTATAAGTCGTAGGCTAATAGTTATTAAGTAGTTAGTTGAAGGATTTTCATCTGACTGCTGTATAACAAATCTATAAAATAGTGTCGGCATCACTAATATCACTATTATTATTATTATTATTATTATTACTAGTTCAACAACCATTACTTCGCCGACAGATATAATACCTTTTGCAAGATTTCATAATAAACACGTCAAATTATTATCCAACATTATCAAATCAACATCCAAACCACAAAGAAATAAAATGAAATATAAGACTAAGATATCAATCGTAACAAGCGGTTTTCATCAGTTGAGATTTGACTCTGACGAAGAT
The DNA here is from genome assembly GCA_026182355.1 of Hermatobates lingyangjiaoensis. Taxonomy (NCBI): domain Eukaryota; kingdom Metazoa; phylum Arthropoda; class Insecta; order Hemiptera; family Hermatobatidae; genus Hermatobates; species Hermatobates lingyangjiaoensis. Next base: position 6,815,489 of record JAPFBL010000253.1, read on the forward strand.
GCTCATTATGGTAAGTCTCAAACCTTTTTTTTTCTTGTGTTTAATGTTCTTAGCTATATATATTAATTATTGTTGGTGTGTGTGTAGTTGCGTGTGTGTGTATGTATAATACTGTCAATTTGAAAGATATTATCTTTTTTTCCTTTTACGTATGGGTTCATACTCCATTTATTACTTCAACAACAACACACACACAAGATTCCAACCACACCCCCTAAGATTTCTGTTGATGAGACTAGACTTAAAATGAAGTATAAGCAATCACTGTAAAATAAAATTATAATTTAAAATTACAATTATAATTTTAAGGAGCATGAAAGGAACACTCGAAGTTAGAGCGATCAGTTAACGTTTCTGTATTTTTTTCAACATGCCATATTCAGAAATGTCGCACATAAAAACAATGAAAGTCTATAATAAGCACATATATGTTAATATTATCTTTAAATTTTCATGATACATTTTTATTTGAATCATTTTGGTTAAATTATTTTCACTGTTTTTTTTTTCAAATTGTGTTTAATGCCCTATATATATAGGTATGTATATATACTTTTTCGATGGAAATATGATGTGAATCGGACAAATGAAGTTGAACGTAGATGGAGCAACGTACTGAAATTGAAAACGCACACATGCAGTCTCTAATGTATGTTTTGAGCGTTCAGCAGATATGACAGTGAAAAAAGCTGGTACAGAGACCATAATTTAATACAGCGTCCGATTCGGATTTCATTTTTAAACTAATTAGTTTTGCTCTGACGAAGATCCTTGTTAGGATTGAAAATCTTAGTGTTTCCCATTTCTTATGTGGTTTTATCATTGATTGTTATTTTACGTGTTTATTAAATCTTTATCAATATATAATATTTAAAAGTAAAGCGTGAAGAATTGTTTTAAAAAATTGTTTTATTGTGGTAGTTCGATAAATATCGACCGTGAATGAAACAAAACTAAAGTATATATAATATATATATATATATATATATATATATATATAATCAGTGGTAATTGTACACATTTTTCATGCATTTGAATGACATTTCTTGTTTCTATATTCTTTAATATATTTAGTTAAATCCATTAAGCTTGAGTTGTCGTGCGTTCGTTTTTGTTATATAAATTCTCCAAAGAGAATATTCTCCTTGTAATACTGACAATAAAACTTACTAGACTAAGAGAAGTACTCACCGAAAAAGTACTGCCTTTTGGGAAGCCTAGGTATCTTCGTGGTCGGGACAGAGTGTTTGGGGCAGCAGAGAGGTGTGTTATAGCCATGATGATGAGAAGAACTTCTGGCAGTCGCATGCTGTAGCGTGAACTGGGGCAGGAGCATAGCGGCCTTTGATTAGCGTGTGGTCGACACCGCTTGCACTGTCACACCTCCTCCTCCCATCGGCTTTAGACAGAGGGGGCCTCAGCAACAGCTCTGTGCATGCCAACACACCCACACTATCCACAACTTACCGCCTAACAAAGTCCATTCAACTCATAAATATATCCTTCAAGTATATTCTGCAACTAGCAGATCTCCCGTATGAGGCTGATCTACCAGGGTGGTAGATTATTCCCGACGATATGGTTATGGACAATAGATCCAAAGACTCTGATCATTAGGGTTTGTCGGTTTTTAAAAACAGGTTTTTTTGGAAAAAAATTATGAAATTCGAAAACCGGTTTTTTAGTAGAAAATATCGGTTTTCAATGTATGAGTAACACTTAAAAAAAAATTGAAAAGGCAAATGTAGCCAAATGTACTAGTTTGTTGAAAACACTGTTGCAAGCGGTTTGGTTCTTGGAATCATATCGGTCCGATTTAATAATATGGTTATTATAAATATAATACGGTTAATAATATGGTTATTATAAAAATATGAAAATATGTTGTTTTTATTTATTCGAACCATTTGCTGAATAACTCGTTTCACTATTGTAAAAATATTTACATCCTTATATGTGAAAATTATGCATAAACAACGAATAATTGTTTTTAAAGTTATTTAATCCTGGTCAACTATTATTTCTTTGTTCTACTAAATTACATAAAAAAGTTTTACTATCAATAAAATTGAACAGTAAATAATTTCAGTCAAAAACTGCTTTAATCACTCTAAATTTCTGTTAAAATTTTTTGTTCGAATTACAAAATATTCGAGCAAAAAAAATTTGTTATAAAAATTCGAAACCGGTTGAAACCGGTTTTCTGGAAAAATTATTATTCGAAAACCGGTTTTCTAAAATGTCGGTTTTTGTATAAACCATACTGATCATCAAAATACCGTAGTTAGTTCCCCCGAAAAAAGTTATATAAGATCCATATATTTCTTTGTATCTAAATGTCAGAATAGACAGAACTATAGAACTTGTAGAACAGAACAGAACAGAACAGAATAGACTTACGAATAGACAGAAAAACATCGTATTTTAATATTTACAAATGAATCGAAACTTTTCAATAATAATAATATCTTTAATAAAGACACAGAAACCGTACCCTTACAATAGTCTGTTTCTCAAGTAATTGTAAAAGAATGTGCCTTAATGATCTACAAACAGCTTGTGGTCTAAGTACAATGTTTCAATCATTACTTAGTCTACAGCATTTCTACTCATAAACACTGCATGAGTGACCGTTGACACGGAACACTCTGATACAATAAATAATTTACTTGTATTCGCTCTCTTTACTTAGATATATTCAAATGCTAATAATGTTTGAATTTATCAAAAACAAAAACAAATTATTTGTATTTACATTATCTCATAAGTTTCAGAATCTCTTATATATTATAATAAACAGCGGAATCTATGATTTTAACTATTCTAATTTATAGTTACAAAGTATGACTTCATCAGAATAATTATAATAGTTTATATTTAATGTCTCTCGTTTTATATGTCAATATCTAGATCAGAGTAAAATATTCAGAAATGAGACTAAAATCATTCGAACAAGTATCAGTTCTCGACAATCGTACGATGAATTCTAACTTCGACAAGATAAAAACAACAGTTGTTTAAGATGTACATTATATTTTAAACACTTTTTCTTCTTCTTGGAATTTGGTCAGGTTTATATTGGCTTGGATTAATTGTAATATAAAAAACAGTGTTTTTAATAAATGTCGCTGGGTAGCAGCACATGCAACGACAGATAACGGTTTTGTTGGTTCAGTATTAGAAGCTAGCCTTGAGTAAGTAATTTTTTTGAATTTGTTATGATGATTGTAAAGTAGATATGACAAATATCCATTGTTTTTTGTTTTTTGTTAGTTTATAGCCCTGAGGATGTCTTAAAATAAAGACGAAACGTTGGCGAAAAGGTGATTCCGTATATTAACCCTGACCAAATTCAAGAAGAAGAAAAAGTGTTTATTAGTAATTTGTGGTCAAGAAAACAATAACTTATTTTTATATTTTATATATAACTTGAATAATTTAGGTACTGATTTCTATATATGAATTAAAAATGTTTATCAGAAATCTGCCAATTAGAACCAAACTTTCAAAACCAACGTTTTGTTCTTACATAAATTATTTTTCATAGGTAAACGTATGGAATTATATAAATGAAAAGCAATGAAAAATTACATTACAACTTTATCATTAATGAATTGAACGATGGTGTTTCTAAATTTTGTCGGATTCTTATTATAAATTATTATATTTTATTATACCTTAACTAATTCATATATTATATATATATATCAATGATCAAACCACAATAAGAAATGGAAAACAAGACTAAGACCTTTCAACCGTAACAGATTCAAAACGAAGGAAACACACAGAAAGACACAGACATAACTCACATCGATATTTCGACCATCGTCGTCATCAGGAGGTGTGAAGAGCTGCCCTGTCTCCCTGCGGGATTCTTCGCTCTTCGCTCTTCACACCTCCTGATGACGACGATGGTCGAAATATCGATGTGAGTTATGTCTGTGTCTTTCTGTGTGTCTCCTTCGTTTTGAATTTATTTTATATATATATATATATATATATGATAAAACCACAATAGGTTTTTGACTCTGACGAAGACCGCTTGTTACGGTTGAAAGATCTTAGTCTTGTTTTTCCATTTCTTATTGTGGTTTTATGATTGATTGTTATTTCACGTATTTATGTGAAACCTTTTTATATATATATTGGTGCATGATGACAGCAAACCTTCTTTTAAGAATATCGCATTGTATCTCAGAGCTATTTCAACGTTGACAACCTTCTTATTGGGCTGGTGGTAATTTCCATAATAATCTTGCCAGATACATAGACGTACTAAAAAGCACATATATAGGCAATGCCAACATTTCATCTCAATTTGTAGGCATCTTCAGAGCTAAATCAATACAGGCATTAATTATAGTAACATGAAAAAGTAATTTCTATTTGACCTTATAACTTTTACCTATCCTTGACAAATATTTGAAAGTTGAACACAACTACTTTATTGTTCAAAATTAGACCTAAAAGCTTTCAGCTAAGTAACGGCCTTCTCTGAGTTTGATTGATCATTTGACTTGAGACTCTGACATAAACAGTCCCTTGAAAGATATATTCCCACTTCTTAATACTTTACTGTAGCTTATTTATTCGTTTTTAATTTACTTATTTATAGTAAAATTCTGTTATTTTTGTGCAAATCTGTAACAGTTTTTGAACTGCTTCTCTTATTCACTCTTCTGTGTTCTCCAAACTGTATCAAGCAACTTAACACAATGATAAAAAGAAATGAATGGAGTAATAATCTAAGCCATTTAACTAAGTGTTGTTAGAGAGCAAGTCTGAAAAGATGAAAACTGTTAAGTTAATAAAATTAATAAGTAAATAAACTCTCCGGATGATCAAGATAACAAAAATGTTTTTCACTCTCTTCTTATTGAAAACCGTATTTTTTTCTGACTTTTTTTTTTTAAAAGAGTTTACAAGTTTTGGGAAAGTTTCAATTCATGACAGGAGAGAGTGAGGAGGGAGGGTTGTTTATGCACCTTCCCAGAATGCTATAAAAGTCCACCGCCCAGTTCACTTCATCCCCTCGTAAAAGAAACTTATAAATCTGATTGAAGAGGTCCGTCCGCTTAAGGGCTGCTCTTCAATTCGGGGGATATTTATGTTGAGTTTCAGTGAAATTGTACTTACGACCAAGTAGTAAATAAGCCACGTCAAAGTGGTTTTCCAGTTGCAATGAACATTATTACTCACCATTTTAGAGGAAGTTTCCTGGAATTCTCAGAACATACTAGGAAGAATAGTTTCATTTTTTTATATCTTATATAAATCCAAAAAAAATTACCTCATAATATATAAAAAAATTAAACCTAACGTATACTTTTTAAATGTATCAACAATACATACTGATTACTATCATAACTGTTTATGGTATTTTATTACAATCAACAAGGCATATGCAAAAGCAAAATATGCTAATTTCTGTGATTGTTATGTTACTGACAGCTGAAACTTCACAGAAACTCAATCAATCTTTCATCAATCAAGAATGATGAAAATTAAATCTTTGTAATATTTTTCCTAATCAAATGTCACACGAATATTCACGCGTATGCTTACAGACTCCCAGTGTGCTTTGCTTGTTAAACGACACCTTTTCATAGGTTTATCGCAGTGAAATGCTTGCAGGGATTTCAAAATATTCAAAACAATTGATCAGCCCAACGACTGTGAAATACCGTAATTCAGATTCTGATATTAAAGAAGGTATGAAAAGTGGAAATTCGTCGATGTACAAGTTATTGTACGGGTTAGTGTACAAGTAATGTGATGAGTAACAGTAGAATTCATCAGTGAGTGAGAGCATTCGAGGATGAATAGAGAATGTTCGTGATGAATTGCCATTAGACCATTCACAGGTCTGGAGAACGAAAAGATCAACAAATTACAATTTAAATTATTGCATTGAAATTTCGAATGTGATTAGAACAATTTCGCAGAAAGTTGTCTTCGAAAATGAGCAAAGTGTGTAGTTTCATCTGTGGAAGTAGGCAGCTTCAAAACATTCAACGGCTTTTCATTTCTATTTCTCTGTTCTCTTCTACTATTCCTTTAATATTTAGTCTATTGACTTTCCCTTTGAATCTCATAGTTTCTTTTTCTTTGTTTTTTTTGTTTTAATTTCGAGTTCGTGCACTACTTTAACCTTTCCATATCATGTTGATTCGTGATTTATTTTTTATAATAAATTTCCTCAAATATACTTTTACGAAGATAATTTATATTCCAATTTCTGATTGCTTTTTGGAGAGATATTTTATAATGTTTTTGAAGTAACAAATCTTAGTGCTCAAGGGGGAAGTATGTATTAAAAATATAATCGGTGTTGTGGTACGGTATTACGTATACAATGTTTTTTCGTAATAAAATTAACTTCAAAATTAATATTATCTTGAATTGATGGCCTATTTAGCCCTTCTGGCTACAGAATTAAAACATTTTTGTAGTCGTCTGAAAGAAATATCTCACTTAAGAGTAAAACAGATGGAACACTCTGATGTTAAGAAAATTAAAATGGAGACAGAGTCGAAATAATAGATAAGTGATATTTGTGCGGAGATTGGATTTATTTCTAGCAGAGACAGGTTGCCCTAGTTACGAGCTTTAGGGTCATTTCTGAATTGACTATTGGGCACAAGTCGTTAGGTAAGTTAGTTCTCTCTAATACCGTCTCAACTTCCATGATTCCTCACCCACAAATCACGCTTGTTTGCAATCCCAACTACCTACCGAAACCAAAAACGAACAAACTTCTCAGCTATTGCAGAGAAATCTATTGCTTTATGCTTAAATTAATTCAACCAATAAATGTCAACATGATTTTCATGATAAATGGCTGAGAAAAGAGATGATTGATGAAGAGTAGACATCAAATGTTTTGAATAAAATCATTTAAATTTAAAATATGTGAACACATGCCCACAACACAAACACTCAGGAGATTATAGTATTTAATATTAATGGTTACCAATGCGCGCAAGGTGCACTCAAACCAGGCATGATTAAAAGGAAAACACCAGCGGATTATAAATGTATATAAAGACCTCGCTGTAAGAAAAGTGATTCACCTAGCGACCTTATCCAGGACCAGTTAGTTTGATGGAAAGACCTTTGTGCCATTTTTGAATTAATTGGTGTAGTTTAAAAATAAATATATGCTTAAATAGTAGCCCATACTTAGCTAGGATTTATTTCTTGTATAACTTTCCCAATTTATGGGACTTCAATAATTCAATAATAAATCAACTGTTTGATAGAATAGGTGTATTATGTAAAAAGGAATTCGGTCAATTTTCTAGTATTCAATTAAAAGTATATTTTGACTTCCGCCTATGAAGAATGTTTAAAATAAAATCGAAACTTCAGTTATGAGAGCTTGATTTTGAACCTAGAAAATTGAGACAATTTCGATTACTTAATACACACACACACACTCACAAACACCAACGGAGAGTTGAGATAGCGACACTAAGTGCACTTGCTAAGCGACGGTCTCCAACCGTTTAAAATATATATATACATATATATAAAGATTTCACATGAACATGTGAAATAACAATCAATGATCAAACCACAATAAGAAACGGGAGAACAAGACTAACATCTCTCAACCGTAATAAGCGGTCTTCGTCAGAGTCAAAAACTCAACTGAGTTTTTACGGTTGAAAGATCTTGGTGTTATATATATATATATATATATAAACGTCTAAGCCACAATAATTTAATCCCATTTATATATTTGTAACTGTTGTTTAGATGTTGATTTTTTTTCACCAGTCATTATGAAATTTTATTATTTACATATATATATATATACATATATATATATATATATATATGTATAAATGAACTCAGCTCTACTTGCAGTAATTCTTAACGAATACTCTAAGTTTTAATCTTGTCTTTGATTATCAACTGACTTCATAAAGTGTTTCAACTTTTTGTTAGTCAAAACAATTTTACCCTCGCTTGATTCACGTATTCCTTTGATTTTGTATTGATGTCATGTATATTTGGAACGTTTTCTGAAGACTGAACTCCAAAGTGTTTCCGTTGACTGTTATGTATACTGCAGCTGCTGCTGATGCTGATTAGTGTGATTTCTTTGTGACACCTTGAAGGAGTGCACAGTTAGCTGAAGATGGTGATAACAATGGCAAGGTAAGTACTAGTGTTTGGGTAATTAAGCGCTGAGCTGCGAAGGGCCGCTAATGAGGTCGTCATCAGGCTAAGGGCCACTTGGCGTGTCCTGACTTAGCCCTCATTGCCCCCGCCTCACGCACCATCCCGGTCTTATCTCCCAGCCCTATTTGATTTCGCTTACCCATAACTCACTCTCCTTCACCTTCAAGCCTTTCCTCTCCCAGTTAGCTTTTCTTAGTCAACTGCTCTATTTGAATATTTTCATCATTCCCTATATAATGATCTAGTTTTTCTTATTGTATCACCAAAATCATGTGTCAAGTAAACATAACTGATGTGACTCGACATAATATACATTGGAATTGGTTCCAACTATGAATGAGTTAATTACTGCAGACAAATGAGAAGTGGAGGGGTGGAAAGTCTACAACAGACCTGTAGAAATCATCAGTCTCCTCATCGAAGTCCACCTTTGTTCGGGGAGTCCCTAAACAACTACTTTTCCCCGAACTATAGTTGTTATAATTGCACATATAGTTGTTATAAACTTAGCTACTTCTTGAATTTGCATATTTGAAGGTTAGTTAACAATACAAGAAAAAGAAAAAAAAAACAAAGGAAAAGAAGAAGGAAAAAATCTTTAGTGGCCTACTCTCAACTTTACTATAAGTAAATATAATATCAATCTTCTGGGGTATATAATGTCCCATTTAGAGATAATATATGCTTATAAGGGAGACTTTTATTAGTATTTCATTCCTGGAGACCGTACAGTTAGTGACTGAACCAGTTATCAATATACACACTTATAACTGTATAATTAACCGAAGGGGTTCTTGAGGATTTTTGGTGATATTGGTCATATTATGACCAAAATCCTCAAGAACCGCTTCGGTGAATTTGAAATATCAGTGGTCGAGAAGCTATATCAATATCAATATAACTGTATATATTTCTGTATATTCTGTATTATAACTTTTATTGGTATGTCATACATCTGAATCAATTAATATCCTTAGTATTGTACAGAAAATAGCACTTTTAAAAAGCTAAAGAAAAAAGCTAAAAACCAAAGAAAAAAAAACATGACTTTTGTTCCGATAGCCTGTTTTGATTCAGCAGTGCCCCTGAGGCTATGTTCCTACTGCCAGTCGATCTCATACATAAATATAGTGAAGTCAAAAGAAGCCAATGATGTTCTGTAATTTTGTAACAAACTTTATATGCCTACCGCTCTAGCATATAGGTAGCTCTTTAACTTTAATTAATCGGCCTCTTAATATCATCATCTTTAACGGCAAGATTTCATTATAAATATATGTAGATTATAGCTGACTGTGACTATAATGGCTTAGTATAGTGTTTTATATATGTGATATCTGTCGTGTATGCCTGCCTTTGTGAGTCTCCCCGGGTAACATGTTAAAATCATCCATTTGTTCTGGTTTGCTCTATTATACATAGGCTAAGGTACATAGCAATAACAGAACAGTATTTACATTGTGCTAGCTCATACATACACCCACTTTTAGATATGAAGGTGAATCGAGAACAGCAAATACTATTTTTAATTAGTCCTACGACACTAATTAGTTTTAATACTCTCCTTGGCGTTATCAGGAGTACTCCCATCAAACCACTTAAGTTGTTGTGAACTCAGATTGCATTTATCTTTCTCTACATTTCACAATCACTATAAGGGAGTTCAAATTTCAAACTCCACAATTTCTTTGTGTTTTAACTCCGACAATTCTAGTTTAAAAGCGCCAGTATGAAGAGTAGATGGAGAGAGATTCAATTCTGTGACGCAAGAGTTTTTTTTAAATAAAAGCTTAAGTTGTTATGTTACATTTGATTGACTGAAACCTCCATAAATAAATCTTTTCTCATATTTAATTTTTTTTAAAAATTACAAATATCAATAACCTAGCTATTTTATTGCTGATTATTAGTAGGATTAATGTCGTTAATTAATTAATCGTTACTTTTAAAATATTGTGTAAGAAAGACAATCTGTTTTCGATTGAAATGACATCTTCCAAGATTGATGGAAATGTGTTTCCTTTCCCTTTCAGTTTTTGATTAAGTTTACTTAAATAAGTAAATTAGCTTTTTAAAATGAAGGCACCTTATTATGAAGGAGAAGCGTGTCTAAGGACAAAGAGCTTTTTGATAAATGATGCATTGATGACCTGCGAGGTGGTAATATTTTATTGATTTTACAATCAAAATGGAAACACAGAAACAAAAGGATTTTCCTACGCCTCCCAAACCTCTTGGCCCAAACCTTGATATTAACACAGCTTTCTAGAGCAATATTAAATCTTTTCAACGGATTCCGTTGCATTCTTTGCAGTGGTCTCGCAACGTGTTTGACATTCCAGTGTCAAATCTGAAAAACCCGAAAATTTCTTCTTTAAGACAAGAAATCAATATTCAAATATTGAAATCGAATAGGAAGTTACACTTAATTAATTCAAGGTACTTTTAATGTATATCATGTTAGGGGACCAGGCTAGCTCAGTGGTTACGTGCTCACATCAGAACTGATAGGACCGGGGTTCAATCCTCACCTGGCCCTCGATTTATACACGCGGGAGGTGAATAAATCTGAGCACGTCATCCCTCGGAGAAGGACGTTAAACCGTCGGTCCCGAGCCTGTACGATGTCAGGTACTCGTTAAAGATCCCTACTCTAAATACATTTGAGTTAGGCAAAATTTAGGACTCCCACTGTAGATTCAATCTTCATTGTGTGGTATCACAAAGGTTCAATGCTTGGCCTACTTGTGTTCCCTTGTGGGACTGTCACTGCAACCTAACCTATATCACGTTAACGATTTATTTGTAGTCAGTTTCTTTTTTTGTATTTTTAAAGTAGTTTGACTCCTAGTCAGATTAAGAAGTCTCTTAATTTGTATTACTCAGTGCCAGTAATATTAAATATCAATAAACCTGCACATTGGCAACACTGTAACTGATAGTTACTGCAAACTTAAGTCACCCAGAATGCTTAGTTATGTTATTCTAGTTTGTATGTTCTGTAACTTGGCAATTTATCTTGAGTAATTTATCTTCAGAATGCAATACGTTGCGAGAACAAGGAATGAATCCATGTTAATAAAAAAATAGACTGTTACAGTTATTAATTGTAATCAGTGAGTTTAATAATTTGTATGATAAGAAATAAATAATATTTAATTCTGAAAAATTTACCTAATGGCTTTGCTCTTAGCCAAGTCTATGCAAATGTTGAAATGATAATAATAATATTAGTTGTAATAATAGCAGTGTATCATTTATGATGGACAAGCAAAATAGTTGAAAAATTCACAGTTCATTGTAATTAACTGTATCGTTTTCAAAAGTGATAACATGAAAAACAGTTAAACTTTTGTAAAGAAGTGAAAAAAAAAACAGATTTATTTAAGTAAATTACTGCTGTAAATCATGGAGGGGAATGCTCTGCTATCTAGTGGATGATACTGAAACTAATAAACGTCGCAGCTAAACTCTAGATCGCACTCAAATCGAAATCCCTGAACCTTTTATACGAAAACAGGAAATTCTAAAAACAATACTAACTTTATTTATTACGTTAAATAATAACGTTAGTTATTTGGAAGCTCATTAAAATAATTTAATAATTAATTAAGCTTACAATAAGTTTAAGGATTTATCATGTAGAAATAAAATTACGCTGTATATATTTATGTAATCTAAAATAATTGAAAAATGGATTAATTCAGTGAAGATAAGAAAATATTGTTGCAGTCATCTGATTTAACTCTTTTGTCAATACAAAAATGAATCTCATAGGTCTTGATTAACAATCTCATTGTTACAATTATTCCCAACCAACATGTAGAAGAAACTAACTGAAGTTGGTCGGAATAGAAACGGCATTAAAAAAAAAAAGAAAAAAAACTGGGAGTGGCATACACTCAACTTTCGTAGAAGTAAGCATAATCACGAACTCGTTGGTAGATCAATTTACATTTATTTTAATATGTCTTAGGAGTGGATGTAAATCAAACTCCCCGCTTAATTATTACCAAATACATAGATAATAAATAACATGAGTTCACTTGCTTTAATGTGACTATATTCATTTTATAAGTTAAACAAATTATACTAGAACTATCTGACACGTTATCAGGCTTACTACACTAAGCACCTGAGTCTAATCGGAGTTGTGCCTTCTCTCGCCTTCTCTACCCTTTTGCGCTTTCTTTTAAGCACTACGATTTTAAGGTTAATCGTCTAAATTGTGATTTGTGATATCCTAGAACTCACCTACAAAGTGTAGTTATAAAGGTTTCCACCTCTATTCCATCATAGAATAGAGTGTGTTTCTATTCTAGTTATTTACGACTTGCATAACTGGTAGTCAGAGTTCCTTGTATTTTTATTTGAATCTGCTTTTCAACAAGTACACCAAATTATTCGCTATTTAAGGTTTAGTTTTTAGTTTTTAGAAACTGACTGGAGTTTTCTAATGAGAAAAAACTGAACGATGGAAGGTTCATAGAAGAAACTCGTCTCAAAACACTACCTCCCTCCGTCAATCTTTGGGGAAATCAGATTTATAAATAAATTCAACAACAATAAAAGATAATACAAAGAGAAAGATTAATATAATCTTTTAGTTAGATAAAGATACAGAAGTAAGATAGAAAAAATGAACGAAGTAATGAAGCCATTAATCATGTCTAGCTGACTTTATAAGCTTAACATATTTATTGTTAATTTCTAGCTTACATAAAACCTTTTCAATGGATTTCAAATATTCTTTAAAAACTTTATTTTAGGTATATTTTATTCAATTTCTAATAATATTATATATAGTTGTTGACAAATTTAGATAACTACCATATAATAACAAAGTGAAATTCTCATTTGATTTATCGTTACATTTTCCCCTATCTCATTTTATTATACTTTCTTTATTATTTTTTTTTCAATAATTATTATTATTCAAAAATAGATGCCTGTAATAATATTTGATTTTAGCATTGGTTTCCCTATAGCTCTCTATAAGGTGGCCTAAACATCAATTGTTATCACGTTGTTCATAGTGATATGATATGCTTAAATAATTAAAGTAACAAAAATCTACACTTAGTAGTAGCTGAATAAATGTAGTTTTGGCGCAGATACAAAGTTTTTAGTATATATTAATAAATGCGGATTTTAAGCAAAACTAAAATATTAAAGGGTGAAGGCATTTTCATATGGATGTAAATGATCCAGCGGTGCTTGCCTTGTTTAGATTAAAAGCGAGGAAGTCACCGGGTTCAACACGATAACCATGCCCAGTTTGAATACAAACTAGACTTAATACTGCACATGTTGGATATATATTTCTAATACATATTATAACAGCCGCTATGGGCCTAAAAATAATGTATGCAATTTGAGGCGTTCTGAAGAACCTTTGAGTAGGTAGCTTTGTTTAGAATTTTAAATCAGTCCTTCTCCCCCTCACTCCGCCCCCCCCCCCCCCACCTACACGCATATGGTATCAAGTTCAGAAGCAAAATTGCATAATTTCTGCCTCCTTTATGCCTCGACATTTTGTCATTTTCCAAAAAAAAAAAAAAAAAATAGAAGAGGGGGAAAATGCAAACCTCCCGTTGGTTAACCAGCTGTTTTTACTTTCAATAATAATATGCATTTATATAACTCTTATTTTTCTTTTATGTCAATTCAAAAAGAAAGTTTCTAGGAGAGTGACTTTTATTACAATCATGGTAAACCGCATGAATCACAGTATACATTTAGTTGAAATACCGTAGGATTTTTAAAAATAATTTTTGACTAATGCCAATAAATCAGTTAACCCAGTTACAGTTTAATTTAACATAGATGAGGTAATTGATTTTAAATTTTCAAAATAGTGTATTTGGGTAGGAAAAGGGAGAGATTTGTTGGTAAAACAGTCAGTTTATCTACAAATAAACGTCCTCTACCTTCATATGGCAATCCTTGGCAACTAAAGAACTAAATGAAAGATTGTAACCAGGAAAGGTTCAGATCATTTCATCATATGATCATTGTGTTAACAGCAATAATGACCTACATTAACTAAAATAAACTGAATACAGCTAAAAAAAAAACAAAAAAACCAGAGGCACTTCTAAATTAAATCTTCACTAGTCATTCTCTATACAAGTGGAGCTAATGGTTAATATATTAACGCGAAACAATAAAGAGAACTAAACAACTTATCAACACAATAGTTTTATCATTTATGCACTAAGGGCTTTTCTAAATTTAAGAAAATCAACTGACTATCAGATGTGAGAAATGATAGAGGTCTTTTATTATTAAACCTGTTTAAGGATTACAAAAATAACCAAGAAATAAACAATACATTAAAAACAAATTGCTTAATAACTCACAGGCTAACTTCTAAAGACAAAATAAAGTTATAAACTTTATCAAATCAGAATTGAAGAATGAAATGGAAAGTATGTGGACGAAAAAAATATAATATATATAAATAATCATAAATGATCAAACCACAATAAGAAAAAGGGAAACAAGACTAAGATCTTTCAACCGTAACAAGCAGTCTTCGTCAGAGTCAAAAACTCAGTTGGGTTTTTGACTCTGACGAAGACCGCTTGTTACGGTTGAAAGATCTTAGTCTTGTTTTCCCTTTTTCTTATTGTGGTTTGATCATTGATTGTTATTTTACGTGTTTATGTGAAATCTTTTTATAAATAATCATAAGTAACAATGTATTATTATTAGTTGATAACTAATACATAATAATCAATAAATTATTAGAATGCATAACTATAAATAAATAATAATCATAATTTAATAAAAATTAAATGCTATTGATTTGGCGTAATTTTTATGAATACAATTAAATTTTAGAATAAAGTTTGCCTACTTTTAATCAGAAAACCTGATTTTAATTGTCTTTTTAAATATCTTGCTTTAAAGACATTTTTATCAAAGAGATCTGAAAACTTTGAAGTGCTTATATTTGCCCTGGACTAACGAGGGGGCCAACAATTCTTTAAGTAAGATGATGCTATAATTATGTTTAATTTTTTTTTTATTTTAGCAAATTTGAATTGTATTTTTTTTTATTTTTTCTAAACAAATTGAATTTATTTGTTGAAATAAATACTAACAGTAGTTCGATTAATGTAAATTACATTTTTATTTTACAATTGTAGCAAATTATTATGTATACTGCATTTTTTTTTAACAAATAATTTTAAAATTAGCTTATACAAATGTTTTCCAAAATAAAAGCATAACGTCTGTAATGATGCACCTTAATTTTATTTAGGATTAAAACATTAACCATGTTTTCTTATTGTTGACTTATTTAATGATTTATTCCTTAATTGAATTATTGTACGTTAAGTAAGATATAATGCACTTTCTTTATCATTACGCTCACTGTAATATAAACTAGGCATGGGCAACCTTTTGGTAACCGAGGGCCGCATTATATAGTTTAAAGTGACTGCGGTCTGTATCGTAATTTCTGTAGTATTTTGATACATACAGATTATATTTATAATATATAAATACATATATAGAAACTGTGTACTATATTAACATGTCAATAATTATCTAACTCTTTTTATTCTTTTAATGAAAAGTATTATTCAAACCTCATTATTTCATAATGATAATGAAGCAATTATTACAAAGCAGTCCCCAAAAGATTAGTAGCGTATATATAAAAAAAGGCTAAAGCATTTGTTATTGTTGAGCGCGTGCTCTCTCTCTCTCTCTTCCTCTCACTCTCTCTCTTTCTCTTCAAATAATTAATTTTCTTACAAAAGTCTTGGTGAGCTTTTGTGGATAAGCAAAAAGCAAAGGAATTTTTAAAATTAAGATAGAATTCCAGACAATCTCCGAGGGCCACACAAAAATACGTGGTGGGCCTCATGTGGCCCGCGGGCCGGAGGTTGCCCATGCCTGATATAAACTATGCTGGAAAGAGCATTGCCTTTGACAATGCTTACCAGCCATTGCACACACGTCAAACTATTGTCCTCATATTATGATACGTTCAGTATAATCCTTAGTCTAGGTCCATTCATATATGAAATTTTAAAATTTTTGGTTCCCGTTAAGCACGCACAGAAGTATGGGAGTGAGAGAACCTTTTTGTCCAGTCATCTACGCCCCCCCCCCCCCCTCACCAACCTCGGACATAAACACATGCACATATATATAAAAATAATATCAAGAATGAAATATATCAAAATATATTAATGATTCCACATGATAATTATGCTAAAGGAGAAAACTGAAATAAATAATTTATACAAAGAGTGACTTAGTGATTAGTAATGATTGGAAGAGAGGACCAGGTTAGCTCAGTGGCAACGTGATCGCCTCTAAACTGGAAGGTCTGGGGTTCGGTACCCACGCTGGCCTTCAATTTATTCATGTACGAGGTGAATGCATCTCTGCACGTCTTCCAACGGAGAGGTCGTTAAGCCGTCGACCCCGGGTCTGAACCATATCAGGTACTTGATAAAGCTTCCTATTCTAAATATACTTGAGTTAGGCAAAAATCATAGGACCATTAATGTAGAATCATAGTGTGGTAACACAAAAGGCCAGTGTTCAGCCTATGTGTACGTCTTGTGAAACTGCCACTGCAATGTAACCTAATGAATGGAAGCTGATTTATCATGAAGCAAAGTGGGTTTTACAAATGTAGAGGAAACCATCCTATTCCTTTCTTAAAACCAGAGAAATAACTTCAGTAGTGAATGATACACGATGTAAAATCGTTTGAGTTATGAATTATTAAAAATAAAATTTATAATTTTGATAAGTTACACAATAGGGAAAAATAACTGAAACCTTCGATTGCCCTTACATGTACCCTTACATGTAATGTAAGTATATAAAGAATCATACCAATATGTGGATATGTAAAATGAATAATAAAAAAATAAAAATAGTTTCTCTCTTGAAGTAGACCCAAAAATATCAGTTGAAGTTTTGAATGGAACATAAGGCGCCAGATAGCTATATAATGAATAAAAAAGAAACTTCCGCGGGTAAACTGACTCATTGATTCATAGAGTAGGGCAGTATACCTTGGGATTATTACCTCTCTTTTCCCCGTCTACTGCTAGTCGAATGCTATTCTAAATTTATGAATTTGCCTCCATAAGCGACCTGTTGAGTTGATGCATTATTTAGTGGTATTTATTGGGGCACTTGTTATCCCCTGGAGAGCGTTGCTTTTCCCTCTATCACTAATTAATGCCGGCAGCCAAGCCGGTACACCTGAGTCGCGCAACCTCTGCCCCACATCTCCAACTGACCTGCATTTACATCTAGTCCCCTTCTCCATTCCTAACAATATAACAAAGCCTTTTGTTTATTTTCAAATAATAATATTCCTGGCTCATACCTATTAAAACAACGTTCTGCTATCAACATCTGCTTTGCAGCAGAGTATTAGCAGTGTTTCACAATATTGAAATAAATTTTGTATAAAGTAGTGCTATGAGAAATGAGCAATTTTAATGTATAGAGACTTCAATTTGATACATATATTAAAAGTTAAAAAGGTTACATTGCTTGAACAATGTCTGTGGAAGAGTTGAATATTTATTATAATAACAAGTATTTCCTTTTCATGTCGTGTTTACTTAACTGCTAATAACCAGCAAATTCACAACAAATTTTACTCAATATCACTCTAGAATTGTTGTAGATAATCATAACTTACTATTGTGGTGGGAATATTTCAGATGAAATACTTACAGTAAAGTCAGTAAATAATCTCCCACAACATTAGGACTTTTTTTTATCATTATAACAATGTATCGTTTCAAAAATTGCAAAAAAGGTTGATTTCTGAAACTGAAAGGCGAAGGAAGAGATTCTGAAAAGAAAAGAGTAATATAAGAAAAAAAGAGAAGAACAGCTAAAAGTAAAACTACATTGCAAAGTAAGAAAATAAATTGTGAAAGAAGAAGACTGAAAGACGAAGAGAAGTTATTGATTCTAAGTGTGGAATTCGGAGTGAGGAAGCAGAAAGCAGTGATCGTGGTCTACGCAATGAACGTACAATGACGTACAATAATGGTTGATCTGCGAGTGCATCAGATGTTCTAAAAGTGTTTCCTAAACTTTTTCGAGTGACCACCTCCTTGGGTCTATAAGCCTATAACTCAACACCCTTGAATAATAATCAGATTCCTAGACTAAATAACCAAATGAGTAACATTTTAATAATTAAATTAAAATAATTACTAATCGAATATTTATTTAGAATCCAATAGATGTATTGTTTCATAGCATATTTATGCAAAAGAATTAATACACAATAAAAGAAACTTCGGTGAGAATATACTTTTAACATAAAAATAAATTATCAAAACAAATAATTTTAAGAAATTGTTTCCTAGAAGTTTACATGTCGTGTTTTCACTTAAATTTAGAAATTATATTGCATGAACTTTTTCAATTTATGGAAATAGAATCCCCGCTCCTTTTTGCATTACCGCCCCCCTATATCGGAACACCGCCCACTTTGGGAAACACTGTTCTACGAGTAAAAGAAGAAGATGAACAATTGCAGCTGCACACAGAGTTGGGTGCAAAACAGAAGAATGCAGTTTGTGAGAAGACATCTGGACCTTCTAAAATACAAGTGGATGTTGTGGAATAGAAAGTAGAAGAAGAAGAAGTTGAGAGAGTAGAGGAAAGCTGGCATCCGAATTCAGAAGAGAAGGAGAAAAAGACCTCTGGAAGAAATAGAAACGCTACAAAGATGTACTTTTCAGAGCAATAATCTAGTAAATCAAATGTATTCCTTAGTATGGACAACCAGAATTAACTGCTTCTGATTGTCTGATGCCCTAAACAGGTTCCAGCTGCTAATCCTCGGAATGCATAATATTTTGGGACTCCCAAGGAAAAGCAAATGTTAGCATTTGGTTCACCGTAAACAGCTATCCTGGAGCAAAAACAGAGTACCACAAGCTCATACTATGTTTCGCCTGAATACCTGTTTATCTTGTTCTTTTCCTTTTTTTCAAGGTTGGATAAGATGAAATTGTTTCATTATTCTTGTTTTTATCCCCTGTATTATAAATGTCATCACAGTTATCTATTAAAAAGTATTTTCATCAACCACTTGTTACAAGTACCCGAACAGAATTGTTCATTTTTTAGTTGTAAACTAAACTATGAACAGTATACAAATAAATTAATTTCTTGTCTGACCGGAAATTTAAGCAATATTGACCATTTAAGTTTTGTTCAATAGTCTACAAGTTCTGTTATAATATTTTAGGAATGAATGATTACCCTCTGATTAAGGTCTTGAAGATTTGAAACATATGCTACTGTTGGCGAAAGTCGACTAACGACCAAGTAACTAGTGGAAATATGTACCTAGTGAGATATTAGGTCAATGGACTTATCTTTAACCTTGTTAGGGTTTTATTTCAATTAAAAAGAGTTTTTGCTGTAAACATGTAATTGTAACAAACTATTTGATGTTACAATATTTCTGGTGCTTCTACTTCAAATGGTTTTCAGTAAGTAATCTCTTTCATGTTTTATATAGGTTATGTTAGGTTGCAGAAGCAGTCACACATAGGTTGAACCCTGATCCTCTGTAACATCACACAATGAACCTTCTTCTTTGGGAGTCCTAAAGTTTGTGTAACTTAAGTATATTTGAAGTAGATATCTTTATCGGATACCTGACAAATGTATAGGCTAGAGACCGACGGCTTAACGTCCTATCCGAAGGACAACGTGCTCAGATTTTTCACATCCCGTGTGAATAAATCGAGTGCATTCACGCAGGATGCGAATACCTCCTTGGTTCAATATAGAGTGGGTATTGAACCCAGTATCTACTAGTTGAGAGGCAATCACATAAGTCACTGGGCTACCCTGGTACCCAGTCTAATTAAATTAATTATATAAATTAATTAAATGTGGTATGTACTAGAGGTAAGATAGGGCCTAAAAAATCCAGCCCGAGCCCGACTCGGTGTATAGTGGGTATATATAGTAGCAATTTCGATCTTGAAACATGCCTGTCCACTATTTAACATGCACTTCCTTTGCATATAAATACTGCTCATCTCTTTTATTCAAATTATTTACTTCATAACAAATATTCCATAGTTAATTATCCATACCCCGCTTTGGTATATATAATATATAAATATATATATATTTAAAGAAACTATAGGAGAAGAAACCCGGGCCCGACCCTACACGACCCGACCCGACCCGACACGACACGACCCGACCCTACCCTACCTGAAATCGGGCCGGGCTCGGGCTTAGGATCAAACCTCTGTTATGTGTACCCAAGGAGACAAACATTTACCTAATTAAAAACAAGTAGTTAACCGCGACTTGGCAATTTTCAACAAATAATAATAATAATAATAATAATAATAATAATTAATTGGCTTAATTAATAACAGGCTTTTCTGTTTATGATACGAAATTTCAAGTGAAAAAAAAATTTAGTACTCACCCACCAAATTAAAATGAGTACATTGAATACTCATAAATTATAATGTTTATTACAATAAATAAAATATAGATAAAATGATATCTATGAATTTATGATTAATTCATTAACTGTGCAATCTGCTATAGTGTGGTATTTACTCATGTTAGGAAAACTAATAAATCTCCACACAAAAAAGTTTATTATAAGAAACTAAAGAACGCATTTCGAACACTTGATGTTCTTCTGCAGGTTACATCTAGAAAAAAATGTATATTCATTTAAGAGCTTTGGGAACATAGGGGTGAATTAATTAAAATGAATACATCTGACACTATTGAGTGATAACTCATAGTCACGCATGTCACTATTAGACATGTCTCAGTATGTAGTTTTAAGTTAAGGATCAATTTAAGCCATTTCAATATTATTCCCGTTATCACTCAATAGTGTCAGATGTATTCATTTTAATTAATTCGCCCCTATGTTCCCAAAGCTCTTAAATGCATATATATTTTTTTCTAGATGTAACCTGAAGAAGAACATCGAGTGTTCGAAACACGTTGTTTAGTTTCCTGTAATAAACTTTTTTGCGTAGAGACTTAATACTTTTCCTTACATAATTTATGATTGTTTCCACAAAACCAGAAAAAGAATACTTTAAAATTATTACCATTATTTAATTTAGTTCTTAATATTTTGAACGGAAATAAGTTTAAGTGAATGAAACATAACTGATGTTAATGCAAAAAAGAACGTACTTGGTAAGACACATGCACCACTAGCGTGCAGGTGAATAACTATATCTACACAAATTTAGTGTTTTATTTTGAAAACTTAGATGACTGCAGAAATAAGAATAGCACAGTATGAAATTTATAACTGACTGTGTTCTTCAGATGAAAGTTGTCGATCTTGAAATTTGTTTCTTAAAACCCATCATCAAAAGTTTGAACCGAGTGCAATAATTTATTATTCTGTATGTCAGATATTAGTAATGAAAGTAAAAAAAATTTTAAGTGTTGTATAAATTGTGTTCACATCATGATAAATATACAATTGTTCATTTTACTATGAAGAACAATGCATTAACTGAAGGGTAAATGACGTATTGTTTGTATTTAATTTTGAATTTGATTTTTCAAAGCTACACAATATGGCAATAAAAAGCAGTGAATGTGCGAGGAGTTTTCAATGCACTCTTGTTGGATCGAGCCTCAAGTGTCTGACAGTTCATGGTCGATTGGTTAAAAGCCTAAGAAAGCTCTTGATTCAGATATCTTTCAATCTACCTATCCCATTTGTAGAGTCTCCCAACCAAGACATTCAGAGTCTTTCACATCATTTCGTCCAAGAAATTCAATATAAAACGTTCTTTTTTGTTTAAATATATCCATCTAAACGGTTATTTTTGGAGGTTCATGCAGATTAATTCATGTATTCGACATGCCTTATATATATATATATATATATATATATATATATATATATTATTAAGGAGTTTTTCCCATTGCTCTCCTCTTCTCCTTCTACCTCGTCTATTTTTCCTGAAGCCCCCTCCTTATCATATCGCAAACCACCGAACCTCAGAGGCATTTTCTCCCATCACTCTCCCTTGAACCCTGCACTTGGGAGGGGAATGGTGGAGTGCGGACGGAGCAGATGCCAAACCTGTCTTATCATAAACCCTAATCCCTTTTTTACTTCCCCCCATAGCAACATTAACTACCCTTGTCCTCCCCACACCTCATGCACATCGGTTAATTGCGTTTACCGTTTGGACTGCACCCAGTGTGATGCATTCTACGTTGGTATGGCCTCTATGCAGCTCAACTTGCGTATGAATGGTCACAGGGCTTCCGTTGGTCAACGCAAAAACCTCCCTATTGCTATCCACTCTAATTCCCATGGACTGGATTTTAATCACTGCTTCCGGGTCCAAGTCCTTAATCATATCCCTGTTCCGTCTTCTCGGGTTACTCTAAGAGCTTCAGAGGAGGCAATTATCTGTCTTCTCAAAGCTCGCTCTCCTCCTGGCCTTAACTTGTACCGTTAATTTAATTTTTTTTTTTATATTATTTTTAAATTTTTTTTATTTTTATTATTTTATTTTATTTTTTATTTATTTATTTCTATTTTTTATTTTATTTTATTTTATTTATTTTTTTTTAAATTGTTTATTGCTTCATTTACTATTCTTCTCCTTCTGTTATTTTTATTTGCTTTTATTTGTTCTTTTTAGTTATTTTTCTCTCTGTAGTTAGTAGCTTACCTAGGACGGCCGACAGAGTGCGTGCGTGTTCGTTTGCATTCGGCCTACCTCTCAGTTAGCTTCAGCTACTCAAGGGGACTACTTCTACCCGATGACGACGACTGTCGAAATATCGTTGTGAGTCTTTTGTGTGTATCTTTATTTGTTTTTTCTCTTTCATGTGTTAACTATATATATATATATATATATATATATATATATATATTAGTATAAATAGGAAGCAGACCTTTTTTTATACAAATTGTGTTAAACTGAATTGCCTTAATCAAACATACCTTTTTTTTGAGCAGTTTTTTGTATTTTATAGATAATTTCAAATCATCTTGATTCAGCTGGTGAATTATTTCAGCAAAACTCTGGTTGGCCATCATTATTTATTCACTAACATTTGACATGTTTCGGCTGTCTCCAACCATCTTCACAAACAAAACTATTTTCATCGTTACTGTTATGTTTACATACTTGTTGGATGAAAATAGTTTTGTTTCTGAAGATGGTTGGAGACATCCTAAACATGTCAAATGTTAGTGAATAAATAATGATGGCCAACCAGAGTTTTTCTGAAATAATTCACCAGCTGAATCAAGATTATTTGAAATTATCTAAGAAATACGAAAAACTGCTCAAAAGAAAGGTATGTTTGATTAAGGCAATTCAGTTTAACACAATATATATATATATATATATATTTTGAAATAATTATAGGAAATTTAAAATTGTTTAATGTTCATAACGGGTTCAGTCACGATCTCACCTATCAAGAAGTTCCTATTATTCAAGATGTTGCTGCCTGACTTCTTGTACATACTGTGGTTATTGCAACATTCTATAATGATAGATTCCATTTATTTTGTGGCAATAAACTCTTCATTGGTTTGTTTCCTGTGCCTCCAGTTATGATACTTCACCTTCCGCTGCAGGGTGCAGTACACTGAGGTGACACTAACCATTTCCGTTTAGAGGTGAATACTGTGGCTTATTGGTTAATTACAGTATGTTTTAAAGTGGAAACACAGATTATATTGTAGACTTATATTTTTATAAACGTGCCAAATCGGTTCTTGTCATCTTAGGGTGAATGCGTTTACGTGATTCTCAATCAAAGCATACAAAGTCCAGGTGTTCTAGAGTCGTTAGATCTCTTGGTATAAGTCTCGTGTCTGAAGTATGAATAACGATCGAACAGCGTATAAACCGTGAAATAGATGGATTTATAATGCATTTAACAACTAAAAGTGTGTTATTGTACTAAAAATGCCTGAAACATTTCTAGATTTATGAGTAAATTTTATTTAGCACTGGTTTTGTAGAGGTGAAGTGGGACATTGTCTGTGACTGAGAGGATGATTTGAAAAGAAATAGGGTTATTGGAACAATGGAGGGCCAAGTAATGAGCTCACTTAGGGCTGTATCCCCTAGGTGGTCTGATTGGGAAACTCATTCAGTAGTCCGCAATTAGCGGCAGTCCAATTTGTTCCCTCCCTCTTACCAATTAAGTCACCCCATACGCTAAACTGCCCTAAAGGGCTTGCAAAAATTAAATCCCTCGCAGGCCAGCCTGGGGTAAGTATGACTTGGACAGGAATCAATTTCGACTGCTCTTGTCTACGATCCAACTAACTGTCCTTTATTTCAATTGTATTCAACTCTAACCACAACAACCATTTAGAACAACAGAAATCAAGCCGACCAATCTTTTGGGAAACACAGGAATAGTGAATACTCTATTTAGAGACTCATGCAAAAAATATGTACTCCATATTTATAGGGGAAAATATAATTTTAACAGTAAGTTAAAAGTAAAAGGCCATACCTTAAATTAATTAAAATTATAATGGATGTTGATAAACAGAGGGATACAAAAAAATACAAAATGAAAAATTTGCTTTCAAAATGATTGATATATTTTAGTGAAGGACTTTTAGCTGAGTCGATATTCATTTAACTGAAACACTCAACATTTAAGTAAAATATATTTTTAAGTAAAATTCATTTTTAATTTCATTCGCCTTTATATGACAATGCTATATATATATATATATATATATATATATATATATGTTCAAATCATTAAGCTAGTGACCACTGATGACCGTAGTTTGACATTAAGAGCGTCTGAGGAGGCCCACATATGGTTATTGGGGGCCCGATCAGATCCCGGTTTAAATCAGAAGCGTTAACTTTTATTTGTTTTTCCTTTTATTTTTAACTTATATATTCATATTCATATATATATATTTTTTTTTTATTTTATTATTATATATATATTTTTTTTTCCCTTTTTTTATTATATATATATTTTTTTTTCATTTTATTTATTTATTTATTTTTTTTTTATTATTTCCTTTTTTATAATTTTTAATTTATAATTTTTAATTTTATAATTTTATCTATTGTTTTTGCTTTCTCCGTTCTCCGACGTTTAGTGCCTAGCTCCTTTTTTACGCTAGTGCTGCTCTCTTCGGTTGACTCTTTATTTCTTCATTCGCGCTCCGTTCTTCGACGTGGGGAGATCTCTCTCACTTCGTCCTCTCTACTAGTCTACTCTCCTGATGACGAACAACAGTTCGAAATATTGAATTCTGTAAGTTTTCTTTGTATTCTCTTTTCTGTGTCGTGCTTTGTGTAATTTAAATTTATATATATATATATATATATATATATATATATATATCAATGATCAAACCACAATAAGAAAATGGGAAAACAACAAGACTAAGATCTTTCAACCGTAACAAGCGGTCTTCGTCAGAGTCAAAAACCCAACTGATATCAGTTGGGTTTTTGACTCTGACGAAGACCGCTTGTTACGGTTGAAAGATCTTAGTCTTGTTGTTTTCCCATTTTCTTATTGTGGTTTGATCATTGATTGTTGTTTCACGTGTTTATGTGAAATCTTTATATATATATATATACCTCATTAAAGATCTTGCCAACATTAAGTTTAGTATGTTTCCTACATACCTTTTCAAGGTTTCGAATGCTACCTTTCCATCTCTGTGGTACCATATAAATTATAAAAACATACTAAACTTAATGTTGGCAAGATCTTTAATGAGGTATGTTTAAAAGAAGGTCTGCTCCCAAAGTATACCAATATATATATATATATATATATATATATATATATTATATCTATGATTATGCTATCCCGGCTTTGCATCGATGAACAAAACATTGTGTATCATACCATTATAAAATGTGTCGATTACATAATGTTTATAACGAACAGCATTTGTTAGATATAGCCTGTTGTATGAAGGACTTTTGGTAGGTTTAGTTTTTGGTATGAAGAGGATTCCTAATTGTTGTCATACTGTGTATACATATTATCATCGTTGCAATCTGAAATACTAAGTTTGAACTATGATCCCACATAATTTAATTTTGGGTGGAATATAGCCTTACGAAACTTTTATTTTGCTAAAATCCGTGCAGTTTTACTAAGGAATGTTATATTACATTAATGTCCCTTGAACGGTACCACATGCAGAACATTTACAAAACGCATATTAAATCATCCCCTCATCTATCAAATATACATTATCTGAACAAGTGTAAAATTGATTATAGGAAAGTCAAAAAATAAAAATGCAACAGACTCGATTTATTTTATAACTACTATACTTACTTTACTAAAATAAAGTAAAAATGAAAAAAATAGGGCACATATTTTGTTATATGTTTAAATATTTGTTTTAATAAATTTATTTGATTGACTTAGTTTTATAATTAAAGTATTCAAGCGAAAACATGTTCCAGTTATTAAATTTATAAAAAAAATATGAATTGCTAATGTATGCATATATTATTTGTAGACTAATATTCAATGATTAATATAAACATATTTTTTTAAAATTTAAACTATAAAACAAATAAAATTGTTCTTCCATGTGTCTGTCTTATCATCATTGGTCAATCGGCTGAAATCCATTAGGCCTAAACAAAAAATAAAGAAATGGCACGCATGGAAGGGTTTTGCTTCCTTCCTGGTGTATTGTAACGAAAATCGAAGCGTATTTCAATTGGATTTCTGATAGGTGGGGATTACAAATATACGAGTACAATGATAGACCCAGTATGCAGTGTATAGTGCACTCAATTCATATATTTCGAAAATTATAAAAATATATTATGAAACATTTCACAACTATAGAATTATTATAAAATCTAAATTTATAAATTTACAAACATTTCCTGGATATATTTTCAAATTTTTGTGAATGTTTCCGTTTTTCAGGCATGATAAATCATTAAATGTCATGTAAGTAACTTTCTTAAAAGAAATTAACTGTTTAATTTCAAGTCCTGAATTTAAATAGTACTTTTAAGAAACAGATGCAAGCCAAATATGGGGCGTTATTAACAATATATGTTTAAATGAAGGACTGCTTCCAACTTATATATATATATATATATATATATATATATATATATATATGTACAATGGCAGCAGGTCTTCCCTTAAGCATATGTTATTAAAATAAGCAGCAGCTTCTGCATTGACCAGTTTCTTGTTGACACTCTCTAGTTTTCGTATCACTTTGCGGTGAGACTCTGGTAGCTTCCAAAGAAGGTTAGCAAAAGACATTAACACACACAATAAACATAGGTCAAACACGAAAAACTAACTTTTAATCACTGTTTTAATCACTAAATTAACAAACTAAATAAAAATACGTACAAGCTTTCGGCTCTCATTCGCCATCCTCAGGTATAAACTAAAATTAATTAAGTCTAAAGCACTATAGTTAAAAAGAATAAAATATTTGAACGATGCCTACAAAATTACTGCGTGTATTTGTAAATACACCTGCACCATAGGAAGTAAAGCTAAGGTGGGAGTGAGGGGAGGGGGAGGTATGCATGGCGACAGGGTCGGCCAAAAACTACCTGTGGTCCGCAAAGTGATACGGAAACTAGAGAGTGTCAACAAGAAACTGGTCAATGCAGAAGCTGCTGCTTATTTTAATAACATATATATATATATATATATATATATATATATATATATATATATATATATATATAAGGTTGATAGACATTCTTCTTTTAAACCCATACAGCTAAATAATATGCTAAATCCCGATTAAAGAATAATAGTATGTTTGATAGAACCATTAAATCAAACGGTTGATATATTATTGAATTTGTTATATACATATATATAATGTACATTTTGGCAATATTTTTTTGACTAAAAGTATACATATTATCTGGAATTAGCTTCTGTATACACGAAAGAACAATGTTACTTTGGTCTTTTAGTAACGTAGCGTACTCCCAGAAAGTAGGATCCCCAGACATACAAATGCTTATATCTTCAAAGTTTTGTTTACTGTTAATAAACAGTTGTTTTTAAAATTGTTCACAACATAGCTTGATCAAAAAAATAATTAACAAAAATGAGATATTTCCCATTTAAATTGAATGTCATTTCGCCTTTTCTATAGTATGAACAATCACAAAGACGGAAATTGGATTTCCTATTTCTAGATTCCTCAGAGGTTAAGGCAATTTACCTCTATTAGGGTTTAAGAATATTTATTTATATATATACATATATATATATATATATATATATATATTTCTCTTTTAAAGGTTTAAGTAATAATTTCAACATTCTGTTTTAAGCTATTCAATATAATTTTTAAACTTGAATCAACTCCTTTGCAGTAATGAACAATAATATATCTTTGAACTGAATTGTCGTTAATTTCATCAAATATTGATTCGTATGTTTTTTTCTATTATTGAATTTAATTTGTCCGTTTCATATTTGGCTTGTATCTGTTTCTTACACAATTTCTCCAATTTCCAGAATTCCTTCCTCGTCTCTTCATTAAAACTATAAAGCTTATCACCAATATTGCTAGTCGACATGTTTTGAATGTACCACATTCACCCTCAGGACAATATATCATTATTTAACAATATATATATATAAACTATATTGACACAAAGAACACTCAGAAATCAAACAGAAACTCACTATTATATTTCGATATCCTCGGCATCAGGAAGATAGAAACGAGTCGCTCCGAAGGCAGACAACGACTCGTTTATATTACATTTATTCTTATAATTAGATTATTACTTATATATACCATATATATTTATATTAATATTTTATAACGTTTAATTTTTATATTTATATATTATTTATACGTATTTTACAGATTCACATCGAACTCTTAAAGTTATAAGTATTCAAAAAATTAAAGAAGTAGGATGGCAAAATGGGTTATTATGGGATATCAATAAAATAATGAGTGGTTGATGGACAGCATGTATTGTTGGCGATTAAAGAAAGAACCAGTGAATGAGTGAGGTAACTACTGCAGGGAGTTAGTATCAATTTAATAGTAAGAGTAGAGAAAGCTTTTAGAAACTAAAAATAATTGCAAGAAAAGGTGAAACTTTCATTCTCGATATGTGACAGTTATTATTTAGTGGATTATAAATATTACAGTCATTTGATTTAAATCTGCTTGCCAAGTCAGGAATATGATAAGAGTCATACAGGAATAATGAGGCAGGTGGTTTATAAGGGTGGATTTGAGTCAGAAGGGTAGCTACCCTTCTAGTCATTCCAATTAATCTAATGGCGCAGCCATCAAGTTGAATCGCAAATAATTCTCAGCAGGAAATTAATAGAAGAGGTTGAGAGTGAGGCAGAGACAGCGATGATGTGTGTACTGCATTGTGCGCTCCCGCAGGACAACACGCCACCCACTGATACCATCTAACCTGTTATTTCCTCTCTGCCAATTCCCTATTCGAATCAATTTTATTTCACACTGATTCAGTCAGCTCACTTTCCACACCATTTTTTTCCCAATAAACGATTGTTATCATCTATTATTGCTTTACCAAGACAGAAGCTAATTGAAGATAATATGTACACTTTTAGTTAAAAAAATATTGCCAAATGTACTGTATATATAATATATATATATATATATATATATATATATATATATAATCAATAATCAAACCACATTATAAAATGGGAAAAAAAGACTAAGAACTTTCAACCGTAAAAACTCAGTTAGGTTTTTGACTCTGACGAAGACCGCTTGTTACGGTTGAAAGATCTTAGTCTTTTTTTCCCCCATTTCATATTGCGGTTGGATCATATATATATATCGTTAATACCGAAGCTGCGGTACATTTCAACAATTTGGAAATTACCACCTTATATTCGTAAGACTGTCAGGAGACTGGAACAGCTTAGTTTAAAAGTCGTTAATACCGAAGCTGTGGTACATTTCAACAAAGTATGCCTCCAAGAAGATTTGCTACCAACCTATACTAATATATATATATATATATATATGTTGCTCTTGAGCAACAGGACTAAGAGCTACTTTGAAAGATTACCGTAAACTGTGTCTTTATATCATCTCTAAAGACTCTAACATTTTTTTTTTAATTACCCTGAAGATGACTGGAATCCAGTCGAAACATGTCGGTTCCCACTTAATTAACATTCTCCAACGTTTGGATGAAGGAAAGAAGAAGGTATTCAGAAACCTTGAAAAACTGGTGAAGAAAATATATATATATATATATATTGTCATAAGACAATCCTTATATTTTAGGGAATATAAAGACAGGTCTTTTAGACTTTTTTTTTGTTTTATAGATTGCTATATTTCCTATTTTCTTTTATTTATCATTACTTTGAATATGGTCTATGCAGATTGAAACATCGGTGTATTTGTTTAAGTTTATTGATAACTTTACGGAATTGAGTAACACATTAAATTGTTAAGAAAATTTTGTTGAAATTCCTTCTCCAAATGTGGAATGCAAGTTAGAAAGGTTTTATACAAGAAATAACCAAGAATAAGAATTTTCATAACATTCAGTGAAACATGCGTAAATGAATGTGTGTTCTATGTAAAGCAGTAGATATGAATATACGAATGTTCATAACATTGTTTACTATTGCTTGTATATTCATGAACAACCAAGGCTCTCCTATTAATAATAAGCACCTGCTTTGTTGAAGTGACACTTATTAAGCCAGCAGTAAGAAGTAGAACTCTAGTAAGTGGACCCTTTAGATTGGCAGCTACACTTCTTTCGTCCTTTTCATCAAATTCCTGGTGACAATTTTTACAAAACGACACTGAAGCCTACAGCCTACAAAAGTTTGCGCCTAATTAAAGAGAAACTGCGGTAAAATGCAAAATTAATTAAAACTTTAATTAACAACTCTGTGTCGCTGGACACCTGTCCCTTTCTTCCTTCCAGGCTTTTCACTTTCTCATTTATTTTTTGTTGAAAGAAATATTGACGGATCCTTCAACAGTGTTTTCATTTGATTTATTGCTAATGCTTAAAGTTGGATGTAGCCTTCACTCAGTCCTTGCACTATTCTTCATACTTAACATCAATATTCACTGCTTGGATACTCTAGACATGACATGACAGCATTTCCACTAATTCTTTTCTTCGATATTTTTATATTCATATAGTATTAATCATTGTTATAACATCATAAAAATCGAACATAAAAAACTATACTTCATAGTTAAAAATATTTTTTTTCTATTTGTCATTTAAGTTTTTAAATAAAATAAAAACCGTAAATACATTTTTTAGGCAATCACAATCTTACAACAGTGGAGATAAACCTTGTTATAAAGTTTTAACATTTATTTTGCTCTGGCAATAGCTCATCATCAGCTTATTTTTAAATTCAGTTATTTAATTATTTTCTTATTAATTTCGATAATATTTACCTATTAATATGAACTCTAATCAAACTGGTGGTTCTCCTCTTGTGACTTAGGGTTTTTCTTTCTTTGATATTATGTTTGTTCTTGTTATTTTTGTTCTTTTTCGCTTTTTATTCTAAAACTTTGTATATTTTAACACCTGTTTATATCACTTTCTCATCTTTTAATTCTATAACAAAGCTCTAACCTCTTTTGTTTTCAATTTTTAGTTTCTCACTGATGACATAAATTTGAAAGCATTTGAGATTAGCCTTCCAAGATTAGCCAAACAACTTGATTTTAATATAGTGTTTTCTAATCGTAATAACGTGGGTAATATGTTAATAAAAAACTCTCCCAGCGAATTGGAGTCCGCTGGTATTTATAAAATTCCGTGCAAAAATTGCCATAAAATTTATATTGGTCAAACTGGTAAATCATTAAAGACACGTGTAAAACAACACCAATATAACGTAAGTAGACAGGAAAAAAGTAGTGCCTTATTCTTGCATATAAAAAATGAAAATCATCATATTGATTGGACAGGAGCTAAATTTATTACCTATGAAAAATCAATGTTGTTAAGAAATATTATTGAATCGTCTCTAATTAAATTTAATAGATCTAATATTATAAACATTAGTAACGGTCTCTTCAAACTTGATACTTTCGTCACGAAGGCAATAGCCTCTTCAAAGAGAGTTGACAGCTAGCGGATAGTTTTTTACTTTTTCTTACTGTACTCCTTTGTTTCCCCAAACATCCCTTTCTGGACATTAGTCCTTTCCTGTGCTTTCACCCTTTTAAAATACCACTCTTCCCTCCCACTCTTCTCAACTCCTCACCAGATGTTTTCTGCATCTAGTGTTCAGTTGGGTTTTTGACTCTGACGAAGACCGCTTGTTACGGTTGAAAGATCTTAGTCTTGTTTTCCCATTTCTTATTGTGGTTTGATCATTGTTTATGTGAAATCTTTTTATTGAGAGTATATTTTCTGTGTTTTTTTTTATTTTTCCTTGTGTCTTTTACTTTAAATTATTATTACATCTAACAAGTTAGATGTAATAATAATTTATTAACATGCTGTTATACAAAGTTTGTACCTAGCATTGTTCAGATTATAGAGTACTTCATCTTCTCTTTCATGAATAGTATCTATAATATTTATAGTATTCACTTAAAAAATACTGGATCATTTGATAAATTCATTAACTGACAAACCAATACGGCTAAACCATAAATATAAATAAGAAATATTAGGAACTTTTGTCAACAGAGTAATCCAATACTAAACAGTTTCAAAAAACTAGTCTGTTAGATCAAATTTGATTACTGTGTTTCAGATCTCATGGTTTCTAATATTCAAATATCATTTTTGGAACTCATAAAATTAATATTTTACTCTCTTCTCCTTTTATTGGAGAATGTTACAAATGTTGAATATACTCATGTTTTTTTCAAAATTGCCAGTCACGTGGCTAAGTTACCACTGTAAGTGGTTTACGTTTTCCATACTGTTCAATGTAGTATAATTTATTTAATCTCTAAAAGGAATAAAATAGAACTTTATAAGATTAACGAAATGAATATATTTTATTTTATTAAATTTGATATTTTAGCTTATAATAAGTAAGGAAAGAGTTAAATTAAATTGTTTTATAAGAATTTGAACAGAGATTCTAGTTAGTACTCGTATCTTAGGTAATTTGAACAGAGAAGCTACTCCACTCTTTGGATTCCCTTACACAACTATAACAAACTTTATGAGAATCTAACTAGAGAAATTATTTAAACTTAGAGTGAGGAAATGTGAGATAGAGAGAAATGGGTTATTTTGAATTTCTTTACGAACAATCTATGTCAGATATTCCCAAGGTGGATTCCGCGGAACCCAGGGGTTCCTTAATGGACTGTCTGTTGACCTACAAAAACATTTAGAAAAAACTTTTTTTTAAATTATTTTTTAGAACGTATAATTTTTAATTATATGTTCTAAATAACTAACTTTTAGTTGGTATGGATTTATTCAGTGTTTGTTGTGAATGATGAAACTGAATCAGGTGTATATCTACTTGTACACATAAGTGGAAGTGGCTAAAATTTGATTAATATTTAGGATGAATCACTTGTCAGTTTTTGGATCTATCTAATATCCAAATTTCCTGCTATTGCAAAAAAAAAACCCCATCACACATTGCTGTCATTTCCCACTTAGGTATGTAAAACCGGATTTTTCTTTTATACTACCATAAAAACTAAATACCAAAGTATATTTAATACTCTGCTGACTTAAGAATCGAACTCTTAACTATAAAGCCAAACATTAAAAAATTGTATGATGATATGAAATAAAAAAAATATTCTCATTAAACGGTAGAAAATTATTGCAATTATATTATATTTTTAGTTCATGATGATTACAAAATAAACTCTGTGTTAAAATTGTAATATTTTTTTTATGTTTTAAGTACTTATAGAAAATATGGAAATTAAAATTTTTAATTTTAAATTTTTATTCGAAAAATAAATATTTCAATAATGTTACTTTTTAATTTTTTTTAAACCTTCATATTATTTATAAAGAGATATGAAAATATTTATATTATGACCGTATACAATCATCAGAATCTGGAGTTCCCGGGAAAGTTATTGGACCCAAAAAGGGTTCTGCGTCGAAAAACGTTTGGAAAACTCTGCTATGTATTAATACACTAGAAACTCCTCACTTGTGTCACATCCGAGTGTAACCGATGTTTACCCGAGTAGGACCGATGGTAAAACGAGAGTGGTCG
This sequence comes from Hermatobates lingyangjiaoensis, assembly GCA_026182355.1. Lineage (NCBI taxonomy): Eukaryota > Metazoa > Arthropoda > Insecta > Hemiptera > Hermatobatidae > Hermatobates > Hermatobates lingyangjiaoensis. Next base: position 6,849,923 of record JAPFBL010000253.1, read on the forward strand.
AAGTTTAACAAGTGTGACCGAAGTAGCTAACAATAGTGAAATAAAATTGTTATTTTGAAATTTAATAAAAAAAAAAAAAAAAACTTTGAATCGTTCTAATGAGTTAATATGTTAGAAGAATAAAATTGTTATATGTAAAAAGTTAACCCCAAATCAAATACATATATGATGATATATTCCACGGTGTGATGGGTGATTATGGACCAAAGTGAATGACTAATCAAACAAAACATCAGTTGGTTGCTAACCTTGTTTGATATTGCATTCACTTATAATAAAGTTGAGTGTATGCCACTCCAAATTTTTATTTTAGTTTTTATTCCCGTTCGAATCGAATATATTATTGGAGAGGCAGTATAGCGTCTGTCGGGTTAGCTATTATGTTAATAATTAAATACTAAATGAAATTTAGCTAAAGTTAACGGGACATTCCCTGATTGTTATACGGTATGACGTTTACCGTGCCAGCCAGTCAATATGAAAATATATTATATATTCTCAAAATATTTGTTTTTAAAATATGCTAAAAGCAATAAAAGTTAATCTACTGCTGTCAAATTTATACTAGAAAGTGGTGGGCTAAGTTTCTATCTTTAAGAGAGTGGGGATAGGCTTGTATTACTGATTGCTTTCATAAAAGGAGAGAAAAAAAAAACCCTTTGCTGAGTTACTGGATTTCTCTCTAAGTAGATAGTAAGTTTGATGTTTTCTTTTCGTTAGCTGCATTTGTGGTCATGAATAACATATAGCGCAAGAAAGAGAATCACATAAATATTCAATTCTCTAGACGGCTAAGTAACATCATACGGAATCCTGTTTGCACTCTGCAGTATATCATCATTATTTTTATTTCTATATACTTCGCGATATGAAAATAAGAAATTTTACCATTCAGGTAATATTTAGTAGAATTTAAAATGGATTTAGTTCAAGATAGTTTAAATTCCCTCCCATTGACTTAAACTGAAGTATACAGAGTCATTGTAACTAATTATAGGATAGTACTATAGTATCATACTAGCAAATGTTTTGCCTTTTACAACATTTGAATAAGATTGATTTTGTTTTACCACTTTAATTGCATTTGTTAATTTTATTTTATACCCATCTAATTCCGTCTTTAAGGATTTATATATTTCATCTATCATATTTACAGCAATTTCCAGGACGGGAAACGCCTGGCCTCCAAAAAATAGTAACTTAGTTAAAAACAGTGAAATGTTTAATTACTTTGAAGAGTTTATAAGACTTTAAAATAAAATAAGAAAGATAGACTTCAATAAACTTTTATAGTGGTGTAATATATAATATAGTAAATTAGATATAGATAATTATGATTAAATACATTTAGAATTAAAATAAGTATTTCAAGTAATTGTAACTGTAACACTAATTTAAGAGCAATTGTAAATAAATTTAGTTATACAATAGTATGTAATATTTATATAAAGTATGCTGTAAATAAATGAATTTTAAAAAAAAAACAAGAAAAAAAGTACTATAGTATCGAAATAGTTACGGAGTAGAAGATTCAAAAAAATAGTGTAGAGTTGAAGGGGCCAGGCTAGCTCAGTGGCTAGGTGCTCGCCTCAAAACTGATAGGACCGGGGTTCGATCCTCACCTGGCCCTCGATTTATTCACGCAGGAGGTGAATAAATCTGAGCACGTCGTCACTCGGAGAAGGACGTTAAACTGTCGGTCCCGAGCCTGTACGATGTCAGGTATTCGTTAAAGATCCCTACTCTAAATACATTTGAGTTAGGCAAAATTTAGAACTCCCACTGTAGAATCAATCTTCATTGTGTGGTATCACAAAGGGCCAATGCTCGGCCTACGTGTGTTCCCTTGTGGGACTGCCACTGCAACCTAACCTAGTGTAGAGTTGACAAATTCAAACTTACAATTTTCTTTTTATGGAAATTGATTAATACTTTGATGCAATATGAAACTAAATTTTTATATTTGTGTCAAAATTCTAGATAAGAAATCTCTATTCGCTAAATTGTTGCAGCAGGATATTGATAAAGGGAAGCACTTGCTATTTTGTAACAGTTCATAAAAATAGGCAATTGATACTGAAACTACAAAGTTAAGTAACTTAATTCATAGTTAAAACATAAGTTAAGTATATAAGATAAGAATTTCAGTAAATCCTCAAACCTATTTCATTACATACTACAAATAAACTGTTCTTTGAGAATTTTTAGTTTACTGAAAGTATATTATTCAATTTAACCGTGCCATCTATATAATTAATAGGGTTTGCCCTATTAGTCTTACAGATTGACTTGGACTCTGATAAAGACCAGTTGTTGTGGTAGAAAGGTCCTAGACCTATTTGCAGTGGTGATCACACAAGGGAACACACATAGGCCGACCCTTTTTGATACTACACAATGATCATTCTACAATGGGAGCTCAAAATTTCACCTTAAAAATTAAGTGTATTTAGAGTATAGATTTTAAACCAGTACCTGACATCGTACAGTTTCAAGACCGACAGCTTCACATCCTCGCCAGGGGACGTTACAATATATTTAGTGTTCAGTGGATACAACAATAAACATTGAAAACTAAACATTGAGTCTTGTATGTCCTGCTGTAGATGTGGCAATTGTATTCATTGATTCAGATATTTTTATTAGAATCCACTTAAACAAAATACTTGTTTTAAAGTTTTGTATCAGGGATTAAAAGAGATTGTAATGATGACTTTAAAGCCAAACGCAAAAGCATAATATATTTTATGATCTTGTCGACTATGGAATGCTATCTAGCCAAAATGTTTAAATAAATATAGCCAACCCATACTTGGTACTCTTTGCACCTACCACAATAGAGATGAAGTGATAAACATATATTTTTGGCATGGAAAAAAAAAACAGAAAACTAGCTTGAAAACTTATATGCAAACAACCTATAAAGTTTTTACTGAGTTGATTATGATAGCCTGTATTATCTGTGTGCTCTGATGGCAATTGCTCTGTTGTCATTGTGGTTATTTTGTTGTTGTTAGTTATTATATATTTAAGCTGTATTTGCATAGCATGATGGAGATTGTTGTGTAGCATTGAAGATTTTGATGCGTGTGGTGCCTTCGGGTGGAGCATGCTGTTCTCTGACAATAAAAAAAAAAAAAAAAAGAAACCTATAAAGTTGTTCAATAGACATCCGAGTTTTAACATATAGTTAAATGTTATCGATACAGTTTATAATTTCATTAATTAGACAAAATTAGCAGTAAATTTCTATTTCTTTTATCTGAATTAATTTCCGCTCAAAGTTTTATTGATTATATTTCAAACTGTTTAATTAATTTCATGTTATTACTGTCACCTGACTTGTTGCAGAACTTACCAGATAGCACCAAGTACTGTACGTCCATGACGTATTACTATACTATTCTATATTATATTTAAATATATATCATCTATATAATATATATATCATATAATATTGTTTATTGTTGTTGTTAATAATAATATTATTGTTTATTGACCGGTTAACATTGTTCTTCCTTTAAATAATGTAAATTTCATTGTCATAGTAAAAAAATTCTTAATTTTGCCTATGGAAAAGGTTTTAAAATAAAACCGAAACGCAGATAATGAAAGTTTCATTTTTGAACATAGAAGATTTGACCGAATCTCGACTAGATAATACACCTATACTATCAAACGGTCGATATATTATTGAATCTGTTATATATATATATATATATATATATATATATATATATATATAAAGATTTCACATAAACACGTGAAATAACAATCAATGATTAAACCACAATAAGGTTCAGTTGGGTTTTTGACTCTGACGAAAACCGCTAGTTACTGTTGAAAGATCTTAGCCTTATTGTGGTTTGATCATATATGTATATATATTGTAAACAAGAAAACGATCCAAAAGGACAACAAACGTTTAACGGTGAATCACAAACACAGAAAAAAAGAACAAAGACACTTACTGTCTCTAATTTTCGGTTGAACCGTCATCAGGAGAGTTGAGATAGGGACACCAAGCGCACTTGTGAAGCGACAGTTGGAGACCCAACTTTCTCCAACGGTCTCCAACCGTCGCTTCACAAGTGCGCTTGGTTCAACCTGATGATGGTTCAACCGAAAATTAGAGACAGTAAGTGTGTTTGTTCCTTAGTTCTGTGTTTGTGACTTACCGTGAAACGTTATATACAAGGTGTGTAAATAAAGTAGTGAGACTGATTTTTTTTAAATTTTCTATTCAAATATAATTACAATGTGATATTGTCACCTTCAAAATAGTTCCCTTCGGAAGCCACACAGCGCTGGAGACGGTCCTTCCAATCATTGTAGCATTGCTGGAACTCGGATTCTGGAATGGCCTTCAGCTGGTCGGTTACAGCAGTTTGTATGTTTTGTAGTGTCCCGAAATGAGTTCCCTTGAGGTGATTTTTCAATCTCGGGAAGAGGAAAAAGTGATAAAGACTCAAGTCTGGTGAATAAGGAGGCTGAGGAGCAACAGGAATGTTTTTACTGGCCAAAAACTCGTTTTCTTTTTGGAATTTTCAGAAACATTTTCGCACAAATTTTTCTCATCTCCAATTCATTGGTCAAAATGTGATGAACGGAGGTGTGATTCAAATTCAACTGTTCCCCGATCATTCTGACTGTCAAGCGTCGATCTGAACGCACAAGGTTCCGTACTCTGTTGACATTTTCATCGGTGTTTGCACTTGAAGGCCTTCCGCTTCGTGGTTCATCTTCAATCGACTCTCTTCCTTCTGAAAATTCCTTAAACCACCGAAAAACCTGTGCCCTTGATAAAACACGTTCTCCATAGGCCGGTTTCGTTTGCATTATGTCCAAGTCTGAAGCCAAATTTGAATGCACACCGCTGCTCAACTTTGAGGTCACTCATTTTTAAAACGCTCAAGAAAAAACCATTTCACGAAAACCAACGCTACGGACAAACAAATGACTGTGGCGAGTTCAGATTCATACTGGAGGCGCATCACACGTGCACTTGACGCTACTCAAGGCCACGCGTCTCCAGCGTTGCCAGATCGAAAGCGACGTTGCCAGTCTCACTACTTTATTTATACACCTCGTATATATATATATATATATATATAATTTTTTTTTTAAAAGTTGTTATCAGCTTTTAATTTTATTTTAGTTAAATGTTTTCTTTTTTAATTTTTATTTGGCTTTTATTTCTTTATCTTCCCTGTCTACCTTTCCTCCGAAAGTTGGCTATACTGTTTGAGTGCTTCAGTTCGAACGCCAAGTCAGTCGTTATCAGCCTTTGGAGCGATTCACTTCTTTTCCTGAAGACGAGGACATCGAAATATAGTAGTGAGTTCAGTGGTTTCCTTTCTATGTGTTCTTTTTTAAATTCTAGTTTATATATATATATATATATATATATATTCACTGATAAAACGAAATACGATCCAAACTGGACACAATACGAGTTCGAGATTAACAAAGAGCAACACACAAAGTAGGGAAACACACTTACAGACTCAAATTTTTGGGTGATCCGTCTTCAGGAGAAAAGAGAATGTTCTATATGTATCTAGATTTCTTTTAATTCGAGTAAGACATGGTATATAAGTCATAATACAGTAATATATAGTATACTCGTATATAATATATTTCATTAAATTACTTGCCTATTTTGATCCTTCCATAGATACTTTTCCTAATCTTCTTATTAACGACTTCCACTGGCAGGGAAGAGTATAGAAGAGTATAAATAAACTCACCAAAATTTTGAAATTTCATTTCAATTTAACGAAATATGTTTGAAAGAAGACCTGCTCCCAAAGTGTAGCAACGGGTTACTTGCCGTTGCGTCTACAACGTGCTTGGTCTCCCATTCTCTTTTCTCCTGAAGACGGATTACCCGAAAATTTGAGTCTGTAAGTGTGTTTCCCTACTTTGTGTGTTGCTCTTTGTTAATCTCGAACTCGTATATATAATATATATATATATATATATATATACACTTTGGGAGCAGGTCTTCTTTCAAACATATTTCGTTAAATTGAAACGAAATTTGAAAATTTTGGTGAGTTTATTTATACTCTTCTATACTCTTCCCTGCCAGTGAAAGTCGTTAATAAGAACATTAGGAAAAGTATATTTGAAAGGATCAAAATAGGCAAGTAATTTAACGAAATACACTATATATACTATATATTACCATATTATGACTTATATACCATGTCTTACTCGAATTAAAAGAAATCTAGATACATATAGAAACGCTTGAGATATTTTCTTAAAAGAAAATAAATATAACTGTAAAAACTCCTGCTCAATTATCTTGTATAAATTTGTAGCAAAATTCTAAATAAATACTTGGGATGCTTGAAGGGAACCATGGAAAATATGACAAAGGTTGGCTTCGAGTAAAAAAAAAAAAAACGGGTGTTCCTTTCTTTTGTGCAGCGAACATTTTTACAACTGAAGAAATATTTTGCATCACTATTTATTCTCCAAGTTAGACCTCTTTTGTTTCCTAAGCCTAGATTAAGAAAGAGTTTTAGTCATTTCGCTTTTCTGTTTTGTTTTTTATTTTTTTTTTGCATAGAAGAATTTAAAACTTTATTTCGATGATTCTGCGATGCTTCAATAAAAAATAATAGATTAAGAGTCATAAAAAAAAAAGAAATTAATAAACTAAGAATTAGAGAGAAACATTTTTTCATTTAATTATCACTTAATTATTAACTCTTCCAATTATTTAACTATATATTTTGAGGAATAAATAATAAAATTCTCATGTTTGTTTCATTTTTTATTTCGAAAGTACAAGAAACAGCGAAGTTTTTCCAAAATAATAACAAACAGTTTTCAATTAAGCTTAATTTGTACCAAAGGAACAGTTAAATATCTAAACGTCTGATTCGATAGGGTTTTGCATGTAACACTCTTTATGCTTACATGCTTACCAATAATAAATATATCATTGAGTTTATTATTATTTACTTTGAAGATTCCTATCATTCTAGTTATTACAGGAAATTAACTTTTAATTTAAAAATACATACACCAAATTAGATCAAATTTAAAAAGTTTATTAATTATGTAATAAAAATATTTCACATAAATACGTGAAATAACAATCAATGATCAAACCACAATATGAAAAGGGAAAACAAGATTAAGATAGACTTTCTAAGACTAGCCAAACAACTTGATTTTAATATAGTGTTTTCTAATCGTAATAACGTGGGCAATATGTTTATAAAAAGCACTCCCAGCGAATTGGAGTCCGGTGGTATTTATAAAATTCCGTGCAAAAATGCCATAAAATCTATATTGGTCAAACTGGTAAATCATTAAAGACACGTGTAAAACAACACCAATACAACGTAAGTAGACAGGAAAAAAGTAGTGCCTTATTCTTGCATATAAACAATGAAAATCATCATATTGATTGGACAGGTGTTAAATTTATTTCCTATGAAAAATCAATGTTGTTAAGAAATATTATTGAGTCGTCTCTAATTAAATTTAATAGATCAAAGATTATAAACATTAGTAACGGTCTCTTGAAACTTGATACTTTCGTTAGGAGGGCAATAGGCTCTTCTAAGAGGGTTGACAGTTAGTGGATACCTATCTATATTACATAATTAATACACTGTTTAAATATTGATCTAGCTTCATGTATGTATTTTTCAATAAAAACTAAATATCTTGTAATAACTAAAATGATAGGAATGTTCAAAATAAATGGCACAAAATGTAATTGATTTTGCCACTGAATTTATAAAAACATATATAACGACCAGGATTTTGAGATGTAAACTGACTCAATAAAGAGAAGTCTTAAGGCAGATAAGTTACCTGATTCTGAAGAGTTTGAATTAGAAAGAATAATAAAAACACTAAAACTAGGAAAAACACCAGGACCGAACTTAATTACGAATTAAATGATCAAGCTATGTTCAGACGTTGGGAGAGGACTATGCCCAGAAGTGAGCCTAGTTTCACAATTAGAAAAAGAAATATGTTCTTTTATTTTTAAAATAAATAAAAAATAAAAAAACTTTTATTTTTTGGAGGTCATTGTATTAACCTCATAAGAATAACTTTTGGAGATATTAATATAAATAAAGGCAATGAAAATATGTGGAAATAAATTTGACTATCTAACTGTTTCTCACTAATTTGTTCAATAATTTTTCGTAAAATACTTCTCTAGACAAACAGGCCAGTATTGAAATGTAAACAGTCAGCTGGTAAAGGAGGGATAAGTTATATACTTTCACTGTTGGATTACTTCTTTGACTTACATTGATTTGGTCTGCATTAAGTTTTGTCTAAGTTTGACCTGAATTAATGTGTAATATTTTATAAAGATTAATAGAGCCATTTCTGAGTGGCTTGTCTTGGCACTGCCAACTGCCCTTTATATCAGTAATACTTATACTACTAGTACTACTACTACTGCTATTATAAGTTACACTTGATTTTAAAGACACTTTGGAATTATAATAAGTAAATAAGATGTCTTTAAACGTATTATGTAATCTTAACCTACTTCTAGTCATCATAAAATATCTAAATTGGCAATAATGTAAGTGTTATTTTTCAAATGAATATAATTAATACAAAACATTTTGTTTACAAGAATGAACAAGTGAATAGCTTACTTGTTCAACAACGAAATGTTTAAAAGAGATAGATGTTTGGAGGATTCAAAGAGTCTTAATTAATCAGGAAAGTGGAAAAAGTAAGTGGATTGCGCTAGGGTTTGTGGTAGATTGGGGAGGGGGCTCGGAGGAATGCTGGAGTAATATTTGGCTTATTCCCAATTGATGGGGCATTGTGTATTAAAGAAAGATCACCCTCTGAGGGCAGCGCTCTCCCTCCAGGCTGATTGTTTATCGTCCCCATCCTTTGTTTGCTATCCTTCTCTTATCTGTCTCCCACCAGATCTCTATCCCAATATAGCGCCTTTTTTTATCTTTTTTTTTTTCATTCAATTGAATCTGCATGAAGTCAAATAAGAATCTCTACATTCCACCCTTCTTTCCATTTCCATCAACCCTTAAACCGCTGTGTTATTTTTTTTTTCTGCTTGTGGTTTCGTACCTTTAGTACTTTTATTTCAAATTAATTATGACTTCATTTCACTTTATCACTAACCGCTGGCGAACAAGAATTAAAAAGGGATGCTTTAAAATAAAGTTTTCCTTTCACTTGACTAAAAAAAAGCTGTGAAATTTGAATGAGTATTTTATCCAAAATTGTGAACTCAGAGTTAAATCCATATTAATATTTTTGGATATTAATTCTTCTTATATCCAGAAAGCTGGAAATTCTGATTAACAATGATTTGTTGGAATTTTTTCCGGAATATGAGCGAGATAGAAATCACGACTGTGATGAAGCTCTTACAGTTAAGAGGATACAGTGCCTTCAGAATCCACGATGATGAATGTTTATATAAATTATGCCAGTTATATATGACTTTGTTCTTAAGTAGAATGGAATTTTAAATTGTCTTTATCATTTTTTAGGTCCGATCCAAAAAATGAAAGACCGTAACTTTCCAAACCATAATTACCATACAAATACCAAATACCATACAAAGTTCTGATATTTGATGGTATTTGCAATATTGCTAGCTATTGTTATATAATAAAGAAAAATCTGGAGTGGCCTACACTCAAATTTAATATAAGTAAACATGATATGAAACTTCTTGATAACCAATTGACTTTCCGTTTTATTTTCACTTAAGTCTCGTTATGAATTAGAATACACACTCTGGTGAAGTATCATTGACTTTTAGATAATCACTTTAATGTTTTCATTTCTTAATACATAAATAATACTAAAATTGATGAATCAACAGCTATGATTCGTCATATAGTTACTATTTTTGGACAACACATTGTTCAGACTATTCACTGTTTTTGTGAATTAAGAAATTACTTTCCTTGGGCTAAATGGAAAACTGAGTACTTGATAAACTCTGTAGAAAAAACTAAACATAAAATTAGTATTCTATAAAAAAAAACCAGGAAAAAAAGCAATACAGCAATAAAAACTGAAAACTCGACTTGGAACAATGCCTTACCTTCTGTAATTCTCGAATTAGTTTACATTAAGTTAGACATTTTTTCCTAAGAGTCACATCCAACAGAATTTTTGTTTTCAGATTTACCATATAAAATTTGAAGAAACGTACTTTTTTCTATTCTGCTATGAAATTCAAGGACAAGAACCGTATATCTTATCATACTCACTACGGTGAAGGATGGATGTCTAGTGGGAATGTTACATCTACAGGTTGTACCCTTGAGAGGGTGCCCTGATTATTAAACAAGTAATTTTTGCGTGATTTGAAAAGATGGCTACTATTTGTAAGCCACTTCTCGGTAGATTCTATAGTCTTAAAAGTCATGTCATTGTCTTTTATTTTCTCATTTCATTGTCATGAGAGTTCATGTCATTGTCATACCATGAATTTTTCATGAGCTTACAATATTAGTTATAAGTAATATTACACTAAAACTGACAACAGTTCTATTGATAAAGTTTTGAATAATTAGGATTGTTCATAAGTGCTCTCCTTACCTTTTCTTACTAGTCTCCTGCCTTTTGCCACTGTATAACTTCCAATACATGTACACACGTGAAAGCGGCTTATTTTCATTGTCTGTATTATTAACTTTTGACCCATAAATACCAGACTAGTTCCCCTTGTTTGAAATCAAGATGATGACATCTGGTCTCTTTGACTCCCTTGTAGAACATTCTATGAAAAGAAATATATCTTACTACATGTAAGCAAAATTATTACTGTTCTCTACTATTAAATTGATCAAAATTTTATCTTCTATAGACCAATTTGCACTTCCTGTTAATTTTAATCCGGAAATTCCTTTTTTCTTGAAAAAAAAATATCTAAAAGGAAGATTAAACATCTCATTGCTGAAGGTAGTGATCGTTTGTCTTTTATGAATTGACACGTTCGTCTGTATAGATTATTAAGACTAATAGGAAAACCTGTTTCATATACTTAGTGTATTACCTAGTATGAGTCAGAATTAATTACTAATACCAGTATAAATTAGTAAAATCTGATGAGATACCTTCACACAAGGGAATACAAAGGAATAAGGCAGTGGACAGGTGGGAAAAGTTTAGAGCTAAACAAACTTGCTCTGCCCTGGAGCACTTTTGCGAAACACCGAAGTTTCTCAGAGTTGCAATAGCAGAATGGATGAAGAAAAAGCTGATACAAGATGACTAAAACAACCGAGTCTGGGTACTTCTCAAAGCAATATTCTGATGGTTATTAAAGAAATTAAAATCTGAAGTTGAATTTAAAAGTGATAAAGGTTTGGACAGAGTACAGATATGGTCGTGGTAAACACGAGTCCAATGAGAATCAGACTCTCATTTGATAATAACAACAGTAATAATAACATATCGGATTGATATATATAAACAAAGTGATTTTATTTTATGAACAAAAATTAAATGACACGTTAACACTCCGAATTAAGAACAATTAATAACTGATAATAATTATCTAAACAAAATTAATTAATAATTCCATATAAATGTAAATAAACATTAGACACTATATTTTGGAAGGTTACACTCATATCAGCTACAGCCGGGTTGCCAGCTTACATACATAAATGATATTAAGTTTCTGATGATGCATAAAATTGATTTAGCTAAATTAAAACAAATTAAATAATTATTGATTACCTACTGATTTAGTTTACACGATAACGATATATAAATAAAATCATAACTGGACTGATTGTCAACGAATCTTATATTATGGTTACCTATTTAAAGTGAGGTTCCTCACAGCTTCCTCATCAATAATCACTTTGTTTACTGACTTTTAAGTTCTATCTTCGGCTTGATAGAGTGTAAGAACTTGTTTTTTGATTTTTCCTGCCTGTTCACTAATAAGGGTTGAGAATTGAACGTTCACAAAGCCATTTATTCTGAATTGATAGTACATGTTGAACTCTGGGAAACACCTTGTCAATAAGCTCAAATAAGCAATATATTCATATACCCAAATGAAATGCCTTTACAAAAAAGGCTTTATATTATTACCAGTATTTATATTATGCAAATAATAAATTAAAAAAATTATTACATTATATATAATGTATTTGCACTATTGTCATATGCGAGCACGCAAGCCACTGGCTACTACCCTGGCTCCATGCCTTTACCTCATTACTATTTTTTATATTATTCAAATTTTAAATTCAATACATTTTTTTTGTTTCATTTGTTTTTAATATATTTGCACTACTGTCATCGGCGAGCACGCAAGCCACTGAGCTACTCTGGTTTCATACTTTACTTTATTACCAGTGTTTATATTACGAAAATATTAAATTAAAACAAACGTTTTTTTTTCATTCATATATAATACACTAGACTACCCGTGACCCGTTGTGCCACTCAGAAATTTTTACAAGTGGTATTGAAATTAACTCACTGAACATTATTGACAGGGATAATTTTAATTGTTGTTTCTTGTTATTAAGGCACGGAAACAGATCCTTATAGGACCCAAGCTTTTGATATAGTATTCTTAACATGTTTCAAGATATATACACAGTAAGTATATTTAACCAAATAAAAATCATTTAAAAGTAAAAAAAATAATTTATTTTATCATATAAATAATAAAACATCAATTCAAGTTATATACACAATGAAATATATTCAAAATAAACAAAACTTGTAGATTGAAATATTCAATTTATTTACCTAACAAGAAATAAAATTAAGGAAATAAATGTGTCTGCATAATATTACCTTAGAACATTCGTATTTTACCTGACAGTTGTGTTCAAGGTTGTTTCTAAAATTATTCATTTTTAACCTCTAATGTAGTAGTTTATTATATATTTGTTATATTTATTTGTAATACATTTGTAGTACTGTCATTAGCGAGCACGCAAGCCTCTGGGCTACTCTTGCTCCATGCCTCTAGTTTATTACCAGTGTTTATATTTCGCAAATTTTAAATTCATTTTTCCTGTTACATTATATATAGTACATTTACACTACTGTCACCGGCGAGCAAGCAACGACTGGCTTCTCTGGATCCATGCCTTTACGTCATTACCATTGTTTATATTATTCAAATTTTAAATTCAAAAATTTTTTGTTTACATTTATTTTTAATATATTTGTGCTACTGTCATCGGTGAGCACGCAAGCCAGTGTGCTACCCTGGCTCCATGACTTTAGTTTATTACCAGTGTTTATATTTCGCAAATTTTAAATTCATTTTTCCTGTTACATTATATATAGTACATTTACACTACTGTCACCGGCGAGCAAGCAACGACTGGCTTCTCTGGATCCATGCCTTTACGTCATTACCATTGTTTATATTCAAATTTTAAATTCAAAAATTTTTTGTTTACATTTATTTTTAATATATTTGTGCTCCTATCATGGGCGAGCACGCAAGCCAGTGTGCTACCCTGGCTCCATACCTTTAGTTTATTACCAGTGTTTATATTACGCAAATCTTAAATTAAAAAAAATTGTTTTGTTACATTTATATGTAATACATTTGCACTACTGTCATCGGCGAGCACAGAAGGCACTTTCTACCCTGGCTCTAATTTTGGGAAAATAGTGATAATTTTCTTTTATTTAACATTATTCAGGTAATAAATATTATATATTTAATTTCAGGCCTCTATCTCCACGGAAAATTGGTGAACAAACAAACAAACAACAGACGAACTTTATATATAGAGGTTTAGTTATTAGTAATTATTAATTTAAATTGTTGTGAATATAATTTTTGTGAAAGTTTTAAATAAAAAATTAAAGTATTAAAATAAATAATTTCATAATTTAATAATTATGTAATTATATATTTAATAATTATTAAAATTATTAAAGCTTATTTAATTTAAACTAAATTTTATTAAATTAGTTTTTTATTAAAAATACTTATGCGATTGGGAATAATATTTTACCGTAACTAATTGCTAATTATTTTAAATTAGTTGCATTTATTGTAATAGAGCTTTAAATGCATCCGATTATAATGGTTAAAAAATATATTAAATTTTATTTTAAAGTTATTTGGACATTGTTTTGACCTATATCGGAAGTTAGATTTTGATAGTCATTTGTTTTAATGCGGCAACGGAAGGAAGTATTTGTAATTCATTTGTTTTAATGCAGATATGATTTTAAATACTGCGTCATTTACTAGTCTCCTAACCTTCCACGCTTCCTAGCTGCATTTACTAGGCATGTGCTGTATTATTCCTTAAATTCTCTTCAAATTAACTTTTCATTTTATAGTTTTTAAAAACAAATTTTACATGGTATTGTAAACTACATCTTATTATTTACATTTATCATATAAAATTCCTGTTGAGATTGTTCCATACTAATATTCAAATATCTTACTATAAAAAACGAATAAAGTAACATTTTCATTCAAATTTTACACATTACTTTTAACATGTAATTCATATTAGCAACATTTTATATATTAGCAACAAAATACATCTATTTCTGTAAATTATATCAAAATAAGTTTGTTTATGTTACAACTATACTTTTTTTTAATCTTTGAACAATTCTAACATAACCATACAATTCTGGTTGTTTAATTTAGTTTGCGGCATTCATACAATTAATTTTTTAATGTAATTGTAACCTTGTAAAAAAAAATAAAAAAAAATTATATTTTAACTAGTAAACGTTCAAGACTTTGACGGGTACTTTTTCAAAAAATTGGAGATGATACATGGTATTCCAAAATATCATTATAAATTATAAAATAGAAAATATAATTATTGTAAAGTGGTAAGCAATTGTATCTGTATACACCACATAACCTGCCCGTCCTTCAGGTTCATAGAAGAAAAAAGAGTTGGAACCTCTGACTTACTGTTATTATTATTCTGACTATTATTATTATTCTGACTATTATTATTATTCTGACTATTATTATTATTCTGACTATTATTATTCTGACTATTATTATTATTCTGACTATTATTATTATTCTGACTATTATTATTATTCTGACTATTATTATTATTCTGACTATTATTATTATTCTGACTATTATTATTATTCTGACTATTATTATTATTCTGACTATTATTATTATTCTGACTATTATTATTATTCTGACTATTATTATTATTATTCTGACTGGTATATTATTCAAATTTTAAATACATTTTTTTTCTTACATTTCTTTACAATATATTTGTGCTACTGCCAGCCACTGGGCTACTCTTGTTCCATACCTAACTTTATTATCAGTATTTATATTACGCAAATATTAAATATATAAACATTTGAATTACTGTCATCGATGAGAACGCAAGACACTGGCTACCCTGACTTCAATTTTTGGAATTAAATAATAATTTTCTTTTATTTATCGTTACTCAGGTAATAAATAATATATATTATAATGTAGGTCTCTGTCTCCACGGAGAATGGATGAACAAATAATGGGCTTTGACTCTGACGAAGACCGCTTGTCACAGTTGAAGGATCTTAGTCTTTTTTTCCCATTTCATATTGTAGTTTGATCATTGATTATATAAATATATCAATGGGGTTTTTGAATCTGACGAAGACCGTTTGTCTCGGTTGAAAGATCTTAGTCTTGTTTTCCCATTTCTTATTGTAGTTTGATCATTGATTATATAAATATATCAATTGGGTTTTTGAATCTGACGAAGACCGTTTGTCTTGGTTGAAAGATCTTAGTCTTGTTTTCCCATTTCTTATTGTAGTTTGATCATATATATATATATGTATATATATAGTAATCAGGAAAACGACCCAAAAGGATAACAAACATTTCGCGACGATGAATTACAAACACAGAACTAAGGAACAGACACACTTACTGTCTCTAATTTTCGGTTGAACCGTCATCAGGAGAGTTGAGATAGGACTACCAAGCACACTTGTGAAGCGACAGTCTCTAGATTACGGTTAACCGTCGCTTCACAGACGGTTAACCGTAATCTAGAGACTGTCGCTTCACAAGTGTGCTTGGTGGTCCTATCTCAACTCTCCTGATGACGGTTCAACCGAAAATTAGAGACAGTAAGTGTGTTTCTTCCTTAGTTCTGCGTTTGTGATTCATCGTGAAACGTATATATATACACCTATATAATTATAATATATATATAATGTATATATGTGTTTCTATTGATATACTCATATATGACACTCTATTTGTTTTTAAACTACTCTTTTTAAGTTTTCATTATTAGAATAGTAGTTCAAATTGATTTTGTATATAGTTATTGAAAATATTAAAGCCTTATCATGTTTTGTAGACCTGATTATGCGATGTATAAATACATCAAAATGTTGGCGTAACAAGGAAAAGTTTATTTCCAAGACCTAGCCCACATAACTTATCAAATACTCTGTTGAATTAAAAGGTCAACAACAATTTGAGAATGTTTATAAATATATATATTGCTTTTCTTAATTTTGTTACTATAAACGGTCAAGCAATGCTTAAACTGAATGTTAAGTGATTGAACGACAGGAAAGACCTATTATACAGGCTTGGAGATTATAGTATATAAATGAAGTGAGAAAATAACTGTTATGTACCAAAGGATCAAAAAACCCTTCTTTTTTTTTAATTCGAGAAACAACTATTTACAAGCACTCCTTTAAAAAGAAATAAAGTATTTTCGCGTTTTATAAACGATAAAAAGGGGAGTATTTTTAAAACTGTTTTTTTTATTTTTTTTAGTACAAAGCATTGTATAAATAAACAAATTACTTGAATCTAGTTGTATAGAATATATTAGTTTCTTTTATGTTAGAGTTGTATATATTAAATTTGGAGTAGAGTCAATTACTTATTTATTTTGTAATAAACTGAAGAAGGGTAGTTGTGAATAAATTTATTGTGGAAGCGTGGTTGTCTTTGTGCAATGGAATCAATAGTGGAGAGAGCGAGGATAAGCGCCTGGAGGTAGATGTTTTTGTGGATAAATAAAAAGGGATTGTAGCCTATTGGCCTGTGTCATTATGGAGAGAAGTTATTCGCAATAATGGTTGTCTGATGATTATCGGGCTCCCCAGCCAGGCAGCGACATAATACCGTTCTGCCTTAGTTTCATTCCTTCCGACTCCCAGTCACTTCATTGCCTTTGCCTCTCTGGCATAGTCCTTGTCAGTTTTCTCCTCTCATTATATAGACGATTCTACTGTTCCTCTTGTTTGGCCGTTAAATAACGCTTCATCTTTTGTCCCTTCAATGTCATTTCAAACTTTTCGATTAGCCCATTCCTTGTTTTTGTTATAGTCTGTTTGAACTTCTTATTGACAAAATCCTCTTCAAACAAACCCTCACTATCTTTTCTGTGTATAGTAATAATCAAAAAAATTACTTCCTGCTATTAAAGAATTTTATGCATTCAAGTGCCTGGAGCTCCTTTTCATAATATATTTATTGAGTGTGTGTGTGTGTGCGCGTATGTGTATGTGTGTGTGTGTGTGTGTGTGTGTGTGTGTGTGTGTGTGTGTGAATGATGTTTGATCAATGATCAAACCACAGTATAAACTGGGAAAACAATACTGAGATCTTTCAACCACAACAAGAAGTCTTCGTCAGAGTCAAAAACCCAACTGACTCTCACTGACACTCAGTTGGGTTTTTGACTCTGATGAAGACCGCTTGTTACGGTTGAAAGATCTTAGTCTTGTTTTCCCATTTCATATTGTGGTTTGATCATTGATCATTGTGTGTGTATGTGTGTGTTAAGAGATTGTGTAATTTCTTGTTTCTGGCGTTTATACATGTATTGATTTAGTCAGTATTATTATGCATTTAATAGTCACTGAAAGGTAACACTGAGAAGCACAAAACAAGTACAAACATCAGTATTTTCATTTCTGCTATTATATAACTTGAGACGTTGACGCAAAACAAATTTTAATTTATCTGTATTTTTTTATGAATTCATTTATGATATGTAGCATTTGTTCTTGTCAGTTTTCAAATTATATTCTTTAGTTAGAAAGCTAGAAAAATTAATTAGAAAAATGGCAAGAACAAGGATCCAGAGAGATTTTAATCATATATATATATATATATATATATATATATATATATATATATATATATATAATATTGTTAAAATTAGCAGCAGCTTCTGCACTCACTAACTTTAAGCTGGTGGCCTCGATCCTTCGGGCGATTTTTCTTTCTTCTGGCTGCAGTTGCCACAGCATCTGTACTAGAGACATCATCAATATTTTTCGAGCTTTCGACCATAGTTCCTATCGAGGCCACCAGCTTAAAGTTAGTGAGTGCAGAAGCTGCTGCAAATTTTAACAACATATGTTTGAGAGAAGACCTGCTGCCAACGTATTCTAATATATATATATATATATATATATATATTATATATATATATATAAATGAAAAAAGACAACAAATAGAAGAAGCGAGAAAACTTACTGGGTTTTCTATTTGTTGTCTTTTTTCATTTATATATCTGTCCGGTTTGGACCGTTTTAATATATCGATTTATATATATATATATATATATATATATATTCACTGATAAAACGAAATACGATCCAAACTGGACACAATACGAGTTCGAGATTAACAAAGAGCAACACAAAAAGTAGGGAAACACACTTACAGACTCAAATTTTGGGGTAATCCGTCTTCAGGAGAAAAGAGAATGGGAGACCAAGCACGTTGTAGGCGCAACGGCACCCAACGGGTTACTTGCCGTTGCGCCTACAACGTGCTTGGTCTCCCATTCTCTTTTCTCCTGAAGACGGATTACCCGAAAATTTGAGTCTGTAAGTGTGTTTCCCTACTTTGTGTGTTGCTCTTTGTTAATCTCGAACTCGTGTATATATATATATATATATTTATTTATATGTATATTTGTATACTCGAAAACTCCAGAAACTTATGAAAAAGCAAATTTCAGCTAAATATGGTCTAATGTTTTAATATATATATATATATATATATATATATATATATATATATATATATATATGCAATATTTCACATAAACACGTGAAAAAACAATCAATGATCTAACGACAATATGGAATAGGAAAAAGGTACTAAGATATCAGTTAGGTTTTTGACTTTGATAAAAACTGCTTGTTACGGTTGAAAGATCTTACTCTTTTTTTCTCATTTCATATTGTGTATATATGTATATATATATATACCTTTGACATTAACCCAGACACAGAATAAAGATAAGAACACACTTCCAGTCTCTAATTTTTGGTTGAACCGTCATCAGGAGGGTTGATATGGGGACACCAAGCAACATTTATAATCATAAATATTTATATTTATAAATATAACATTTATATTCCCCAATTTTCTTGAGTTTCTTTAGAATATTCTTTTTTCTCTTAGTACTCCTCATTATGGTACTTTACATTGATGGACACAGTGTCACGTGTTCATTCAAACTAGACAGTTGTTGTTGGAATTCACAGACTATTTTTCTTTGCAATATAATTTGTAATGCTGTACTTAGTTTTTTTGTTTCCTAATTTATACTTGTGCCTATGAATAAAGTTTTAAATAAAAACTGAAACAGAGGCATTGAAAGTTTAATTTGAACCTGAAGAATTGACCAAGTCCTGATAATCTTTAGTTTTGTATTTATCTAATTAAATGTTTTCCTTATCTCTTGCCACATATATATAACACTATTTTTCTTTTCTATCGATGTTTGTTCTAGCTTCAATATCAAAACCTTTAAGTCACACTTTATTAAACACAAATAATGTGTTGAATTATTGAAGCTAGACCAAACCTTGATAAAAAAGAAAAATAGTATATAATTAAAGCAATAAAACGAGAACAAAGAAAAAAGAACTAACACTGACGATTCTCGATAATTTTGGCTGTCTTGTCGTCTTCAAGAGATGCAAAGGGAAAAAAGAAAAGGAACACAGGAGCGGAGACGTAAACAGTTCCACCAACCGATACAAAGTGACCTTTTGTCACTTATATATATACGGTTTTGTGATAAAATGTCTTCTAGCTCAATAGTTAGATATTATGTATACATTATTTAAATGTATGGGGATACAACAATTTGAGTAAGGTCATAAATATTATGGGTAATAATTTATTCTAGCAGTTCAATTCAGAGTTGAGAGCTTGGTGCTCTGTCACCAGAACTGTAGTTTGACCTCATGTTAGTGTTTCTTCACTCAATGGCACCAAGAGCACTCTGACTTAATACAAGTTCTGGGAGGTTTATTCATGAGCACTCCTTTGGATAAGTGGAACTGTTTTGTTCAAATGACTTGCAATTAGCCTCCAGTTATGACTGGTGTAAGAAGGGGAAAGAGTTTTATCTTAGTGTAATTTGTGGTGAGATTTGTGTTGGGGGGCAGTAGATGAAGTGCCTACAGGCATAGAGGGTAAGTAGGGCCTAAGGGACTGGGCTCCTCCCTTGGGAGCTGCCCTCGGGCTCGCTCTGACATCCCAGTCATGCTTGCCAATCCAACATATTTCTAGCCAATATCATAACTCAGTCCAAACTAATTAGTTAGGAATGCCACTAGTCACATCCAAGTCTGCTGTATCCAAATGATACCCTCACCCTATATATATACGACGACGACGACTGTCCAAATATCGTTGAGAGTCTTTTGTGTTGTGTCTTTATTTGTTTTTCTCTCTCCTGTGTGATATATATATATTATATATATATATATATATATATATATATATATATAATCAAACCACTATAAGAAATGGGAAATCAAGACTAAGATCTTTCAACCGTAACAAGCGGTCTTCGTCAGAGTCAAAAAGACGAAGACGAGTCTTTTTGACTCTGACGAAGACCGCTTGTTACGGTTGAAAGATCTTAGTCTTGTTTTCCCATTTCTTATTGTGGTTTGATCATTGATTGTAATTTCACGTGTTTATGTGAAATCTTTTTATATATATATATCCAAACCTCCAAGATCCAAACCTTAGATTAGGCCAATACTTTCCGATAAATATATGATTGAGTAGCTTAGCAAAAGTGAAATTAAAAGTAAAAATTATTAAATAAATGTAAAATTAATGGAAAAAAGCGAAATTAAAAGGAAGATTGGTTTCATAAAAGCAGAGTTACATGTAGAATTAGTTTCATAAATATCAAGTTAAATGTAAGATTTGTGCTAAAGGGTAGTATATGGTGACATTGGTTTGATTTCCAGTTTAGAGTTAGGTCAAGTGGTCTATGTAGTTAGATATATTCTAATAATAGATTTGTTAAAGGAGAATATGGATTTATATAGTGAAGCAAAAACTAAAGAAGTTTTGGCAGATTGAATTTATATGCAGATTGTTTTTGTAAATGAGAAGTTAAAGGCAAATTAGATTGATAAAAGTTAGAAAGCAGAATGGACCGGCTGTCCGCAAATATAGTGGACTGCTGAAAGAGTTGAAAGATATGATGCACACGGTCAACAGAAAAAAACAAGAAATAAATAAAATAAAAAAATATCGCCTTGTTCTGCTCCCAATGTAGCGATGTTTATGACCCTGCTGTAATCATATTTTAGGTTTGCTGCTGTTTGTAAGAATAAAGAGTTGAAAACCTTTAGCCTGGACCTCTTTTTTGTTAACATCAATTAATTCTCAGCACCAATCAATCTTGAGAGAGATAATTTTTTAAATTGCCCTGACTGATTGAAATGACTGCAGTAACGACTCCCAGTCATTAATCACCTTGATTGTGAATAAAAATCTATCGTAATAGTGATATTCAAAAAGTGATTTGATGCATATAATATTTCTATAGTACAAGGAAGCTGTCTGAGTCCTACTTAAAGGTTTGTTTGTTTTCCAACGTCCATACTTACAAGGCTTTCACCTTTTAGTGTTGTTCTAGGAGTTCAAATTGTGGCTCATTTGTTATTTGGCACCCATTTTTAATAATGAGCAAGGCACATTACTTGTTGATTCTATATTGGAAGTCCGGAATTTTGGTTAACTCTGGCATTGTACAGGTTCGGGACCAACTGGCAGTTCTACAAGGGAACATACATTGACCAAATCATTGGCCCTTTATGATACCACGCAATTAACATTCCACATTGGGATTTCTAAGTATTGTTTAACTTAAGTGTATTCAGATTAGGGATTATTAACAAGTACCTGACATCGAACAGGCTCGGGACTTACGGCTTAACAAAGTGCTCAGATTTATTCACCTCCCACGTAAATAAATCCTAGTGTGTATTGAACGCCGGACCAACAAGTTCCAATCGTCCAACGTCAGACCAGTTTTGTACACAGTGCACCTTAAAACAGGACTGGAGTTGATAACAATGTTTTAGAAGTACGACAGATTTATAAAGCAATATGGTAATAGGGAAAAGATTATTTGTAAGGAATTAATTAACATTTTAGAAATGTTTTCTTTTTTTATTTCTTTCCAATAAATAGTGTTAAAAACTCAAAAAAAATTACATATAATCTAGGTTTTGTATAACGATTATTTCTAAAAAATTACTGACATTTGAAATTTGTTGTTGTTGCTGTGGATAGGAGACATTGCTTATACACATACAGACACAGATTTTTGGAGGGTTAATAGTAAATGTTATAGCTGCGATTCACATCCTTTCAAAATTAAATTCATTAGTAAAACAAATAAAACTTCAAAATGAAGATGAAGTGGAATAGAAATCCACCTTCTTAAAAAGTGTTATTCTTAATTGTTCTAATCAATTATAATGTCCTGTATTATCAGAACGATTTATTGCCCTTGCATACCTCTTATGTTTCTGATTGCCTAAAAACATTGAAATGTAAGCTCTTAAGCATATGTTATAAAAGAATTTTTTTTTTTTATCATCTTTATTTACAAATATACAACCACGCATATTATGCGTAACAGGCATATGCAGTAATAGATTACACAATCATATCGATGCACATGAGCAAAGAATGAAACCCACTGGTTTAACTTCTCGCTTTGTTTTTCTTTTTTAAAGTATATTATTGTAATAGTAGATCCCTGGGCCATTTTCTCTTGAGTCGTCTTGGTGGGTTCTGGGAAGGTGAGGAGGAAGCAAGGATTCGTACAAATGGATTTGAATGAGAGGAAAGGTTGTTGTGAAATGACTTATAACGATCAGAGGCAAGGTTTTGGATGAATGGCATTTTTAGGTCTTTATGAAGGTTGCAGTTTTTGACGTAGTACGGAGCATTTGTGATAGTGCGCAGGATTTTAGATTACAATGGTTGTATTCTATGAATATTGGATGGTTTTGCACAACCCCATAGTTCAAGTCTGTAAGTCCAAGTCGGTCGCAGTAATGTTTTGTATATAAAAGAAATTAAAAGTATTTTCCTTTGTTTGTCTACCAACGCCCACACTTATAAGGCGTTCACCTTATAAGTGCCTTTCTAGGGGTGGAACTTATGGCTCATTTATTATTTTACACTGACTTTTAGTACCGGGTTAGCCACATTACCTGTTGATTCTACTTTGGGAGTCCTAGATTTTACCTTACTCAAGTAGAATTAAAAGTCTTCTCCTCTAATCAGATATCAATCTGATAACTGATGAATTGACACTTAATAACATTGATTCGATTGCATAAAGACAATTGAAACAACTGAAAACACTTATTTTAGTTAGTAAGAATCATTTTTGAAACATTTCTTTCCTAGTTGTTTAATCCATATTTTCTCTTCATTCTATATAATATTTTTACCTATTTCATAACAGTCTTTGTTTTACAGTACATATTTTCTTTTACTCTTATACATGGTAAATCGATTGAATAAATATATAACATCAACATTTGCTACTATTTTGAAGAAGGCTTTGATAAAATTTTTTGAAGACATTATTCGATATAATGTCATTTGTGATATAAACTCTGAATTTACGTAGAAGCTTATACTATAACAAGATTTTACAATAAACAAGTGAATAACAATCAATGTTCAAACCACAATAAGAAATAAGAAAACAAGACTCTGATGAAGACCGACCACTTGTTACGGTTGAAAGATCTTAGTATTTTTTTCTCATTTTTTTATTGCGGTTTGAATATTTATAAGCATATATAAATTTATATTTGGTAAATAGTTTGTATTTTTTTCTACTACTCCAAAGTAAAAAAAAAATATTACAAAGCAATGACAATTACAAAGATTTTAATTTATAATTGAAAGGTAGACACATTTTACGCCTCTGAACTGATAGGACCGGGGTTCAATCTTCACCTGGCCCTCAATTTATTCACGCGGGAGGTGAATAAATCTGAGCACGTCGTCCCTCGGAGAAGGACGTTAAACCTTCGGTCCCGAGCCTGTACGAAGTCAGGTACTCGTTAAAGATCCCTACTCTAAATACATTTGAGTTGGGCAAAATTTAGGACTCCCACTGTAGAATCAATCTTCATTGTGTGGTATCACAAAGGGCCAATGCTCGGCCTAAGTGTGTTCCCTTGTGGAACTACCACTGCAACCTAACCTAGACACATTCTAAGTTGTTTATAATAAACATTGATATTTAATATTGATATAATCCATTCTGTACTATATTAGGTTATTGCACTAGTGTATGTTGCACGAAGTTGATCAATAAATTCAAATATTATTTCCAGAATCTTACTTTACAAGAATGCATATTAATTTTGTATTTATTGTTTGCAGGTTAGTTTGATGCTTAGTCAACTGGGCTTGAGAAATCATCTTCAGGTAAGTCTTTTCCTTTATGAATTGAACCAATAACTCTCTCTTTTCATTTACTTAATACGTGTACTTAACACTACGAGACTTAATACAATACTACTACGAGACTACGATACGTTTACTTGATACGAGAGTTACTTAATACAATTATGACTTCCTGAAGCAGCATATTGGTATATCTATTCTTATGTGAGGTTAAGTAATGAACTTATAGCACTTTTAGCAATTTAGCGATTCATTGCTTTGGCTATTTTCATACTTCTTCGTTCGATTGATTTTAAAACAGTTTTATGATTTGTAATCTAATAGGTAATTTAATGTTGTATGGTTAAACTTCAAAGAAACGACTTATGGTCTAGTATATTGGAACATTTTCAAGAGAGTGGTAGAATAGATCGGAATATGGTATGTTTATGACTAATTGTTTGGGAGGTTGGGCACAAGCCAGATGGGATAAACGCATGTAATGTGGTCTCCATGAATATCCCCTTGTCCGGAGCGCCCTGCTTCATCCACTCTCTTGTCATCTACCAGCCTTTCCATCTCCTCTCATCTTTATATTCATGTTTCATTAATTCGTACTTAAAACATCTTGGCATCACACCAATACAGAGAGACAGAAACATACCTAAAAGAAACAATTTACAGAATACTTCATACATGGCTTGATCCATATCAAGCCATCGATTTATGGAACAATGTTTATCAGAAATCATTCAGTTTTTTTTTTTTAAAATTCAAATGAAACATTCAAATCATTTCAGTTTTATTGAAACATTTCCTTAGAGGCAAAAATATATGAAATCATATAACAACAGCTATGCTTATAACAAACGATTAAAATTAAAGAAAGTAAATATTCTGGACTAAAAAGTGTAAAAAATTAAGGACGTATTAAATATTAAAATTGATAAACCTGAACATTACATTAAGAGTTTCAAAAGAATAAGTTTATAAATGGAAAAAAAAATAAACCACTAATTTAGCATTTCATTCTTTTTCATTATCAAAACGTCATACAGCTGTAATTTTTTCTCTATTCTTAGTCCGGAATATTCTATATCTTGTAACTTTGTATCTCTTGATATTTGTATAATTTTTTATTGCTATAACATTTCTTATATTTTTTTTGTTTTTTTTTGCATTTAGCAATTTTATTTTTCTTGAATAGTACATTAGCTTATTAAAAGATCTCAAAACTCTATTATAACTTTTCAGTTACAATTTTATTTTAATAAACTGTTCTCAAAAATGTTTTCGACAATGTGGACAAGTAGAACAGGTTATTCATTTTTTCTATATCAGTTTTCAGTTTTTATAGCATTATTGCATTTTGTGGTAATTGAAATTTTTTTTCTTAACTGGTTAATTTTTGGTTGATATTATTGAAAAATTTTCATTGACCTTGCAGTAAGCCGTTTAGCTTAAAAAATTGTTTTCCTGAAATCATAAACTATATCGTAATACTCCTTTCCGTCCAAGTAGTTTCAATAAAGAAGTATACAGTTCATCTTCAATAAGAGCTGCTTTAGTTATTTTTTCATTCTGATCCATCAATCTGTCTGGTGTTTATAATGCAGCAGAATCAGTCGGAACTCTTACTCTTCATATACGAGTATTATTGAGAAACATTGTTTTTCGCTTATTGAAAAATAATAACTCATTTTCCTTTATAGCTGCTATTATTAAATTAATAATAATATTAAAAGTTCAACACTGTATAGTCAGTAGATTAGAAAAAAAAGAAAGCTGGCTAAAATAAAATTTTAGCCAAAAAGTGATTTTTCCATGACTCAAGATTTCTCAGAAACCATCGAGTACATCTGCAGTATAGGCCTCATTTTTGTGTGGAACATTGACCGAGAGCATGAGACAGACAGATGTTTTGGCTTGTAGCGTGCACACAAGCATTTGGATACACACCTATACACAAACCCATACTGAGATATCATAAAAAAAAAACATGTAGAATGGACTTTGGGAACCTCAGGACATAAAATCTTGAGTTAAAACTTCTTCATGATTACTATAGTTTATTTATAGTAAAGTGATAGTTCAACTAACAGAAATGAAAACACCTACTACCATCGATGTTTAAAGAAAAGTCTGTTATCAAGAGAAGATAAGAAGGAAGATGAAGTGGGTTTTTCAGTCTGACAAAGCAAAAGTTTAGTCTAACAAACATTGCTTCCATTTGATCTGCCTCTTAAAGAAATATATAGCGTTGCTAACAATAATGACCTTAGTCAATTGTCTCGAGAAAGAGGATGTCTATTATTGTTCATTAGACCTTTCTCTCTCTTAGATTGTCTAGACCAGGCGTGGGAACCTCATAAAATGCAGCCTTCTGCGGTCTGTTGAGAATAATCTTTCAAAATATAAAGAATTACAATTCTGGCATTGAGGAAGTATACTGTTTATCAATCATTACTAATGCTAAAAGTTTAAAAGATTAATGCTAAAAGTTTAAGCTTTAAAAAATCATTTTCCTGAGTTAACAAGGGTAATGAACGAAGGCAATGAGGACACTGTTGAATCCTTTAAAAGATATAATTATTATAACTATTATATAATAATTTGCTTATCCACTTATGTACGAGGTGTGTAAATAAAGTAGTGAGACTGGCAACGTCGCTTTCGATCTGGCAACGCTGGAGACGCGTGGCCTTGAGTAGCGTCAGGTGCACGTGTGATGCGCCTCCAGTATGAATCTGAACTCGCCACAGTCATTTGTTTGTCCGTAGCGTTGGTTTTCGTGAAATGGTTTTTTCTTGAGCGTTTTAAAAATGAGTGACCTCAAAGTTGAGCAGCGGTGTGCAATCAAATTTTGCTTCAGACTTGGACATAATGCAACCGAAACTTTTGAAAAACTTCAGGAGGCCTATGGAGAACGTGTTTTATCAAGAGCACAGGTTTTTCGGTGGTTTAAGGAATTTTCAGAAGGAAGAGAGTCGATTGAAGACGAACCACGACAAGTGGGTGTTGCATCACGACAACGCGCCCTGTCACACTGCCATCTCAATAAACGAGTTTTTGGCCAGTAAAAACATTCCTGTTGCTCCTCAGCCTCCTTATTCACCAGACTTGAGTCCTTGTGACTTTTTCCTCTTCCCGAGATTGAAAAATCACCTCAAGGGAACTCATTTCGGGACACTACAAAACATACAAACTGCTGTAACCGACCAGCTGAAGGCCATTCCAGAATCCGAGTTCCAGCAATGCTACAATGATTGGAAGGACCGTCTCCAGCGCTGTGTGGCTTCCGAAGGGAACTATTTTGAAGGTGACAATATCACATTGTAATTATATTTGAATAGAAAATTTAAAAAAAAAAATCAGTCTCACTACTTTATTTACACACCTCGTAGGTGGACGATGCTAAAATGGCCTTTAATCCAAGAAAGGTTCCTCTCTCCTGGTCTAGGCAATACTATCCATGTACTATTTAGGTAGTTTAAAGATAAATAAATAACTTTGAAGTATTCTATTGTTTAAATTCAAAATGAATCTGATGTAATAAGGCTGGAATAGGCTTTTTGAATTATTTTAAACATTGTATTGGTAAATCAAAGTTATTTACTCTGAGTGAAGTCTAATTGTAAATTTGCTTTATTAGAGTGGGCTAAATAAATCAGTGAGGTGGACGTTGTTGGACATACGTAAAGGCTGACAGCATGCATGTTCTAATTAGGTGGCAAGTGACCCATAGATAGTTAACAAACCAGAAACACGCTAATGGTCGCATAACTGGTAAGATAAACCACATTAGTTCGACCAAACGCCCTCTGTTTGCTCCAATCAAATCACTCCCCTCCCTAATCACTCATCCCCATCCAAAGGCCTCTTCTCATTAGCACGTTTTTTTATCTGAATCAAGTATTTAAATTATAGTCTACAAAAACCAAAGCAAACACTAATCAATTCATTTTCCTCATTAGTAGAAAACAACATAGGTTTCATCTTTACAAAATGTAACTTCTAAATTGGTCAATATTAAAATATTGAGTGGAACATCATTAATATGTCGAAATAATTAGCTTTTAATTTATAGAAGTTTATAAAATATTTTAGTTTGTAACCATAACTCAAAAATTAATTTTGTGCTAGTTGTTTACAGCATTAAAACTACTTACCTACACGGAAATACATAGCACACACACACAGACACACACATACATGCACAGTCTAAGGCATCCATCAGATATCACGCCGTCGCTAACACATGCACACCCAGTTTCGTCTAACGCCCGTCAGTGGCTTTATTAAAATGCGTAGATATCTACGCAATGCTACCCAATACAGACATGAAAGTTCTTCTCTAGTCTCACTGGAGGAGTAGCAACTATTTTTTCCTCCCGGTGCAGTCTTAAGATTTACTGAAACCTCCCCTCCCCACGCTTACCATTCATAATCCGTTAACATTCAAAACTCCAGAACGTCTTGAAAATATCTATTTTCATGGAATTACAATCAAAGATCTAATTTTAGTCTGCTGTCATTGGTCCCAGACTTATATCTTATTACAATACTCGTATACATATATAGTCGTCATAAAAAGAAACAAAAACGTATAATTCAAATGATAAAAAAATCGTTAAATTAAAATAACTGGATACGCATATAAATCTAATAACTTTTCAACCCCAATAAAAAAATAATTTTGAAAAATTTAAAATAAATTTATTCTTAATTTTTAAACATTACAGTTGAAAATCCGATTAAAAACAGTATTACAAAAATAAAACAAAAAAAATTACGATCTTGAAAACTGATTTTGATATAAAAATCAGATTTTTTTGTTATCTTTTTATTATTTTAATTTTTTTCTATTTTCTATGTTAACCCTTTTAAAATGCCGCTCCCTGGGACATGCAAAAATATTCAGTGGTATAGTGTTGGTTTTAAAGCATTGCCTGCAGTCCTGTAATACTACCAGATCTGCTAAAAGTCTTCAAAGATCATTCAAAGAATTTCGCTATACCTTTTTGGGGGTATTACGATGGGCAGCGTAACTCAATTACCGTTATAAATGTCGATTTTTTTATTCTAAATATAATCCTTAGAGCATTGTTCTGCACTTGTTTTGTGTTTTGAAAACAGCGTTACAAGCCTCCTTCCTTTATTCCAGGATGGGAGGAATGTATGACTAACAGGGGATAGCCCGGCACTCTGTGTCATTCGTCAAAGAATAAGCCCAAATCATTATTCTGAACATACTTGGTCTTTTAATTGCGTGATTAAC
The DNA here is from genome assembly GCA_026182355.1 of Hermatobates lingyangjiaoensis. Classification (NCBI taxonomy): domain Eukaryota; kingdom Metazoa; phylum Arthropoda; class Insecta; order Hemiptera; family Hermatobatidae; genus Hermatobates; species Hermatobates lingyangjiaoensis. The sequence continues at coordinate 6,879,907 of JAPFBL010000253.1, forward strand.
AGTGTTTTTAGTATGATCAGGTCATTTTTGCCTAATGTCAAGTCAAATGCCAAGGTGTCCTTTAGAACGATTTCCTTGATTATTATCTATATTGAAAGTTACCTTTTTTTTTTCGACGTAGGATGTGGAAAAATCTGTTCATCAGATTCCTTAGCAAGACGTCTTGCTTAGGGTATGTGGGGTTGGGGGTCCCGACCCACTAAAAAACCACATCCTATTTCCTGGCAATACCCGACACGGAAACCGTAACGTTACCTTTAGAATGTACCATTCTCTTAATAAAGAACAAGGATGCGATATAGTCAGCTCATGAATAATTATCTTGTTATTATCCAAGGGCTAAATGCTAATTCTAATTAGAGTTTCATTTAAAAGAAATTCCCAGTACCGTAAAATAATATTTCGTGATCAGATGTCAGAATAACAGAGATTTTAAAGCCTGGTGTACTTTTTTATTTTATCGATTAAATCGTTCAGATAAAACTTTTCTTTTCAGATAACTTTTCATTTTGAAGATTTAATTATTTAATAGTCTATTTACCCCTAATTTAGTAGCGCTGAATTTTTTATAAAAGCTTTTCTCTTGTTCATAGAATTAGACTATTTTATTTTCGTTAAGATGATTTCTACTAAGTCAATATAATTTATATATTTAGTTCATTATTTTCGTCTAATTTGATAAGGTTGTACTAGGTAATAAAGTTTTATTTATATTCTTTATGCAATTACATCAGTGTATTCATCCTTTAAGACTAATTTTCAATGCAAACCAATATTATTATTTATTTTGTTGAATTTTCTCTAAGTTGGAAACAGTGAATTTTATGTAAAAGGTTTGGATAGAAATAAATTATTGTATATTTTTCAAATCAAGTTTTTATTTAAATGAGGTAAAATTATTTATTGGTTCATTATTTATTTCTCTTTATAATAAATTACTAAAGGTGAAATGAACCGATAGATTTAACAATATAGTGTAATACATTACTCCTATACTATAAGTGTACTTGAATCATGTGTGTGGGTGTCTGTCTTAAGTTTATTTAGAGTAATTTCAGGTTCTTCCACGCTTATACGAGGTGTGTAAATAAAGTAGTGAGACTGATTTTTTTTTAAATTTTAAATTTTCTATTCAAATATAATTACAATGTGATATTGTCACCTTCAAAATAGTTCCCTTCGGAAGCCACACAGCGCTGGAGACGGTCCTTCCAATCATTGTAGCATTGCTGGAACTCGGATTCTGGAATGGCCTTCAGCTGGTCGGTTACAGCAGTTTGTATGTTTTGTAGTGTCCCGAAATGAGTTCCCTTGAGGTGATTTTTATTCGGAAGAAAATCTCGGGAAGAGGAAAAGAGTCAGCAAGGAATTTTCTGCCAAGATCTTTGGTGAATAAGGAGGCTTGAGGAGCAACAGGAATGTTTTTACGGTGGTCAAATAACTCGTTCCTATTGAGATGGCAGTGTGACAAGAGGTCGCTGTTGATTCGTGATTGCAACTACCCACTTCGTCGTGGTTCGTCTTCAATCGACTCTCTTCCTTCTGAAAATTCCTTAAACCACCGAAAAACCTGTGCCTTGATAAAACACGTTCTCCATAGGCCTCTTGAAGTTTTTCAAAAGTTTCGGTTGCATTATGTCCAAGTCTGAAGCAAAATTTGATTGCACACCGCTGCTCAACTTTGAGGTCACTCATTTTTAAAACGCTCAAGAAAAAACAATTTCACGAAAACCAACGCTACGGACAAACAAATGACTGTGGCGAGTTCAGATTCATACTGGAGGCGCATCACACGTGCACCTGACGCTACTCAAGACCACGCGTCTCCAGCGTTGCCAGATCGAAAGCGACGTTGCCAGTCTCACTACTTTATTTACACACCTCGTATATACGCTTATATTATTTTCCCTGCATGCATACTAATTGTCATTCTTACTGCATACACCCGCATATCCCTTTTTCCCTCCTGCTTATGTTGCACTGCCACTAATACGAAAAGATTTCTCAGTGTGGTTTCATTCCTCTCATTTACGAAGTCTATTATCTTTATGATTTAGTTATGTAAATAGTAATAATTGTAGGATATCATTTCATAGTTAGATAATAGACATACCCAGCTTAAGTGTACATATTTGTTTTTGGTTCGTCAAATGTCCAGATTTAGAACTAACTTTATTGTCTTTTCTTTAACATTGGGTTCCTAATCCTTATTTTTTTTTATTATATATATAGTAGAGTCACCGCTCTACTTTCCTGCGGGACTCTTTGCTTCCTGATGACGACGATGGTCGAAATTTAGAAGTGAATCATTCCTTTGTCTATCTGAATGCTACCTTCTTTTTAATTGGTTTATTTATATATGTAAATAAATATTTATATAAATATAAAAATTTATATATATATATATATAATATATATAGTTATCTTTACATACTTGTTCGATGAAAATAGTTTTGTTTTGTGATGGTTAAAAATAGTTTCTGAAGATGGTTGGAGACAGCCGAAACATGTCAAATGTTAATCGATAAATAATGATGGCCAACCAGAGTTTTGCTCAAATAATTCACCAACTGAATCAAGATGATTGGAAATTATCAAGAAAATACGAAAAACTGCTCAAAAGAGAGGTATGTTTGATTAAGGCAATTCAGTTTAACACAAATATATATATATATATATACATCATCATATCATTTTCTTTGCTTTTTTGCGTTTTCTAGTAGTAAACTGAATCATTTCAAAGAGTTTAATTCGAAGTTTCAATGTTTTGTTTTTAATTGAAGGTGACACATGCGCGTATGCGCGCCACTTTCTGTACTGTCACTGTTTTATTTCTCTTCTATGCCTAACTTGGCTTATCATTCTTTGTTTACCTTTCTATTTGTCTCCCTCTCCACTTAATGTTTAGTCAGGTAATTACATTTCCTGTTAATTAATTATTTCTCAGTATTCTTTTCACTTTTACATACCATCATTGCTTTTATTACTATTGACTTTTTTTACTGACTACTATCCTTATTTCTTTGAATATTGATCTGATTGATAGTTAGTTTTTATTTTTTACTGTTGTTGTATCTGTTTTATTATTATTATTGTTTTAGATCAGTTTATAGTTTGTGATTTAATTCTTTGCATTCTATTTTACTTGTATTACCATGTAGAATCCTATTCCCTATTGGTTAAACGAGGGAAAAACCTGTCCCTCAAACTTACTAAATGCACGTGCCATATTGAATTCCTGACTACCAGTCTTTGGCTTAACATTCCTCCCAACAGATTAACTGCAAAAGTTCTTCTGTCTGCTATTCCCACATTTCTCCGTAGTCAGATTGCCATCTCTGGTTGATCATCTTCCTTTCAACTTACTTCAATTTCACTATATCATTATGAACAACTTCGTATCTCATACTTATTCAAACTAAATTCTATAATTAAAATTGTACTTTCTTTGTCTACTGTGGTTCTGTTGAGACTGGTTGCTAAAAACAATTCATTTATGGTATGCTAAGGGAGTGCGAGTCCTTTACCTTTCCTGGCCAGACGGCAGCGGCTTCATTGTTTAGATTCCAGTCTCAACAGCACTACAGTACTAATCAAGAATGGACCAAGGGGTCTCCAGGAGAAGAAGCTGACATCGCATGGCAGCAGTATATTTTCTGAGGGAGTGTGAGCCTTCCTAATATATGTCATGTTGACAGAGGTGACTTCATAGAAAAGATGCTCTAAGTACGTGGATTTCATTAGAGTCGGAAACAACTTCAAGGACCCACTATACAATACAATAAAAAAAACAAGCAAGTTATTTTGTCACGAAACAGAAAATATATATATAAATATATATAAAAGTTTTCACATAAACACTTGAAATAACAATCAATGATCAAACCAAAATATGAAATGGGATAGCAAGACTAAGATATTTAAGATACTTATATACTAAGATATATAAGATAAGAAATGGGTTTCATATTGTACTTCAAACGTAACAAGCGGTCTTCATCAGAGTCTAAACCAAACTGAGGTTGCTTAGTTATACAGTTTTCTGAACTTATACAGTTCAGTGTCACGTGTTCATTCAAACTACAGTTGTTGTTGAAATCCACAGACTATTTTTCTTTGTAAAATAATTTGTAATGAATTACTTATTCTTTTTTTCAAAATTTATACTTCTGCCTAGGATAAAGGTTTTAAATAAAAACCGAAACGTTGGCAATGAGAGTTTAATTCGAACCTGAAGAACTGGCAGAGTCCCGATAAACTATAGTTTTGTTTCTATTCCACGTACGATACTTTTATCAATATTTGTATATATATATATATATTATGCATAGAATATATGGACATAAGTAGTGAAAACAAACCTATGGATAGAATATCAACCAACACAAATCAAAGAACACAAAAAAACAAACCATAAAACACCAAATAAAGTAAAAAGAAAACCACAAAGACTGCAATATAGACAGTGTTATTGTTTATTTAAAGAAACCATGTGTTGTTTAAACATAATTAATTATTAAGGACAAATACAATTTTAAACATATAAGCAATATTAAAAAATAATAATTTTGGCGAAACGTCGGCATATAAACAGGAATGTAATTTCTTTAGATCAACAATCCTCAAGAAACCTATCTTTGAACTTCAAAAATCAGTGGTCTAGAAGTTTTATCAATTTATATATATAAATGTTTGGTTAAAAGCACGCTATATTTTCTACAGACTAGTTTCCTCTTGTGTTTCTCAAGGGTACGATATCTCCTTGCGTCCTCGTTTATGCTATGTAATACAGCTCCAATTCTGCCTTCATCTGGAATTTTACTCTATTGAGATAGAGCAGTTTGATAAGCAGTGGGCTAAAGTGAAGGACAGGGTACGCAGAACAGTTCGGGAGGGGGATGACGTGATTAATTTGCGATTCAGAGGGTGAGTACCGAATAAAGGCATCCCCTGCTAACCTGACCCTCTCATTGCCCGCCCTCCTTGTATTCACTTTGTGAAATTCAAGTCACAAGTGTTAAAGACCACTGAGAATACACTCTTGTTTTCATTTAACCAAAGTTAACATTTAAAAATCACTATCGAACATTCCATTTTACAGTCTTCTTTTGTTCAATATGTAGAGTGATTTTTAAATTCTAATGTAGAAAAAAGATTTTATGGACTTATTGAACCCTTAATTAAGTTAAAATTATATAATCTTACTTAACTTTAAATAATTAAATTAAAAATGAATTAAAAAATCATACACCTTATAAAATAAGTCTTTAACATAGTTGCCATAATTTCCTACTAGTAGTTACAGTGATCTTTAAAATAATTACAAGTATTCATAAAAATTGCTCTTTTAGCTAAACTTATTTAAAAATGAATGTCAAATTATATTACACACCATGTAAAATATACAAAATCAAAGACCTTGTACAGCTGTTTTGTTAATTTGTTGTTCATTTTGTATGTTTGTGAACACAGAAAACAGTACCTCGGATAAATATGACTCTAATCAAAATATTTGTATACTTTTCTTTGTGATATTTATGTGTTCTTTGTGAATAATAGTCCTTACTTGGCTAAACTACTCTCTGATTACCATCAGGGAGTATTTCAGAAATGCTTATGAAACACGAAGAGATTTTAGTAGCAATGAAACACAAACATAATCTCAACACTTATTAAATAATGCACTACTGTAATGATTTGACACTGCTTTACTATAAGTTAATCATACAGATTATGAAAGAAATCGATTTCGAGATTTTGACCGATTTCCATATTTAAGGGCTTCAAAATCTTTTTGTGACGTTTTTTCAATGATCGAGGGCGTTGAAAGGAAGAAGACATTAAAATGTATCCTTTCAGCGAAATGCATAAGTATTTGAAGAGAGTAATATTGCACTCAAAATGACAGCAATTAGGGTTTTTGTCTGTAGTACTATGATAAGGTTTTGCTGAGAAAGCACCTTTATAAAGGAGAACACACCTCTCTGGAGGACAAGCCAACACAGCTCAATAAACTTAGTTAACAGAATACAAAACTTCTTAAGTTTTAAAAGAAACATTCTGTGCTGCTGCATAGATATTAAGGGAATTTTTAATAACGGCCTTTGAACCTAATAACTCAGAACTTATATATTTTGATAAATATATAATATATTTAACCGTTAGGTTACTTGCTGTTGGGTTTAAAACGTGCTTGGTTTCCCTTTCTCTTTTCTCAAAAATTTTTGTTTGTAAATGTGTTTCTTTACTCTATGTGTTACTCTTCTTTGATTTTGAACTAGTATTGTTTCCAGTTTGGGCCGTCTTTCTGACTTTATATATAAAAAGATTTCACATAAACACGTGAAATAACAATCAATGATCAAACCACAATAACAAATGGGAAAACAAGACTAAGATCTTTCAACCTTAACAAGCGGTCTTCGTCAGAGTCAAAGTTTTTGACAAAACTGAGTAGGGTTTTTGACTCTGACGAAGACCGCTTGTTACGGTTGGAAGATCCATTTCTTATTGTGGTTTGATCATATAATCATATATATATATATATATATATATATATATATATATTCGGTGAAAATACGATCCAAAACGGAATAATTAAATTCAATGTAGACAATGAAATATAGAGAAATTAAAAATACACTCTTACAGTCTCTAATTTTTTGTTTGAAGCACCTTCATGAGTGATAAGAGAGGGAAACGAAGCGCACTGGGAGACCACAGCTGTCTCTGTACCAGTGCGCTTGGATTCCCTCACTTATCTCTCCTAAAGACAGTTAAAACCAAAAATTAGAGACTGTCAATATGTGGTTTGAATTTGTGTATATTTTTTTTCTACATTGAACTTTATGCATATATATATAATATAAAATCGGAAAGGCGATCCAAACTGGATGCAAGAATAATTAGTGAAGGTTTAGCCTCTACCACAACTGGAAATGTGACTACTAGAAGCTGCCCATAGGAGTACACTATCCGTTTTATTGTGATCATGAGTTGTGGATTACTCAAAGTAATCAATGTTCTGTTACTGATGTGTAGTGGAATGACCTCTTTTTTATTATGTGAGGACTGTTTGATGGGACTGCCTCCGACGGTATGAGTCGTGGTCTCTAAATTACCGAGAGATGTATAAAGGAGAAAGGTCTGGGTATAAATCTAGCTATGACAGTCGTTATTTCTTTTTCAAGAAGAGAGAAAGTCCCCATGTCCAATTTATTGGGAATGCTAACCTAGAACTCTAAGATGTACAAATATCTTGGAATCTCTCTAGATGAGAGACTAAACTGAAAAAGTCATGCAACAGATTCATTGATTACCACCCTTAGTTTAATAAATTCTACCATATAGCACTTTTCAGTGTTAATGATTTCAAATTTTGTATAAAAGATGATAAGTTATAGCCACATTAGAATAAATGTGGTAGATATTTTATTATACACCCATAGGATATCGACGTTAGAATAAAAAAGAAACTTCATTCATTATCAACGAGTTTTGATATTATGTTTACTTAGAGTAAAGCAGAGTGCAGGTCACTTCAGACTTTTAATAATTTTTTAGTACACTAAAAAGAAGACAATGAAATACTGGTCATCAGATTAAATATGTTTTTGGTTGATGAATTTTTGAAGACGGCAGACAAAGGTTTGATTGTTGAAAAGAACAGAGATAATATGGAAGAGAAAATAATAAAAACAGGTCAACAAGCATTCTCTGAGTGACCAAACATCACAAGTTTATTTGAAATTCTGTCTTTCCACTTGTTTGAATAAGAAATATCAGGGTTGTATTCACTGAAGGGGGGTGTTGAAAGGAAGGAGAAATTAAAATGTATTCTTTCAGTGAAATGCATAAGCAGCAGAGGGTGTGGAAAGACATAGTGTAATTGGGGTGTGTTCAGAATGACAAGTAGGGGTTGATTCAATAGGCGAAGTGATTATGACGCCTAATCAAGAAGGACACTTTGGGGCTGCTTACCCTTATGAGTAATTCCCCTTCCTCATCCTTTGAACCATCTCATCAAGGGTCGAAACTGTTTTTCACTATATATTACTATCGAACAATACTTCTTTTAACTGATTCACGTTTTATACAGCCTCAATAGCATTTTTACATTGACTCCACCATAGATAGAAAATACCAATATTAAATTTTGAATTATACTATAAAGTAATTATGACTAAAATATGATGTCGATATTTTCGCAAACCAAAAGTTGCGGACTTTGTAGCAGAAAAAAAAAATCGACAACGTTTCTGGAATCAGCGTCCTTAAATTAGGTAAAAACTGTTAAAACATCCTAGGCACCATGACCCATTTCTTTTTATTGTTGGCCAGTGCTATGAATATCAGTAAACTGTCAATTATAACTCACCACAATTTATTTCTATTTAGATCCAGTGGAATAGATGTTAACTAATACATATTAGTTTTGAAGTAGAAGGAAATAAAGCAATTACTGATGCAGCAAGTACATATGGAATATATTACAAGGAGATTGCTTATATTAGCAATGGTAATTAAATGCAGAGGCAAAATGTGCTTTCGACTTGATCATGGCAGCGATCATAACGCATGCTCCCTGAGCTACGGCCACTCAGACTCAAGTAAATAGTCCTTCCATGTAATATAATTACGTCAAGTTGATAAAATTTTAGACGAGGGTTTGAAAACTGAAATTAAATTAAAGAGCTTTCAGAATAATTAATTTCTCTCTGCGTAATCTTCCTTTCTGTCTTCTGTTCTAAGAAATTAAATTCGTTTTATTCAGGCAGATTCCTTCCTTTTTTTTTATCCATTGAATTCTTACAATTTTTCCCCCTGAGATCTACTATTTCTTTTAAATATCTTTAGCATGTTTAACTTGAAGTCATTCTTCTATTTAGGTTGTAGAAATTTCACTTAATAACAATGTCTTTATTAAATACGTAAAGAGAGTTTTGGCAAACTGAATTGGAAAGCTAAATTTGTCTACGCATTTATAAAGTTGAAAATCCTATAATTAAATTTAAAATGAACGTTTTTAAGCTATTAATAAATTAATTTAATTAATTTAAGAGTTTTAATAAATATCTTTTCCAATATGACATTTAAAACATATTTCAACACAATCCTTCAAGTACACATTCATCTGCTTTACGTTTAACTTCTATATACTCGTATATTTAAAATATTCCTTATTTTTTATTATAAAATTCGATATTGATAGAACAATTATATATTTGAAATAAATATATTACTATTAACATATTAAATTCATAATACACTAAATTTATTTTATCTATACTATAACTTAAGAATAAAACACACATCTGAAAGTATATTTTAGCACTCACTTCATATTCAGAAAACCCATAACCAAATTATATATCTAATAAAATTTATATGTCTTTATAGTTAAAAAAACTTCTTTTATCTCCAGAACAGATAAAAAGTAACTTTTTTCGTCTAGTTTTTGTGTAATAATGTAACACAATTAATCCCCATGCTTAAAAAGGAATATAATTCAGGTTGTCCAACCTAATTATTTTGTTGATAAATATTTTTAGAATGGATGTGAAATGATATTGGTAAGAGTTAGGGTGGCAAACCTGATTTTTATTTTCCTACTATATTACCAAGTTATTCAACTCTGTTTTTTTTTTACTTAATTCTATTTAACTTCCGTAAACCTCTATTTTGGATTATTAAGAGTTAATATTAATTGCTTTTATATTAATTATTACTTAATAAATTTTTATAAAGCATTTTCTGGATATGAAATATTTTATACGCATTGAGAATATTGAGATGTTATTCCCTGGCGTAGTTATCTCTCTCGGTACCCCTCGGGAATTAAAATCCCCTCATTCCCTCAGCTTCACCTCAGATTGACTGGTCTTGATTCCTCCTGGGTTACCTCAGCAATCAACAAAAGCACTCAAGAAGTAATAGGCCACATTATTCCCTGGGTGCACAAATATGGTCTTTGTGAAAAGATGTAATCCGTAATAAATTACGTAAAATCCATTATTACGTTTTTTCTTCACAGTTATCCTTCACTCATAGTAAAGTAATGAATAGTCTAGTTTTGGTTTTAAAGTTATATTACATACTTATTTCTATAAATCAATTTAATCACTATACATTCAAGTTTTTTTTTATTAAAATATAAAATCTTTCTCGGCTTGATTCAATAGGAAAATTTTAAGTCTATGTAAAGCACCAACGACCAACGATTCTTTCCGCGCACTGTTGTGCACGTTGTATTAGCAGTTCCAGGTCACGGTCCTACTACTGCTGAATTATTGTCCTGCTGTGGTTGTGGGGTCAGTAAGTAAATGTCTGTACTTTTTTTTTTTTTTTATTATTATTATTATTATTATGTGGTTCGTCTGTTTACGTCATTTCGTGGTCGTTTGGTCTCATTGTGTCGTGTCTTGTCAGTCTTTTTCAAGGGTTTGGCCTTCTATTTTAATAACAGCTTCTAATGTGGATGTGTTTGGGGAATTATTTGGGATAGGCTTTGGATAAGGGGGTTTGGATGGGTTGGAATTTTCGTGTCCTCATTGGTCACCAGTCTACTCGTGAATTGGTCAATTGTTTCTAACCTGAGGTCTCTTATGTAAAGCAGTTAATTTATTACCCTAAGTTGAGTTTTCACTTTCCGTGGTTATTTTGCCATCTCAGATTATCAAAATAAACTATTTTTACGAAAATTTTATTTAAATTATTCATTGCTCTAATGTTATCTGTATAGCATAAAAGAATTTGAAATAATGAAATGTATAATTTCACCCTTCTGATTCATGCAATTGTTACGAGAAGTACTCAGCACATGGCCTAAAAAGGTTCAGTTTTTCGGTTTAATTTCATTACGACCAGTCCAGCAGTTTGGTCACGATTACAGCCACAATTTTTTGGAATCAGTTATAAGACAAAAATTTTACATTTTATTGGAATAAATTATTTTTTGTTGTTTTAAAAATTTAAGATGTATTAAATTCTGGAATCTATCAGTTTCACAATAATAACAAAGTTTCAATACTCTAGAATCTAGAAGTATAGTTGAGAAGGAAAGAAATTTTGTTTCAAATCATATTTTGACAAAAAATGACTTTTCCAAGGTGAAATATTTTCGAAAAACAATAGGACTAAACAACAGAAGACATGGAAACCCTCACTGTAAACTTGATGGTTAGTTTATGACTCAACGATTATTAAGTTAGATGGAAGGTCACAAAGAAAAGGAACTGAATAACAATTGTTTTATTTTCAACTAAATGATTTGATATTTTTTATTCGACCAGAGTTTCAGGTTATATGAATAAAACATCATAAATTGAGAAGATAAACTCACCAAAATTTATTCTTTTGTAGAATTTTAATAGTGATAGATAATAGCTGGTAGTTGTACCTTGATGGATCGAAGGTACAAATGTTGAAAGAACATGTAATCTAATAAGTTGCATGTATATCAGGAAAGTCGTTATTAAGTTTTGGACGCTTATGTTTTTTGTCTATGCTTGGAATTACTTCCTTTCAAGATGAAGCTGCGTGGTTCTTCCTTGATAATACTCCAGCAATAAACACAGAGGCAAGTTTTCGTTGACGAGCTAGGGAAAATGAAATTAAAGAACTTAAGGAAGTGAAATAAATCTTACTTTGCTTGAGACGAGGCTCATTTAGAGCCTTTATCAAGGCTAGACTGGGAAATTGCTGGCACATGGCTGCTGTAATGGATTGCCAGTTCTCTAGCGTGAATAGCCTCTTCACATTACTCAAAGTCGACGTCTACTTTGTAAAGTACCACAAGCGCTTTCACTTGCCTACTCCCTACGTCTTGCACCGCTCTCCGCATCGTCAACATACCTTGTCTGTCCCTCTCCAACAAATCATCCTCTCTCTCAATAATCCGCTCGCCTTTTATAACTAACACCTTATAAATGGCAACTACTTTATTGTTATACTCAATTAAACAGATACATATAAATGCCTCTACATAACAAAGTACTATACTAAAAAATATTATATACGTTATTTGAATGATCAAACGACAATAAGAAATGGGAAAACAAGACTAAGATCTTTCAACAGTAACAATCAGTCTTCGTCAGAGACAAAAACCCAACTGAGGGTTTTTCTTCCTGTCAAGTTGGGTTTTTGACTCTGTCGAAGACCACTTGTTACGGTTGAAATACCTTAGTCTTGTTTTCCCATTTCTTATTGTGGTTTGATCATTGATTGTTATTTCACGTGTTTATGTAAAATCTTTTTAACGTTATTTGAATAGAAAATAGTAATATAAAATAACCACATCATCAGTCATAAGATTGAGCATGATAAATTTGTTTAAAAAAGTATCTATTTTTTAAGAATATATGTGTATTTTGGTATTGTACCTTGTAAATAATCAGAATTATACATAATGACTTAAAACAGAAAATTCGTTCTACATGTTTTGACATTCCGAAATTATTAAACCAATTCAAAGTTGATTAAAATTACAATGTAGACATTTTTAAGAATGAAAACATAATTTTTGTAAAACGAATGTACACTTTAGGAAAAAAAAGGCATCTATGTTAATAAGTAATTAAAAATTATTATTAAGAAGATAAACTATTCATTGAAAAGGAAATGAGTTGTTCATTGAAAAACGATCTTTATGGTGGTCTGCAAATATTGTCACACACATGATAAAACTGTTTCAGCAGGAAAATTCAACTGAAAAATGTAAAACATTTGCAAACCGACTTTTTAGTTGAACAAAGTTTTGGCTAACATTAAAATAGTCATTCTAAACATTTTAGAATCCGTAATTTGTTTATTATCATCTTTTTTTACTATTAGTAAAGTATAGGATCATGAAAAATATCAAATTTCAGATTTTGACAGAATTACATGTTTTAAGGACCCCATAGTCATATTCTGACGTTTTCCCGTTGATGTAACTCACACACACACTCTCTCTCTCTCTCTCTCTCTCTCTCCATATGTGTGTGTGTGTGTGAATGTATATATATATACAATGATCATACAACAATATGAAATCGGAAAACAAGACTAAGATCTTTCAACCGTAACAAGCGGTCTTCGTGAGAGTCAAAAACCCAACTGAGGGTCAGTGAGAGTCAGTTGGGTTTTTGACTCTCATGAAGACCGCTTGTTACGGTTGAAAGATCTTAGTCTTGTTTTCCCATTTCATATTGTGGTTTGATAATTGATTGTTATTTCATGTGCTTGTGTGAAATCCTTTTATATATATATATATATATATATATATATATACGAGTTCAAATTTCAAGAAGAGTAACACATAGAGTAAGGAAACACACATACAGACTTAAATTTTCGGATAATCCGTCTTGAGGAGAAAAGAGAAAGGAAGACCAAGCACGTTGTAGACGCAACGGTTAGTAACCGACACGGCAACCGCCAGTGCTGCCAAATATAGCTATGTATATATATTTCATATTTTGAAAAAATTTGAATTTATGATTGAATCTGAAAGGTTTTGAGCAAGATACAACCCATACCGTTTGACGGATCAGAATGAAATTATACTTAAAAATAGCACATTATATGAGAATGAGTTGTAGATTTTATTTTTAAAATAACAATAGCAAAAAGGACCTTTATGATACATTTTATTATATCAGAAAGTGCTTTCTTAATGTTAAATGGCTAATTGAAAAACGTTTAAAGTGTGCTAAAAGATTAAAGTTTTACTTTTCGATTAGCGACTAGTTCCTTTGAAAACTAATATGAGTTGGTTTATACGAGTCTTATTTAAATTAAACTACTGTGTTCGTTAACTCGATCGTCTTCCTTTCAGTGGATCATTCACTTTTTTTTTTTTTTTTTTTTTGCTGCTTCCAGATGATACAAAAATTTGTTTGTGGTTTTTTCCATTTTTAATTTTATAGAATTTTTTTAATTCACTCCTTTTAATTTAGCTACTTTTAACTAAATTTCCTTTTTCCGCAACTCTACTTCTTATTAATTTATTGTATTTAAGCTTTACTAGTTGACAGTCGTAAGGCTGGCTACACTGAGTGTGTTATGTAGCAAGTAAGTTTTACACCACTTTTGTTTTATGCTCTTCAGCAGACGGCTTGCTAACAAAATTATTGTTCACTTGTTCACTCTTTTGTTTCCGAGTTTAAATTTTCAATTACTAGTATATATTTACTTTTAATACACACTACAGAGAGACGTAAGCACAAAAAAAAAAGTAATAACTGACATTTTCAACCTTAATGCTATTTTTTCCTCATTTTTATGATTAGTTTTGCTGCAGTAAATATTTAAAATGGTAATTTCTAGTTTCTTATATTTTTTCATAAACTTTATTTCTCGACAGGTTTTTTTTTTAGAACTCTTCATTAACGTTTTAATATATTTTATTCGTTGTTTATATATTTATAAGTGGAAACTTATTTCAACTTTAAATTATCTCCTTTGTGAGTTTCAAGTTGGGAAATAGGTTGTTAATGGAAATGTAAATAGATTTTTTTTAATCTTTACTTTTGACCGGATTTAATAATTTTATTCTGAATCAAGAAACAGAAAAACAATCTGTGGTTTCCTACCCTCAACTGCACTATACGCAAATCAGATATTTTATTAAAAGAAATTAATTTAATTATTTGATTTATTTTAATATTACCTCCAACAATTTTTCAATTGTCATGGAAATAAAAAAAATATTTATAGCATTTCAATCAAAAACTGAAATCTGTTATTGAAGGTTTCTTGCTCATCGTTGTTCAGATCATATGTTTATTGCTTGTGCCTTTCTGGCAGTGGAATCACTGACTGTTAATCTATAAACTTATTCTTATAAAGACCAATACAAACAAATGTGACATGCTCAGTGTGCGTAAGGCGTCGATACAGCGCGATCCCTCGAGTATCAGCTATGTAACTACTTGACTAAGGCTGTGTTTACAATGCATTTTAAATTAAATAGTATTATTTGAGTTAAAATAAAAACGGTTAAATTTGTAACATATCACACAATGCAGTCATCACTCATATGATGAGATTAAGTGCAATAGTTGCTGTACTTCTTACCTAAGCCTCTGTGTTTATTCGAAATATCTTTCTCAATCATCGATCAAATCAGAATTGAAAAAATAATATTTTGATAATTACAGTTCAATTCAAATATTCCAGTCAAATTTAAACAATTAAATAAAATCTGGAATGGCCTCCACTCAACATTACTATAAGTAAACTTATTATCAAACTTCATGGCTATATCATATATAAAGTCCCATTTAAGCATAATATAAACGTCGAAATAGGAGATGTTTATTAGTCATTCATTCGTGGTAGTAGTTATTATTTAGGAGTGGATTATTTAGGTTATAGTAAAGTAAATAACCTAAGTTACCTAAATCAGTAGCGGAATTAAAAATTTAAGCAATAACTTAACTCCATATGTATCAGACATTTTAATTTACTGGTATCCTTTTTGTTAGTTTCTACTTTGTTTTGAATCAAATTACTTATCGTTTTTGAACAAAAATAATCAATGTTGTATTTACAATCATATCATGAACTTTGAATGAAAATTATTACGAACAGCTTAATAATAGTAATTACAGTCACCTGGTTTAATCGTAATATAGAATTTATTATTATGATTCACTATAAAATCGGAAAAACGATCAAAACTGAACAGAATGCGAGTTCAGAACCGGAGAAGAGTAATATACAGAGTAAAGAAACACACAAACTCAAATTTTCGGAAAATCCGTCTATAGGACAATTTTAGTTTATGAGTATTTTTCTTTATTCTGTGTGTTATTCTTCTTCGATTTTGAACCATTTTGAATAAAAGATTCCATGAACTAAATAAAATGAATATAGTTAACGGGTTAGTCTCACTGAGGTTAGTAATATTAGAATTAGTAGTAATACTGTCCGTCATACCTCGTAGAGTCTCAGAAAAGCTCGACCGGTTTCGGGTCCGTCTGGATCCCATCTTCAAGAACAACTCTGAGTTGCACTTGAAGATGGGATCCGGACGGACCCGAAACCGGTCGAGTTTTCTGAGACTCTACGAGATATGACGGACAGTATTACTACTAATTCTAAATAAATTAAATTCAGTTAAAGCACGCACATAAGAAAATATAAAATTGATTCACTACTAAATTTCGACTATCTGATGATGAGGCACTCAAAATATAGTATTGATTTATTGTTCCCCATTTATGTGCCTTCATTCCGTCATTTGAATTAATATATACATATATTATTGTAGTGATATTAACTTTGCATGTGATATACAAGTTGCTTACTCTCTTATATATAACCTCACAAATAACAAGATTATTATAGAGGCACAGATATTAATCTGTAATCTGTAATATATATTACAGATATTATTAATTAATTATGTTTATTAAGGTGATTTATTAATATATCTTATATATATTGAGAATGACGGGGTGGGGAGATGGGTCATTCTGATTAATACTTAGAGGTGTGAGAGTGTCAGTCAAAAAAGAAGCCCTGCTCTATTCCGAGTTAACTGCATTTTTAAGAGCATGACTTTTCTGATTGGTTTTTGTTTATGCAAGTGACATTTTTACTGACACATGAGTGTAATTGAAGACAATAGCTAGTTTGATTGGACTTGTTGGCATTGTATTCGTGACTGTAATGGATGTGAGGCGACTTGGATGAATGCAGCTAGCCCGACAATACTGCCACTCGTGTGCTTGCCAGCAAAGCCTCTAAATCTACTCCGCCTAATCCCTTTGCTCATAATGCACTCTTGTTGCCATTTTCTCTAAATTATGTCATTGCCCCTATGCACTCCAAGTACCCTCCACTCAGAGTCAACCACTAATGGTATTAATCCAACACAACTATGATCTAAATGAACATTAGACGTGTTTATTACTACCAGATAAATTTACGATGAAACATCGTGTTTAATTTTATAATTATTGTACAATAATGAAAATTAAAATATTTTTTTCTTACTTTACCATAACATCGCAAATTACGATAACTACAATAACATAGGAAATTTGTTTAGACCAATTAAGAAATTCCCTGTATTGATAATATCAGAATTCAATTTTATATAAACGCTCTATTTATTTACAAATCGGTTATTCCATTAGAAGTGTATATGCTTAAAAACATTTTCTCAAACTTGTACCTATATAAAGTTTTAAATAGTAGCTCTGACGTACATGACAATTTGACATCAGAGACCATGCTTATTGTTTGCATGAAAAAATGTTTTCATGTAATTCAATTCCTTTTAGATATATATTCAATTTAATCAATATATATATATATATATATATATATATATATATATTAGTGAAGGTTGGCAGCAATTCTTCTTGCAAACAAGTTTCTAAAAATTTTATGCCAATTTCATGCTTGGTTATCTTTTTTGAGAGTTTCTCTAATGTCCTACAAGCTCTTCTCAGTTCCTCGGGGAATAAAAAAATCAACTGGCCCAAACTTTTCTTTTCATAACTACACATTTTAACACTATTTATATCTAACACTATTTAAGAACTAACTAAATATTATTTTCAATAAAACAACGACATGTTTCGATCTCGTAGACCATCATCCGGCTAAGCTTACGACTAAAGTATAGGGTGTATTACAATGTAATGTCACATTGTGTGAGAGTCAATACACAAACTGTACTATTCCTAGTTGGGGTTTGAGACATCTGTTGGGTGGTTGATGAGAGGGAGTGGGGTGCTTTCAGGTATGTAGTGGGTCATGCCGTGCAGTGCCTTGCACAAAGTATTGGCGTTGGAGAATAACCTACTGATATTTATATCAATATTATATATTAATATATATAATATATTATATATCTTTTATGTATGTGCATATATATATATATATATATAAACTATAGTAACTAAAAGAACACACAGAAATGAAACAGAAACTCACTACTATATTTCCATGATCTATTGTCAGTAAGATAGATGTGAGTGGCTCCGAGGACAGGCAACGACTCAGTCCTTCGATGACGAGCACATCGAAATAAATTAGTGAGTTTTTGTTTCATTTCTGTGTGTTCTTTTTGTTAATAAAGTTTATTTAGTTCGTAGAACCGTTTCATATAATTTATATATATATATAAATTATATGAAACGGTTCTATATATATATATATATATATATATATATATATATATATATATTGTAAACAGGAAAACGATCCAAAAGAACAACAAACGTTTCACAATGAATCACAAACACAGAACTAAGGAACAAACACACAAACACACTTACAAACACAGTGACCTTGTGTCGCTTCACAAATGCGCTTAGTGTCCCTTTCTCAACTCTCCTGATGACGGTTCAACCGAAAATTAGAGACAGTAAGTGTGTTTGTTCCTTAGTTCTGTGTTTGTGATTCATCCTGAAACGTATATATATATATATATATATATAGGTCGTTATCAGCCTTTGGAGCGATTCACTTCTTTCCCTGAAGACGAGGACATCGAAATATAGTAGTGAGTTCAGTGGTTTCCTTTCTATGTGTTCTTTTTTAAATTCTAGTTTATATATATATATATATATATATATATATATATATATATAAATGAAAGGTCCGTGTGGACAATAAACACTTTAACACATAGAAAAGAACACAGAAAGACACTACAGAACTCACTTCGATATTTCGACATCCTTCGTCATCGGACGACGGATGTCGAAATATCGAAGTGAGTTCTGTAGTGTCTTTCTGTGTTCTTTTCTATGTGTTAAAGTATATATATATACATATATATATATATATATAACACCTCTCAGTGGGTGTTTTAATGTTGGTGACTTTATTGTCATCGAAATATTTGTCACTGTCTCTTTCTTCTCTTGATGACAATGAAACTGAAATTTGGCTGAGATTTCAAAATTAGGCTTTCCACCCTAACTGTTCCCAACCATTTCACTTCATATCTAAAAATCAATATCAACAAAATAATTAGGTTGGAGAAAACCTGGATGATTTCCCAGTTTTTTTTTCATTTTGCCCTGTTTTTAAGTACAAGGATAGAATGTCTTATAATATTACACAAAAACTAGACGTAAAAAGTTAGTTTTCGTCCTTTCTGAAAATAAAGTTCTTTAATATGCTCTATTTGATATATTAGTTTATACTGATATTAATTTATTATTCCTACACACTATAAAGAGGATTTTAAAGTAAATAAAGTTGGAGTTGGTCGTAGTCATTCTGGAGAAAGTGGTTGAGACTGATCCCTGTGAATTGACGCATTGTTAGGCTAAGCAAACACCTTTGAGCTGTTTACCTTCTCTATTGACTTTACAGTGATAGAACCTTGTAACTCCCAACTTATATTTATGTTTTATAACTGCTATTATTATTTTTCCTCGTTTCAATTGTATTTTTGTTGTTTGATTTTTTATAGAATTTTGTTTGGCATATTATAATTCAGATTACGTGATTTACTAATTTTGTTGATTTTTGTTTAACGTTGTAATAAGCTTAATTCATCTCTAATTTCTTCAACATTTAACTAACAAATATTGTGTTTGGATAATATTAAATTATGAAAAACTTATATTTCGTACTTTCTGACAATAACGAAATGACTACTAATACGAGTATTAAGCGACATCTCCAATGATTTAAAAACATTAAATTTCGTATTTGGCAAGATTTTAACAAGTTTTTACTTTTTGAGGATATTAAATCTATTTGTGAATTTATTTTATGGTGTTTGTGTGAATGTATATATATATATATATATAAACTAGAATTTAAAAAGAACACATAGAAAGGAAATCACTGAACTCACTTCTATATTTCGATGTCCTCGTCTTCAGGAAAAGAAGTGAATCGCTCCAAAGGCTGATAACGACTCATATATATATATATACGTGTGTGTGTGTGTGTGTGTGTGTGTGTGTGTGTGTGTGTGTGTGTGTGTGTGTGTGTGTGTGTGAGAGAGTGAGTGAGTGTGTGTGTGTGTGCGTATGTGCCTGTGCGTGTGTGTGCGTGTGTGTCTGTGTGCGTGTGTGTGTGTTGTGTGTGAGGTTTTTCTGCCCATCGGAGCACTGATAATTGGGAGTTTATTAATTAAGATACAAAGCATGTGTTACACCAGGTACAACCTGTTATATTATTCTAAGACACAGAACTATAAAAAATTCTAACTTTATATAAAAGATTCTCTTAAATAGTATCATATTGAATTTTCTCTGATACTAAAGGGAACTATATAATAAACTTTATACAACATCTAAATCGATTCGTTTTATGAAATTTATAAAAGATTTAAAATATCGTAAAATAAAATTTAAAATACAAGAGTGACCAGTGGCTACGATCAAGGGTTCTCTTTGGTAGTCAAGCATAGGGCAGTGGTTGAGGATGTATGTTTTTTGAGTTGATGGGTGGATTTCAGAATAAATGTTCACGCCTTATGGCTGAGGGCACCTTGGTAAGCCAGAAATGTGAATATTCAAAGAGACCTCAGGTTGGAATCAATTGACCAATTCACTACTAGACTGGTGATCAATGAGGACACGAAAATCCCAACCCAACAATCCCCTTTGCTCAGAGCCTATCCCTAAGAATTCCCCAATCACATCCATTGTAGAGGCTGTTGTAAAACAGAAGCCGAAACCCTAGTCTGACAACACTTTCACGACTCAAGGAGACCATACAACATCGAATGAATGTATACCGACAAACCAATTATAAGAGTACAGACACTTACTGACCCCACAATCATAATAGTGCTATAATTCAGCAGTAGTAGGTCCGTTACCTGGAACTGCTAATTACAACGTACACTGCAGTGCGTGGAAAGAATAATTGGTCGTTGGTCTTTGGGTGAGTGTTTATGTGATATCCTATAAATTTAAGGAGACTGAACTGGATAGTTTTTGGCAATATTGTAGCAAAGAAGGTGATATTGAAGTACATTTTGTGAATGTAACAGAAGATACTTATGTTACCCATAAACTATAAGAGTAGATAAATAAAAGCATGTATACTGCTCTATCAAAAACTGAAACTAAATTGTTTTATTGAAAGACATAAGATAATCTTTAAATAACAAAGCTCACCCTGAAATAAATAACCTGCTATACTTCCCAGATTTATTTTCATTGACTTAGCAAATTTTTATCAGAATCCAACTAAAAAAATTTGAACTTTTGGAGTTCATTCGGAATATTCCTAACATAAATAAATTTGATATCCAAAATCACAACTTTTTTTTTTATTATGGTGAATGATATACAGAAATATAAATTTTAAGTACATTATTCTTGATAGTACGGCCTTTGATAGTGGCGTTACATTGTTTGTACTCTTTTGTGGCAATACAGTAAAATAATAATGGAATACTTATAAATCTTGAGACTATTTGTGAAATGGTTGAATGTTTGAGATATTCAGAGATCCATATGCATGATATCATCTACAACCAAAATAAAAAAAAAAAAATTTGGAACAATCATGAAGGAATAATTTTTGGTCCCCTGACATATACGCATACTTCATATTTTGTCCTCTCTATAGTGTAGTGGTGACGAAAACATATATTTTGAGAGTTCACTGATTTTCACGATTCTAGATCCCCTGAACCAATGTTATTCAATGGTTGATGTAATCGTTGTCTCTTTGGAAAGATAGTTTAAACAAAATAGACATTAACGACCCCGTCTTTTTGAGCATACTGCTCCAAACTATCCCGTTTTTTCTAAGAAGTTAATTTTGTGAGTTTTATGTCATTACGATGGGTCCAAACGTATGATAAACATTGCATCCACAACGTTTTAGGTTCAATCCTATACTTTTGAGCAAAGCTGAACTTTTATTTTATCATAAAACCTGACGGTTTTTTTACTAACAGATAATATTTCATTAATAATAACTAATGAATTTTTAACTATATAGAATCACTATGTGAAAAAGAGTTTCATCATCTATTGGTCATATTATCCAATAGATAACATGCAGAGAAATTAATGAAATAAATTACTAACTTAATTTTTACTCCCTGTTAAACAGAAATATTGACATTGATTTAGAATGATGTTTTACTACAAAAGTAAATCATTAGCCAAATGTTAGAGCTAATGTGTTATATTGTCTTGCATATGATTATATGTGCAATTGTACTATTACAATGTGCTTTTACTTATATGTTTATTATTTGTTTATGTGTGTTATTATTGCAAGCTATTATATCATTTATATTGTATTGCACATGTTTTTTAGGCCCATAATACTCGTATCTCAATTAAGATTACAAATTACAAAGCTTTGTAAATTACTTAAAAATTAATATGAAATATAATATCTAAAAATGATGGAAAGGATGATATTATTTTCTAGACTATTAAAAGACAATGTTTGAAAATTGCGAAATATAGAGCGGAAAGGGAGACCCCCAGTGAGCAGGACTAATTCAACTCTTGTAAAAGATGGTTGTAACTTCATTAGACTGGGGTGGGTGGTTGGGAAGGGGTAGGTCGGTTCAGATAAGGGTTGTGTCGACGGTTTGTTTAATATTGCCGAGCTGTTGGTAAATTAAGACGAATGCGAATGTGACATTTTACGAGAGGGATATCACAGATTTGAATAAAGAACTCGCGCTCTTTGACTGAAGCTTGTAGAATCAGAACAAAGCTAAATAGATTTAACCAAGTTTGACATTGGTTTTTTTTTTCATTCCAAAATAATAACTTACAAAAACTATAAGTGCATGAATATATCAAATTATTTTATGATAATATAGTACACTTAGTAAAAAACCATGTATTGAACTAATTGTTTCGGTAGTGTAAAATCGCTTATTGGAAAAGAATATTTGCACAAAGTGTATGTTTAATACATCGACATTTCTATGAAAATGTAGTAAGAAGCATGTAAGCTTCTTACATGCAGTAAGCTTCAAGCAATAAGAAGATGAAAACCATAAATATTGAATTCAAGTTTTTTGTTATAAATGTCTTTGAACGAATAGTGCCAGTTATTAAAATTTGTGCTGTAAAAGATAGAGTGAGTTCTTAGTGAAGCAAGTGCTTAATGGGACCAGTTTCTAAAATACCCAGTGTTGGAGGAAGTGAATTTTCTGATAACCACTTTTTTCTGATAAAAGACCGATTTCTTGAAGTAGATAGTTATGGGAGGATTTGATTCATAGAAGAGTAAGTACTTAGAGGAAGTTCTGGCTAAATAAATGAAAGCTCCTCCTGATGATAACTAATTCTATAGAAAGTGTTGTTTATTATACAATTTTTACATATATGCAGGTTAATAAGATGTTTGTTTCTGTGTCAGTTCTCAAAAGGCAGATATTTTGTTGAGTGCACAGAACTATAACCTCACTTCTCCGGTGAAGTGGGTTCTCAGAAGATTAAATTCCTGAAGCAATATGCTTCCTGAGGGCTAAGTTCTTGGAGGTGTGGTTGGCTTAGGACAACGTTTCTTAACCTGTGGTTCATGGACCCCTCGGGGGTCCATGGATCATATTTTGGGGGTTCGCCGACTGCTCCTAATTTTTATAATTTCTTTAAAAAAAATTTTTTTTGTCAGGAACTTCTTTAAACCGTGTGTCTGCCATTTAATAATTGACGTTTAAACAATTTTTTTCACAGAGGGGTCCGTGACATATTTAAAAAAATTAAAGGGGTCCATTGCACCAAAAAGGTTAAGAAACACTGGCTTAGGAGAATGTTCTAAAATAAATAAAACAACTTGTTTTTTAGCCGCACGTTGTGTTGCTGCTCTAGGTAGAGGAGTGTGGTTAGAGGTCGACAGGCGAGCGAGCTATTAATATGATACAGTCATATTCCCGGAGCAGCTTTGGCATATTGTCACCCTCGCAAGTCCTGACTGAACCCAAATGTTGCTTAATTCCCTCACTTTGTGGCAACTGGTGTTTTCAACACAACTCCGTTCGTTAGCACTTACTTTAAACCCCACACACTATAATAACCACAACCATGCCTTCAACACTTTCCATTAAGCTATGCCAATATCCCTGTCTTTCAAACTAATTATTCAATTTTTATTTTACCAACGACCAACAACCAACGAATATAACCGCGCACTATAGTGCACGTCGTAACTAGCAGTTCCAGACCAGAGGCCTTCTACTGCTTGATTACTGTGCTACTATAACATGGAGTGTCAGTAATTCATGTCGGATATTAAGTTAGTCTGTACAGTAATGATGTCGTATTCGCGGTCATGTGGTCTTGTTAGTCATAGTTTTCAATGCTTTGAGTCATGAACTGGAAAGGTAGTCAGATAGTCACTGGATGAAGTAATTATTCAGTGAGGTTGAGGAAGGTTGGCGACAGGATTTAGAGTTTGTACAAGGAGGTTTGGATGGATAGATAGTTTGTTGTCTTCATTGGTAGTAAGTCGAGTGATGTAGCTATCTATGGATTCCATTTTCAAATCATGGTGAATATCAACATTACGGGCGTACCAAGGAGCCCTGGCTATAAGGCGGGCACACCCATTTTGAACAATCTGGATACACGCCTTGTTCGTTCATTTTAATTTGTTCAACTTAAAAAAAAATCGCCTTTACCTCAGTGCTACTCAGAATGTTGTTTCACATCGTTACACACAGTTTTCCTTCATCTATGAACTGTTTTTTTTTTAAATAATATTATCAAAAAAATAATTTTAAGTAATACAAATTTGAAGTAAAAACATTCAATAAACAAAAAGAGGCTGTTTAATGTAAAATTTAAGCTAAAAACTTTATCTTTTATTATAAGCATATGCATTAATTATTTCACTATACAGTTTATTTTAAATTAAATCTAGTGAATACATGTAAGTTTAACTAAATTTAAATAAAGATAATTTAATTAAGAGCTGGAGCTACGGAATCATTGCATTATTAAAGAGATCATAACCTTTCTAGGATTTGAGTGAAACATTTCAAACCAGATAAGCATACCTTTTAATAATAATAATATGAAGTGTAGGAGAACGTAAATAAGTGCACGTACTGTCTTCTTATAAACATAGTATAAGTATAGTATAACATACATAGTATAACATAGTATACTTATAAGTATTTACATGATTTTTCATGACTATTTGAATTTTTTGGTAAACTTTTATAATTGTTGTTATTTAAACTTGTTGGGGCTTTATAGGTACCATTTTTACTCTGGTAATCAATAATTTTGATCTCCATGTACTTCACATGTGAGTGCAATCAACAATTCTCGGGTTGGATTTAAGATATACGGCTATAGGCATGTACTGTACGCTTTTATGTGGTCAAGTAATATTTTAAGTAATTTTTGAAATATGATCTTGCATCCATCCATGCTACTTAAAGGTTATCATTTTCTAACAATTTCACTCTAGAAGGAACATAACACTTAATGGAAGACTTTTTAAGTTTCCGTTGAGAGATAAATAAGTTGAGAAAAGCAGTGAATTCATGTAAAATGTAGCGGCGGATGTTTGGCAGTAAGTGAAGATCTGTTTGGAGGAAGTGATGTGTCATGAAGAGAACTTTACGGTGAAGCAAAACTTTTCCGAGAGGGTTATTTATTAAACGTCTGGCCCTCAAGTCCTATCTACAGCCTCCGGCTCGTATTCATTTAATTTTTACGAGCCCACTCGTTTATTCCTATAAAAAAATAACCCATCATTCTGCAATAATTTTTTTTACTCTAAAATATTTACTTCAAACGATGTAAAGGTTTTATTGCTAAGAATAATTTATAAAGATTTCATTTTTATCAAGTTTAATGCTATTGATATTGTTCCTCTTGAATTTCGTATTTATAACTTGCTCCTGTGAACACAAAAAACAATATTGTGGGCTCAGAAAGCAGTATGGTTAGGGACAATATCAAACAATTTAACTATAAAATTGTTGGAGAAAGTGTTGTTTGGAGAGTGATGTTTGGAAAGAAAAATTGGAGAGTTGATAAATATGACATCTAAGGTACAACAATGAAAAAGATTGATGTATATTGAAAATCTGGTGAGAAACTTATATTCAATGTGTCATTACCATAAAAATATTGACTACATACTCATAGTTGTAGAAAACAGTGGATAACTGAGGGAAGTTATTATCAGGCTACCATGACTGGAGATTATAGTTCATCCAGGAAAGGGTGAATCAGACATGTGAAACGGTTTTAAAATTTTAGGGGGTAAATAAAATATAGAAATGTGGGAAGATAAAGGGTTGGGTGTGTCAATATCACCCTAAGATAAACCTTCATCGTTGGCACAGCTATCGAGAAAGAAAGACTTTTAATCATTATTTATTCATTTATTATGCTTCCCTCCCCTCTATCTGTAAGCCGGCAACACTGCCAGTGCCAGTCTTGACTCTCCTGATGATGACGGATGCTGAAATATCGTCCTGAATTTTGCGTGTTTTCTATCTGCGATATTTTATTTTTAATAAGATAAAAACAAATAAATGTTTTCTTTTCTCAACCGCATATATTTAACACTATTTTTCTTTTTTATCGAGGTTTCGTCCAGCTTCAAACAATAAAACACCTTTAAGCCGACTATTCGTTAAACTGTCGCTAGGAGCAGCACTATATGATGATTTGAATACAATAGATTTAACCAAGTTTGACACTGGATTTTTTTTTATTTCAAAAATAAAAACTGACAAAAACTGTAAGTGCATGGATATAACAAATTATTTAATGATAAAATAGCACACTTAGTAAAAAGCATGTTTGAACTAATTTTTTCGATACTGTAAAATCCCTTAGTGGAAGATAATATATTTGCACAACGTGTATGTTTAATAGATTGACATTTCTATCAAAATACATTCGTCTCCAAGAAGTGAGATGACAAAAACCAGTACTATAAGCTGATTTTAATACAACCGTTATGTTGTATTCAACATAGGAAAAGACTAAGATAATTATGTATATTAATTAATTAATGTAAATTATTCATGTTGCTGTTATTAAATTCTGTATTGATGTAGGACTGAAGATGTCTAAAAATATAGACGAAACGTCGGCTTAAAGATGTTTTATTGTTTGAAGCTAGACTAATATGGTAAAATAGAGCTATTTATGATTGGGTTGACTTATGGCGATTATACACTGATGAATACTATAATTTACTGAAAGTTAAACTGCTCGTGTTTCAAGAGCATTGCATTTCGAAGTGGTCCAGCTGGCCAGAGGGTGTCAAGTGATGCAGGCGCCTGACTCAATATTGCCCGTGATGCAAACTCAGGTCTGGCCAGTTATCAGAGCTCTCTCAGACCGACTCGCTCCACTGAAGTCCCATTTCAGATAAACCACCCTCTCTAAACACAACCCTCATTCTCTTTCAGTATCAATCAATTTTACGCTCTTTTAAAACTCTATCTGTAATGATTTAATAAAAGCCAAACCGCAGATTGTTTTAATCTACTTTTCCCCCCATGGGCTTTCAATCTACGTGATGGAAGGTTAAACCATTTCATTAATCTGTTTTGTTTAATTGATCCATTCATTATGAGTGTTACTATCATACATACTAAAAACATCGTAGTAACATTGGAGGATTTATTAATATATTGTTCAAATTTTAGTGATGTAACATTTTCAATCGTAATCTAACAAACTGCTATTTCGTTCTATTTTCTGAGTTAATTAACATGACTGTAGTGATTATAACTTAATAATTACAATGTGACTTCTGCCACACTGTTACAAAACAAAAATTATATTTGAAATTCAACGAAGAAATTAGGTTCCTTTTTATTAATTATTAATACATTTTAGAACATCTAAGAGATTGAATAAAATATTTTTCCAAAGAAAATTTATAATAACTACATTCTTCTCCAGAAATTAACCGGAATCCAGTAAAGAGATTGTACATTTTTCATGCGGGTGGTGAATCCCTTGGAGTCCCTTGGCGGCTGTGTCAAGCCCTCTCTTTAACTTAAATTATTTATACATTTTTACTGAAACATTAATAAACTTCAGTAAGATTAAATTTAGGTCGCTCGATGAAAATAATATCAATAATAGAATTCTATGATTACATTCATGTTTTGTCCAGTGCAAAATATATGTTACTATAAATTTTTTTTTAAAGTAAAATGTATGTAGCTGTATTTCACTCACATCTACATTTCATTCGTTCTAACATATTTTTTTTGATAGTATAGACTGATGAGCCTACTAGATCATATGAAAATGATAGAAGCAAAGAAAATTATATTAGTGAGTTAAAAAATCAAATTGCATTCATTTCGATTGAGTTCTAATTTATTTACAAAGACTTCAGTAATTCATAACTTGTGCAATAACATACTCGTATCTGTTATAATCGGGTATTTACTCATACTGGGGAATTCGTTCCTAAAAAAAGTTTGAATATGTTCTTTCAGTTTACATCAGTAATTAAGATATTACAATTCTTGTTAAAAACTAATAGTGAATAATATCTAAATTGTTCGTTTCGAATACCACTTATTTTTACTTTTAGCTTATAATTAATTAAAAAAAAACTTACAAACCTGTATTTTCATATAAAACTGATGGGGTAGATGATTTTTAAATCTGATGAAGTTTGACAATTGTACAATCACTTTAAGAAATTAAATAGTTAAATCTCATGGTTCCAGTAATCTTACTTTACTAGTTTAACTCTATAAATTCAATATTTCTCATTATATATAATTCTTATCGTGCTGAATTGCCTAGAAATAGTGTTGTTATATTGCGGATCGGGTCTACCAACCACATCCTACAGCAACAATCTTTTACAAAGGGATTGCTAAGGACTGATACAGATTTTTTCACATCTTACGAGGAAAAACATATAAAACATATAAAAATAAAAAAAAACTCGTAGCTTGATGATGGAGTCGTCCGATAGGTTTCGCATAGGCTGCATCATCGAATGGAAGTCCTATTCGATGATGCAGCCTTAACAGAATAGTATTGGAATTAAAAAGTGGATTCTAGTGACTTTATATTGTTTTGACATATAAGAATTCGTTGGATAATCTTACAAAGACTGTGTGTGGAATTAACGTTGATTGTATTTGTGTATTAGGATACATAACTCTTATTACTATACGTTAATCATGAAATCATGGAATCATGATAGTGAATTGGATCTAATAACTCAAATCAAACAGTCACATTAGTTTGAATAGCACTGCTATCCTACTGTAAGTAAATTCTGAAGGGGCTTTTTGTTGTAAGACCCTCCTTATATGTTTGAAATACTGGTGCAGATAAGTTCGTTTCACATAAAAATTAGTTCTCATCTATTGACATATGAGATGTTCCCTCTGGATCGCAAACCCATAAATATTTAATAAAATAGTATTGCAGAAGTTTACAAACATATGAGTAATTTATTATTGTTTGTATTGCATGTTCACACCTTTTAAACGTTATTTCACTAGTATAAAGTAAAGTAACACTTTACTAGCACAGTAATAATACGTGCAAGGTATTACTACTTTAAATGAATAGTAATACTTCGAATTCTCAAATAAAAAAATATCGCCCAAAAACAGATTGAAATTAGTAAAATATCCTTATTATTATTTTATAAAAAAAATAATGTCATCTCGTTCTATCTTCTGAACTTATCTCATGTCTGCTCTTGTTTATTACACGTAATGAGGATGCTTATGAGTTCTGTATTCAACAGAAACTCAATAATAAGTAATTTTTCATTTTGATTTTTAAAGGTTAAAGATGGGTTTCTTGAGGATTTTTGGTCTAAAATCCTCTTTAGGTCCACAAAATCCTCAAGACCACAAAACCCCTTTAGACCCTTTAAATCCTCAAGAAACCCATCTTTGAACATTATTAATTAATTTAATTTTTTAATATTTTATATTGGCTAATGTTTTGGTTTCCAAGAACCTCTTTTTGATTTATTTGTTGAATGAAGCCCATTCATATAAATTAACTGTCAATCTTTGTTGTATTTATTCATCTGACAGCATTGTTTAGTTACAGAGTTGGGAGCTTGTAAGGGTAGAGATTTGGCTCATCGATAGATGTTACGTGTTGGTTTGAGGCTGCCTTGGGTTACCACAGCCGGCTTGGCTCGTGTACGTTCTCTTTAGGCAATATCTAGACCAGTAGTTTCCCAACCAGTGGTTTATAGTCTCCAACAGATCGATGGAAGTATTTCAAGAGGTCCATAGAGATTCTATTTACTATAGAATTTATTATACTGGAATTAGGAGACACGTAACTCAATTCTTAAAATAAATGATTAAATCCTAGCAATAGCTAACTCTATTAGGACATGGAATTAATTCCATCTTTTCCGTAATATAAGCTGAGACAGCAAAGATTCAATACAACATACATTTCAAAAAATTATTTTGAATTTTTTCCTAAACTCTTTTAAGTATAAAAGGGTTTATCCAAACATGGATAGAAAATTCTAAATTGGTACTTACTATACAAGATATAATGTCTTCGGACCGTTAATGTTGGTAAAATTTTGAGCTTTTCTGATGATAAATTCTAACATTCTGTAAACCTTCTTGGAAATTATGCCAATAGGAATGTTGAATTACATCGAGGGTTTAAAAATGGCACACCTACATCTCTTATTATGAACATTTGGTTTAATTATGTACTTTTAATAATATAAGCGTCCTCTATCGAATTATGGGATAAACAGAAATCAATTACGTTACATTTATCTGTGTTCAATTAGTAAGATCACATTACAATGTTGGCTGCTAACGCTACACAGGATTGTCACTAGTGAAAAGTGACCTATACTTTGTTTAAGTGTCATATTATACACATAGTCAATTTTCTTTTTTCCATCCACAGATATTGGATAATATCAAGAAAGAGGAGAAAACTCACAAAAGATTATCTTCAGTTGGGGTTTAACATATTTCGATTTAAAAAAATAATGTAGTTCTCTGGCAGTGTATCGTTTTCGTGTCCTTGGTAATAATTCACTGAGGCCTTCTAAATTAGAACTTCACCTGACCAAATTTCACCCTGAATATGCCAGTAAGGAAAAGATTTTTTTTAAATTAATTAATTAATTTTATTTTTTAACATTTTATATTGGCTAATGTTTTGGTTTCCAAGAAACTCTTTTTGATTTATTTGTTGAATGAAGCTCATTCATATAAATTAACTGTCAATCTTGGTTGTATTTATTGACAGCAAAGCTGATATACTGAAGAGACAAAAACCTTATGCTACTGGTGGCTTTCAAGAGAAGAGAGGTAACATGGTGGAAGCATCATAAAGAGTCGCTTATTTAGTAGTAGGGTAGAAATAAAAGCAGAAGCACACATTTGCAGAATAATCGAAACTACCTTACAAAAAAGAAATTGTTAGACTGGATCTTGGAGGAGAAGTAGAACAGAAACGAAGCAATGAATATCATTCAAATAATATTATTTATCAAAGAATCAGAGACATGTTAAGTGATGCGAAAGATCAAGTTATTGAAGAGATAAAAGCAACCCCGTACATGCCAATGGATCCACTGATGTAGCAATGGTGTGCCAGTTTGTCATTACATTCTTACATATGAAAAGATCTGAGTGAAAATGTTTTCCTCATACTTTTCATGTTCTATAACATGCCTGGTTATTCCCCAGGCGAAAGAAACTACAAAATATCTACTTCTGAATACCCTTGAATGAACACAATGCTGAATTTGTCTATATATATATATAGACCCTATCACTTAGTCATGTTCATCATATAATAGTTCATTAAGTCCTAGAGGATGTAGTGGTTTGAAAAAAAATTAACGTCCTCACTAAAGAATTCGAATGAGTAATATTTGTAATCTCTCTATGAAAAAGAAAAATAGAATCTTTGCTAGATTTGAAAAGTATACTTTCCATTAGCCGCCTTTTTCTTTAAGATTCACGTTTTCTAGATATGTTGTGGTTTTTATAAAGATTACAAACGCTAAGAACAAAACCACCCTCTTACTAAAGATCAGTAATTTTCTTCAATCTAGAAACCTTTTATTTAAACATCGTGGACTTTAGAATGTATGTATTTATTATGAACTTTTAAAGTGAGATGGTGCTTCTGCACGACCTTTAAGACACTTAACGTACTTTAAAACATTCCTGAACATACGCTCACATATCTAGTTTAAAATTTCATTAAGAATAAGTACATAATTTATGACTATTCATATAGAGGAACACACTAACACCCTACTACAGCTATAATATATGGAAAACTGATTTTTCAATATTTGACGCGAAAAAATATTTATGACAGAAAATAATTTCTTTTATGTTAAAAAAATATTATATTTTGTTCTATGAATATTGAAAAAAACAAATAAAATGTTTAAAAGCATCTATTCCTGCTTCAAAACGTCGAATCATGCTTGATAGTTTTGAATCAGAAAAAGTCTGTGTAAACAATGATAGGATGAATATTACGCTAATAATTATATTATTTGCCTTATCACGTTTCAGAGTAATATTTTTGCGGTTGTTTATAATTAATAATTGTCGATTACATGGTATATATGATTGTTGTTTTATTAAAATGAAAACAATTTTAATACATTTCTTCTATTACAATGACTCTGCTAAATGAGTAATTGAGATACAGATTGATTCAGAAATTGTGTTTTACTTCAAAGCGCCTGTGTTAGAGAATTATCTTCAAGATAATAACTCTCCTTCAGTGTTCGATAATATGCAATATCGCATCATAAAGTGAATGAGCTTTAATTATTACTCCCTAAAGGAGTTTAAAAAGATGAAAATTATGTAAACTTAATTATTTTTCTTCACAAATCAATTAAAATTAATTCTAAAATTAAATATACATTACAATTTCAGATGTCACCTTGATAATATAATTCATCATTAGTTTACTTACAAACTTTTTTGATGCATAACAAGGTTATAATTTGAAGTTATTTATAATACATTTTTCTTCTATTTGAAATATAGTAGTATAAATGTACTTCATTCAGATGAATAATAATCTGATCAAAGCATTGGTTTTAAATTTTCTCTGAAAATACTCGTTTATGAATCCTCTGAGTTAAAAAAAAAAACATAAAATAGATTACGTAAATTGGTCTGTTGGTGATACTGTTTGTGTATGACATATAGAGATAAAGTGTGAGAGAGCGGTATACTCGTATCTCAATAATCGAAAGTCAGTCATGAAATTGTATATTTAGGTCAATGTTAACCGACCAACGACCAACGACCAACGAATAGTTCCATGCACGACAGTGCACGTCGTAATTAGCAGTTCCGGACCAGAGGCCCACTACTGCTAAATTATCATGCTGCTTTTTTTTTTTGTTTTGGTCAGTAGGCATTGTCAATACTGGGGCGTTAGTCTGTCAGGGAAAGGAGTCGTATTCGTGGTCGTATGGTCTTGCAGTTTTGCATTATATGAGGTACTATATTATTTATAAGTCATCAGGTCGTCATATTTAGTTCAGGAAGGGAGCTATTAGGAGTCATGGGATTGGGAAGGGTTATTTGTTGGATTCAGGTCCCGAACAAGGAGATTTGGATGGGTGGACAGTTTTTTGTCTTCATTGTTAGCAAGTCGACTAATGTAGCAATCAATTGATTCCCAACTCAAATCATGCTGAATATCAAAATTTCTAGCATACCATGGCGCTCTAGCTATAAGGCGGGCACATTTATTCTGTACAACTTGGATGCAGTTCTTGTTCGTGGGCGCCGCTCCAGGATATCAGGCAACGCAACAGTAAGCTGCCACTCAACTTCACATTATTAAAACGTACTTTATTTGAAATAAAAACAAAATAGTTTTGTTGGTAGATATCTGTTCGCACTATTCAACTAAAATAGCAATGGTCCTCGATTTATAGTCGACAGAACACGTTTTAATTATGTTTCAGGATTAAAAATGTCGATTATTATTCCTCAGTAGGAATAAACTAATTTTTAAAAAGGTTTGATTAAGTTGATCTAGGCAGGTAACAAAAGGCATAGCTTGTAGTTGGTTGGAGAGACCAAAGTCAGGAATATACAGTAACAGCAGGGTCACTGTGCCAACCCAATCTCAAGCACACACCTACACATCTTTGAATATTGATAATTGTATTTCACAATTAAGTCAGGGTCGATGACCTTCTTTCTGGCTGTCTTTAATTTCTTAGCAATCCTACGCTGGGCTGGTGGTAATTTCCACAATAAACAAGCCAGAGAGTGGAAATTACCACTTACCATTTGTTGAAAATTATGTTTCAAAAAGATATAAATAATAAAAATGAAGCTATGCTGTGACCATTGTGCATAGATAATTTATCAAAGAACCAAATTGAGGGGGAAAAATAAGAAGCAACAAAGGTAACAGGAAGAGGGTATATTAGGTGTGGAGTTTCCGAATCAAGGGAATGAATTTAAAAAACGAAAACCTTTGGAAAGAAATTGAGTGGAGAGAGTTGCGCTGTACAGTATTATCAAAAACCAGTTGTTTTAACTTTGAACAAATTTTACGTCTTTTCAACCTTGGGTTTATTAATTATCTGAAATTTTTAATTTCTCATAATTTTTTGCAGTGGCTCAGCAACGAAGGGGAGTGGGAGATGATTGGTCTGCTGCGGGCGCTCGTGCCAGGGAGGTATTTTAAGAGGGCAAAAATAGAAAACAATTAAAATAATAAAAAGTTAACAAAAAATCTGAAATTTAATACTAAAATGAGTTTATTAGGTCGTAATAACTTGTATATTTTATGTGTGTATTATTGTTTTTAAACGGATTTTTGAACCGTATTATTTAAAAATTAAAAGTAAATTTATTTCAAATTTTTTTTTAAAACTAGTTTTTTAAAGGGTTTGAAAGTTAGTTATATTTCTTTAAGTAACCAGTTAATTTAATTTGACCATTTTTTTGTAATTTGAATTAGACATTTCTGTTTGAAAATCTTCGATTTTCTTTGATGATGACTGTATATATATACGAGTAATGTAATAAAAAAATTTCACACAAAAATGTAAAATAACAATCAATGATCAAACCAAAATATAAAATGGGAAAACAAGACTAAGATCTTTCAACCGTAACAAGCGGTCTTCGTCAGATTGAAGTCTTCGTCATGAGTTGGGTTTTTTAACTTTGACGAAGACCGCTTGTTACGGTTGAAAGATCTTAGTCTTGTTTTCCCATTTCTTATTGTGGCTTGATCATTGAGCACTGTAATGAGATGAAAGTCTGGAACTGATAACAGAAGTCTAAAATTAGATCCTTTATTATAATTTCATTAAAATAAATATTTTCAGGGCTTTCTGAAATTTTGAAGGATAAGGAATTATTAGCGGGGAAGACGTTGGGGGGGGATCTTACCACCGCCCCAGGCGGCAAAAATGTTGCTACGCTACTGTGTTTTGATTTCATAGAATGATTGAGTGGACTGCTCTGTTAATGTCAAGTACTGCCTTAGCCTCCTCTTAGTTAATCCGCTTTATATAGGTTTATTTATTTAAAAAATCTTTATGCTCCATATTACGTCAAAAACTACACCCTTCATAAAGACCTAAAAATTTCATTCATCCAAAACATTGCCTCTGATAGTTATAAGTCATTTCACAACAACCTTTCCTCTCACCCAAATCAATTTGTACGAATCCTTGCTTCCTCCTCACCTTGCCAGAATCCCCCAAGACGACTCAAAAGAAAATGGCCCAGGGATCTACTATTACAATAATATACTTAAAAAAAAACCAAAGTGAGAAGTTGAACCAGTGGGTTCCATTCTTTGCTCATGTGCATCGATGTTATTGTGTAATCTATTACTACATATGTCTGTTACGCATAATATGCGTAGTTGTATATTTGTAAATAAAGATGATAAAAAAAATCCGTAGCAGCTTGAATCATGTAACTGAAATAGCAATGATTTCAAGGAATTTTATAAAAAGTGCTTTATTTTGATCACAGCAGTATAATCAAATGTTTTTAAGAAATGTAAAATTCCAGAATTTGCATATTTTACATGATTCACTTCCAATATAAAGCGTAAAGAAACTAAAAATAGGCATGAATAAACTTTTACAAAAATTAAGTAAACTTGGCATTAGATTATTTTCTGGCATTCAGCTGATAGTAAAATCATGGCCATTCATTACAAGGGAGTTTAAAAGTAATTGAACTGCAAGAATTTTCTTAAAGCATGCTGTTGATGTAAGGAGTGCTATAACTGTTTTAAAATTCAAAAAAATTGAGGTACCTATTATCCTATTTCAAAAGTTTTAACATAATTAGGGTAATTGTTCTGATAACTTAGTGCATCTACTTACTTTAATCTCTTCTGTGTGACCCACTTAAACAATATTTCTTGCCTTTTGCAGTAAATAATTAAAACGTTTCATTTATATACATTATATACCTACTTTATTTATATATAATGGAAATGAAACATTATTTTTTCCATTCCAGTGAACATAAGTCATAACAATTAGTTAAGAGAAAGTACAACAACTTTTAAAAAAAAAAAATGTTATTACAAAAATATTCTATAAATTTCTATATCTTTTAATATTTTAGATATTACTAAAACATATTTAACATTTTGTACTTTATAAAAACTTAAGTTATATAATTAAATACCTTTGTATAGAATTATTCAATTATACAGCACATGAAATGATATCAAAAATCTTGACTAGTCTACACTCATTTTGACTTTAAGTAAACATTTTGTCAGGTATGGTAAAGAAATATTTAGCTACTTGGGTTTCTATTGTATTTTAGCTGTAACAAATTAAGAAATGTGAAAATTGAAAAAACAAAAACATACTCAGCCGACTTCCAAACATGCAAATTCGTGAAATATGTTGCATGAAACATCATAAAGATCCATAAAAACATTGCCATAGTCATAATGACTAAAATATACTTATATATTTTGGGATTTTAGGCAAATGAAGGAATAGAGCCTTTCTCAAAATAGATAGTATTGAAATCCAGCCTTTTACTATTAACGTGTCAAGAAATGTATAGGGATAGTTATTGTATCTATCTAATTATTGTATAGTTGTATCTAAAAATAGCACGTTTCAGGTGATGTGCTGAACATACATATGAGATAGGAAACGTATACTATATGTAGTATGTGTGTGTATGGTGGTGTAGTGGGGTGTGTGGTGGGGGGGGTGTGGTGGGGTGTATGTAGTGAGTACGTGTGTTTTGGTGTGGTGTGTGTGTGTATGTGTCTGTGTGTGTTTGTGTTTGTGTTTGTGTGTGTGTGTGTGTGTGTGTGTGTTTTCAAACATACTTTATTGCAACATGGTCTACACTAAGTACCAAATTATCTTTTTGTCATATGAGCCGTTTATTTTGAAAGTGGCCTAATTCCATTTTCCAAAAAAATTTAGCTAGCTTTTTAAATAATTACATTTTTACGTTATCTTTACCTTTTGCAGCAAATTGTACAAAATTTATTTAAAATTACTAAGAATTTTTATAACAAAAATTAGTTGATAAATAAAATGACAATATTTTTAAATTTTGTAAAACGCAAACCCTTGAATATCTCGATTTTAACATAAATGGAATTAGGCCACTTTCAAAATAAGCGGCTCATATAATTACAATAATACTTGAAATAATT
Source organism: Hermatobates lingyangjiaoensis (assembly GCA_026182355.1). Lineage (NCBI taxonomy): Eukaryota > Metazoa > Arthropoda > Insecta > Hemiptera > Hermatobatidae > Hermatobates > Hermatobates lingyangjiaoensis. Next base: position 6,917,496 of record JAPFBL010000253.1, read on the forward strand.
TTGAACCTAAATTCAAACTTAAGGTATATAACATTGTTGTGAAGTCTAGTATTCCTCGATCATAATTACAATTCTGCTATCACAACATGGTTATCATAACAAGAGATATTGAAACAATACTCATCTGAGTAATATGTACAAGTTCCTAAGAACGTAATATCTAGTGAATTATTGTCTAGTACATTTTGAAATATCTTTTTTATAAAATTATGTGTTATTGTCCATATATCACTTTCGAGAAGCTTGTGTGTGGCCGCTGGTTACGTTCCTTTTTAATTACATAAGTCTGCATAAACACTGCTCTCGCTGGTCGTAAACACTGTGGTGTGTGGATGTGTGTGTGTGTGTGTGTGTGTGTGTGTGTGTGTGTGTGTGTGTGTGTGTATGTGTATGTGTGTGTGCGTGTGTGTGTGTGTGTGTGTGTGTGTGTGTGTGTGTGTGTTTGTGAGCAAGAGTGCTTTGAATGGGCGTATAATGCTATTAGAGTACTTGTCGGCGTTTATAAAATAACGAGTAACTACATATATGAACCATATTTTGTAGGCTATCGTTATGACAAGACTATCGTTATGAATAAACTGCGAATAGTATACATATGCATGCTCATTAGGATATTACCCTTAAATTGTCACAACATAGAGATTAATTTACCAGTTGATATTATTTAACGATGATTTATGTATGTTTTTATTAGCTCTTGACTGACATTTGAAGTTTTTCTATATGCATTTTTATTAAATTGTTGAAGTTATGTTGGTTTTCTGAGATATAGTGCTCAGTACACATTGTATATTTTGCGATTATCATTTCCATTGTCGCCACAAGTACAAAGCCTTGGAGGGTTGTTAGACGCGTAAGGTAGGCGTGTGGTTGGTGGAGCTAGGGGTTGTCGGCGGCGTGGTGGGGGTGGAGCTCAGCCAGTGCTGTTTAGGTCCTGGTAGTGCAGGGAACAAGTAGCAGCCCCCTTGAAATCGCCACGCGCCATGGACCACTCTGCTATCATCGAGGGCCAGGTCAAGTTCAGGGACGGCCGCAAGGTAGGCTTCCACTCCAACCCTCAACCCCAACATTCAAAATAAATCACAGAAACCTCACAAATGTGTCGCCATCGTCAAAATTTAACATATACTGGCATCTCAGTACATAAAGAATCAATGTAGAAAAATAACCACAAATACTGTTTACAGTTATATATTCAAGGAGTAACAAACTATACAAGTTTAAACCCCACAACCTTACATTCATTATTGAACGACAATAATGTCTCCACTTGTCTTGTCATATACTACCGTTAATTTTAAATTCTGAAATCAACCTACTTCTATTATAATATGTATAGCTTTCTAAAGTTTATATTGACTTAAAATTATTGTAATTTTTTATTACTTATATTGTACTTTGGAAAATGATTCCCCTGAAAATATTTTCGGGAAGTAAGCGTCAAATGTTGAAGAACATTCTGCAGAAACTGAGTTAAACTGCTACATAGTCTTCATCTGTATATTGACTGTTGGCATACTTAAAGCAAACTTGAAAGATATAGCTAGTACGGGCATTTATTGTAATCTCTTAGTGCATGAATGTACATATCAACGCCTAAACCGACGTATGAAATTGCCGTTCAGTATAAAACATTATATATCAGCTCAAAAATGAAGAAAAGCAACACACAGAGAAAGAGACACACTTACAAACTCAAATTTTCGGATGATCCGTCTTCAGGAGAAAATAGAAAGGGCTTATTTAGAAAATAGAAAATTTGAGTTTGTAAGTGAGTCTCTTTCTCTGTGTGTTGCTTTTCTTCGTTTTTGAGCTGATTTGCGCCCAGTTTGGATAGTTTTTTCGAATTTTGAGTGAAATATATACTATATATATATGGTATATATATATTTTCGAATTCATTTTTCAAATTTCCTGACCTCTGCCTTCCATAAGTTTAATTAATAGAACTTGTATCAATGAAGGCCTGCTCCCCAAATATATATATATATGAATGATCAAACCACTATATAAGAAATGGACAAATTAAATTAATATATTTATATATATATATATATATATATATATATATATATATATATACAATAGATTGTTACAACGTCTGGAATATTACAGGTATATATATAACCAATTAAATAAAATGATTCTTCGAACTAAAAAAACTAGAATTTTCAAAAAAATACACAAAATGAAATTATTGAAACTCACTATTATATTTCGATGTTCTCTCATCAGGAATAGATGTGTATCGCCCCAAATGCTGACAACGACACAATTATATATAGATATATACATAAGAGTTCAAAATTTGATCTCTTAACGTGTCCAGTTTGTATCATCTTTCCATGTATTAAGTTATTATATATATGTATATATAAAGATTTCACATAAACACGTGAAATAACAATCAATGATCAAACCACCCTTTTAAAATACCACTCTTCCCTCCCACTCTTCTCAACTCCTCACCAGATGTTTTCTGCATCTAATGTTTCAGTTGGGTTTTTGACTCTGACGAAGACCGCTTGTTACGGTTGAAAGATCTTAGTCTTGTTTTCCCATTTCTTATTGTAGTTTGATCATATATATATATATAAACTAGAATTTAAAAAGAACACATAGAAAGAAACCACTGAACTCACTACTATACTTTGATGTCCTCGTCTTCAGGAAAAGATTTATATATATATATATATATATATATATATATATATATATATATTCACTTCATAAACGGAAGGATGATCCAAACTGGACACAATAACAGTTAAATTGAAGATAGGTAGCACACAAAGTAAAGAAACACACTTACAAACTCAAATTTTTGGGCAATCCGTCTTCAGGAGAAAAGTGAAAGGGAGACGAATTGCCCGAAAATTTGAGTTTGAAAGTGTGTTTCTTTACTTTGTGTGCTAGCTATCTTCAATTTTGAACTTTTATATATATATATATATATATATATATATATATATATATAACAATTAACGTTGCTACTATAGACCACATAAAAGAGGACTAACACTCACGACTTTCGATCATTTTGGCTGTCTTACCGTCTTCAGGAGAGGAGAAAAAGAAATAGAAGGAGAAACGAAACAGAATTTTTTGTTTTTACATAGAAAATTTATCAGAGGCCTATAAATCAGAAGAAATATACTAAATTATGCAAATTGACTAATATAACCTAATTTAACAGGGTACAACTGCTACAGAATGATTATTACATGCAGATAGGCAAGAAAGTTTCAAAAGTTTGGCGGCTTGGTATACAAAATTATCAATGCTGGAAGCATACTAGCTGATACATGAGCCTATGTTATAAATCAAAAGGATTATTATGTTCAACATTGTGTTGTGAATGTGAAAAATCTGCAGGTCTTATTCCTTTTATAAAAGCTGAGAACTAGATTTAAAGTATTTAATCTTACTACCCCAAAACTATAAAAGAAAAATTCACATTGTTCCTAGTGTACATATACTCTTACATTAAATGCCCTTCAATAAAAATCTATTTTAATTTTTTTCTGTTGAAGTATTACTACACACAAAAGTAAATTTTTAAACCGTTGTTATTTTCAAAAAAAGTTTTGTCACTTTTAAAAACTGTCCTTTTATGATAAAATAAAATATTTATAATAAAAATAGGGTGTATCTTACTTTTAAAACACACTTTATTTTTTAATTGTTATTGTGTCTACCACATCTGTTTTTTAGCGTGTGTCAACATCAATGACTATGGAATTCAATTATTCTCTTTTAAGTTTATCAAGTACGCGTTTCACTTAAAAGCCGTCACTTCACGCTCTATTGTCTGTGCTAGTTGATGTGTATTACATGAAAATTGTTATAACTAATCCAAGCATTAGCAAGAACCTTCAGCTTATTCAAACAACACTATATTCATTGGAGTTTAATTAGGTAATGATTCAATTTAAGGGTGCTGTATTTAACAGCGTTGTGCATTATTGATTGCTAACTTAAACGCACTGCAATTTTTATTTGCGATGTATTTTAAGGAAGTTGTATAGCAGAGTGGCCTAGTGGTAGGTGTATTCCTTTAGTCCTGCAGGTAGGAGGTTCGAATATTGGCCTTAACTCTAGATAATTCATATAACAGATGGAGAAAGTAAAGTAATCCTTACTGAGCCTGAAAATGCCAAATAATTCAATATATTTTATTTAAACATTTCTCCAGTAATAAACGAGGTGTGATCAAAAAGTTAGGTAACTTTTTGAATTCGTATGCTTTGTTTACTCTAATTTCAAATTTTTTTGTTGTTGTGTTGATACACTTGCCAATATTATTTGTTTACAGTTTTGACTATTTTCATGAGTTGTTTTTGTGTTCGAACTAGACTATGTCAACGAGGTTAGGCGGGGTTTGCGTTCTGGGCGATTTTTCAGTGATGAAAATACTAGAGCAGAAAGTTTGTATGAATTTTAATTAATTAATTAATATTACTCACTTTCCTAAAACAAAAGGCATTCTATCTTTGCGATTGCTTTTTGATAGTCTTAAAAAAAAAAACAAATTGAAATCATAAATACAAAAAAGTTTTAACTTCCTTTTAATTATTTTTTAATAAACCTTAATAAAAAAAAATGGATAAATAATTAAAATATATTTCCTACGAATATTTTTATTTTCCATTGTATAAATTTTTTTCTTTTCCAATTAAATGGAGAAACGTTAATAAGGAAAGAAAAATAAAAATTTCCTTAAAACCAATTGCCTAAACTAAGGCAATATATATTTCTTTAATTTTTTTTTCTTTAGGAAATTATTATTAAAAGTGAAATTTGAAAAGTTATCTAAAGATAATTTACATTGCGGATAATTATTAGATGCGTGGATATTAATTATAGTAATTATTCATCTGCCAGTAATTTATCCCACGCTAATGACACCCCTAAGTCATCTTCTAGATCTTTTTAAAGTTATAACTAATAATCTTGAAAATGCAGTATTTTATACTGCTATAAACGTTTTTTGAAGTATCTGTCCAACCCTCACTGTTGAGAAGGAACAGCAGAGAGACGTGTCCTGTGTTTATAGAGTTAAATCTCTTTCCATTCCAATATTTGCATTTAGTTTCAATATTAATTGAATTAAATATCCAAGAATAATAATTTCAACAAGTTTCACAGAATTCATAATAATTAAAATTATTTTAATCTAATATATAATATATATAAACATTTATCAAAGCTGTTTTTTTTGTTTTTTTTAATATAAAATAGAATTATAATTTAATAACTAATAAACTAACTTTTATATTTAGCTATTAAAACAGTTGTTTTAAGTTCCTTTTCATTTAAAATGGCCGCTATATAATACAGTATAATTTAATTTCCCTACTATATTTTTTTTATAGATACAATATTAACTCGTTACCATTCAGTAACTCATCTGTAATCTATTATAGTGTGGTATTTAGTCATATTAAGAGATTTCAAGAATAAAGTTTCCATAAAAAAAAAAGTTTAATATAAAACTAATAACGAGTTTCTAATGCTTAGTGTTCTTCTTTAGGTTAACATTTGAACTGTTGACAGTCGATCTACGTGAATGACTCCTTTCTAACTAATGGTGCAGATGTTAACCTGCACTTTATAAGAGCACTGAGTGTTCGAAACGCGTTGTTAGTTTCATAACAATCTTTTTTTTTGTGTGGAGACATAATTCTCGAAATTCCAAAATTCAATGGTAACTGTATTATCGTTGTTCTAACGACACTTGAAACGACCAGAAGCAATCATTATAGGTCAGCAAATGAATTAAAGTATTCATTGTTTTTGAATAATATAGGAGTGTTTTGGAAGAACTATAAATTATAAATCATAATCTGTGAAATCCAAAGACTAGTTAGTATTTTGGACTCAAATAGAGCATATTGAACATGCAATATTTCATTAAATTATATATATATGTATATAATAATAATAATATATATATAATAAATATCAATGATCAAACCACAATAAGAAAATGGGAAAACAAGACTAAGATCTTTCAATCGTAACAAGCGGTCTTCGTCAGAAGATGAATCAGAAGACCGTTTGTTACGGTTGAAAGATCTTAGTCTGGTTTTCCCATTTTCTTATTGTGGTTTGATCATTGATTATTATTTCACGTGTTTATGTGAAATCTTTTTATATAATAAATATATATAATTAAATATAATATATATATATGTAAAGGTTTATATAAAAATATATATCTGTTTGCTAACTTCATTTAATTAGTCTTTATTTAAAAGTTGGCTGGATCATTTCATTTAATTACATTTAATATATATATATATATGGATTAATTTACCACAATGAATTTCATTGTGGTAAATTAATCCATCTATTACATGAAGTGTTATTTTGATTATTATATATATATATATATATATATTGTAAACAGGAAAACGATTTAATTTTCTTCATTTTCACTTTCTATTTCTTAGCTCATTCTTAGTTAATTTTTCTTACCTCACTTGGAACGGGCACGCGTGTGACAACACTGTTGGTCTCCAATCGAACCCTGAAGATGGTCGAAGATGACCGAAACGTCGGAAGAAATATAATCATTGAAAACAAAACATATGGTGAGTTGATGTACCTAGTTCCTCGTGAAGGATAAAGACTCTTAAGGGCTTTGGAAAAGTTATCCAACAAATTAATTAAAAAAACAAAGGCCGTAAATTCAACATTATTAATTAGTATATATATTTTAATATATATATTAATATATTATATATATATAGATTTATCAGTTAAAAATGAAGAAAAGCCACACACAGAGAAAGAGACACACTTACAAACTCATATTTTCGGATGATCCGTCTTCAGGAGAAAAGAGAATGGGCGACTGGGCACGCCGGAAACACAACAACAAGAAACCCTTTTTTTTCTTGGGTTTCCTGACGTTGTGTTTCCGGTGTGCTTGGTTGCCCGTTCTCTTTTCTCCTGAAGACGGATCATCCGAAAATGTGAGTTTGTAAGTGTGTCTCTTTCTCTGTGTGTTGCTTTTCTTCATTTTTGAACTGATTTGCGTCCAGTTTGGATCGTTTTTTCGAATTTTGAGTGAATATATATATATATATTTTGAATAATAACTCTCTAATTAAGGAGAATTGTGTATTAACTGATCAGTAATTACTTATTGTTATTTTACTTTATAAAGTGCTTACTTTTTTTAACCCGTTGAAGTGATGCCAGTTTTATAAATGTCATGACTATGCAATGAAATGAACTCGTAGACGCTACTATTGAATTTACAATCAGCAACGTTTATAATTCAAACTGCTCTCATTTGTATTTACTGACTTCCAGTTAAAGTTCAATCGTTAAAAAAAGAATGTTTAGTATATCGTTCTTTTCTAATGCCATATTAAATGTTTCTAGATTGTAATTATATGTATAGAATAATCACATCAATTTTCTGATAAAAATATGTTAATTTAAATTTCCAAAACTAAAGTTTTATGAAATAGTGTTCAAATTGAATATAAACGTTGGAAGTGAATACGAAGGTATTAAAGGAATAGATTAAAGAGCTGTATGTTACTGACCGTCCAATTATTGTAATTGTCCAGAGCAGACGTGCCCTTTCACGTGGTTAACATTTATAATGTGGACTTGAATAAACATCGCATGAACACGAGTTTTATGCGTGTATTTATATGAACCGCAGTGATTTCTGTTAATATAACTCTGAATAAATGGACTTGCGGAATCATACTGAAAGGTTCTGTAAGGAGGATTAATGGAGCATAAGTAAAACGCACTATTATACCTCAGGCAATGCTTCACATCAATATTTCAGCACCTGTCTACATGAAGTGAAAATGTTCATTCTTGAATGACAAATCAGAATTCAGTGTAACTGGCCACATCGTGCAAGAGGAAACAAAAAGAAAAACCAGATTTAAACCCTCTCTGCATTAGTTTTGATTTACTGGATTCTAACGCAAAAACTTACTTCAACATCTCATAAAATCTATAACGTTCTTTCATTTATTCCTGTTTTAACAAAAAAAAGTACTCAGCTCATGCCTTTAAAAGGCTTAATTGTTGACTACAATTTCATTTTGATTAGTCAGTGGTTGTGATTTCTATTGTTTTGACAAGCTTTTTGGAATCAATTAAAAGGAACAACTTTTATAAGTTATTGTAAAAAGAAACCATTCTCGTTGTTTTATAAGCTGAGGGTTTTTTTAATAATATTTTCTGTCAACTTTGTAATACTACAATACAGCTGACATTCTAAACACTGCATGGCAGTAAACAGGCAAACGTATTAGTGTAGTTGTTATTGTGATAACTAGTTGTGAATGATCATAACATTACAAAATGTAATTGAAATAAACATTAATGTAGTCACTTTTATGTTGCCACAGACAATGTTAATCAATAAGAATCAGATAGTGAGTGGGCTTCTAAGTGGTAATAAACTATGCCCTGAGAAGGAAGCATTCTGATTTTAATAAAATCATCTTGTCTAGGATTAAAATATACTCTCATGTTGGACTAAGATAACGAAATATCTATATCTATGTAAAAATATCCGACAGACAAAATGGGTCTCATGTAGCGTTTCACGTTTTTATGATTTTATTTCTTCTTTCAAAATGAAATTATATTATAATATGGCAAATAATAAAATAAAATTTCAACTGTATATTCCGTAGGCCATAGTTTTGTAAAAAAATATTTTTTTTAAAAAAATGTACCACAAATCAACTTTTCAATAATCCTATATCTTTAAAAAATTATTCAGCTATTATTTTTTCTAATCAAGAACTATTTGGTTTTTATGTTTTAATATGAATTGTTCTGCATTATGTTAACTATCTTTCAGATTAAATCTTCACTCAAAATGGGTCGCTTATTGCGTAAAACTATCTTTTTTGTTTGGAAACTCATGAAATTGGGTCTGTTGAATCCGTCATTGCTCCCTCTCTTTTTGCTCATAAACATGGTTGAGCACCACCTTTTTAAAAAAAAAAAATTATATTTTTTTTTAACTTTGATTCTCGATGTTTTTAACCAAAGTAATATTGAACTGTTTACTTTTACTGTTTTAAGTTCATTTGTAAAATTTTATCACTTAAGATGTTATGAAATATTTCTCTAGTCAATTTATATTGTCTTTAGGCTATTTATAAATATAAGTATAATAATTATACAAATATCATTAAAATTAACCGCAGTCTCGGCATTCACGATCTTAAGACTGAGAGATTCGATCCTACGAACTAACCTCCTGCTAACAGGGTTCAACTGGAAAAGGAGTTGGCCAAGTGACATGTTAAATTAAAATCGATGACTCATGCTTAGTCATTGCTATAAATAGATTAAAAGGATAGCACAGGTTAATATAAAGAGAAGGTTAAAGGTCAATAATGAACAAGAAACAAGCGGTTAGAATAAAAGAGTTGAAAGTCCAAGAAAATCAAGAAAGGCCAAGTGACATGTTAAATTAAACTCGATGACTTATGCTTAGTCATTACTATAAATAGATTAAAATCGATGACTCATGCTTAGTCATTGCTAAAAATAGATTAAAAGGATAGTACAGGTTAATATAAAGAGAAGGTTAAAGGTCAATAATGAACAAGAAACAAGCGGTTAGAATAAAAGAGTTGAAAGGTCAACGGTATAACTGGACTAATAGAGAATAAATAGATTAAGAAAATTAATAATAATAATAATGTTAATAATAATTAATAATAATTAAGATTAATAGTAAACTAGTACAAAGTAAACTAATATAGTAAACTAAACTAGTATAGTAAACTAATTATACAAAGCATACAAAAAAATGTAGGTACGATATATACAACTAAGATACACACAGCACAGAACAGAGTAGCTTTTTTTTATTTTTTTTTTTGTTTAAACTGTTTATTGTTTATCCCCTAGCGGGTGATAACGTCAGCCGTTTACCGGCTTTTTGTTTGATCGGTGATTCTACAGGATTCTACATTGGGGTCCTAAATTTTACCTAACTCAAGTGCATTTTGAGTAGAAATCTTTAACGAGTACCTGACATCATATAGGCTCGGGATCCTCTCCAAGGGCGACGTACTCAGATTTATTCACCACTCGCGTGAATAAATCGACGGCCAGGTGGGGATCGAACCCCAGACTACCAGTCCAGAGGCGAGTACGTTAACCACTGAGCTAATCTGGCTCCTAACAGAGTACTTACCAATATAGATATTTTTTAACAACAGTCTGCAATCAATAAAAGTTCAGATAGCTGAAGACAAGGATGATTCTTCAAAATATCGTAGTTCAAAGTTATAGCTTCAGTGATAATTGTTTGTTTAGAGAAATGAAATGAATAGACTCTTATGAAGATATGCGTAATATTTGTTTGTAATCTCTCCTTTAAAAGATCTTCATGATTCTGAAGAATAGAAAAATGAAGAAAACTACTATGAGTAGTTTAAATTTCTTTGAAGAAGAGAATGTTTGCTGTATTTCATTATTTAAGATGTCAGTAATAGATTCGCAAAACAAATGATCAGACTTGCATATACTCTGGTTAACCTACTGTGTATATACATTGTGTGCGGTGTAGTTATAACTGGATAACCTCATCAAGGACGATTGAAAGCCCATGTTTGTTTTGAAATGCCAGATAAATGAGTTGTTTACCTTCCTTCAAGCACACTCTGATTCAACCCTTCCTCCAGAATGTACAACTCAATCAAAACAAAACATTCAAACAGACGCTGCCTTTAATTTTACAATATCATCACTCCGATTTTGGCTTGACTTCATTAATTTATTTCTATCGATAAGGGCTCATAACTGTAGTAACCACAGATTCAGTGTCATCTATATTCACAGTTACCTTCGGTATTAAATTTAATTATTAAAAAAATAATATTTTTGAGCAAATAATCGAGATGAAATAATTATGCAGTTTCTACATATTTATCGTAGTAACAGTCAACGATAACAAACAGATATATCATGACAACAGAATGTCAGATTGATATGTTTACAATGAATAATAATTATTATAATTTATCATATTGTATATTTATAATTTTAGAAAACCAAAATGCTGAAATAGTCGCAATAAGAATTCTTAGAGAATTATTTTACTTTTAAATACATGAAATCGTAATCGAAGTATCCAAAAATACAAAAAAAAAAGAAAAAAAACTATATTTACAACATATACATAATATGTACAACAAAACTATGTAGACTATGTAAAACTATGAAAACTATATTATATATGACATATGGCATAGTTATAAAATCTTTTAAGAATTTGGTTGTGTATCTACGAAGGATACAATGAATTTATGGTATGTTGAATAGGCTACGTTGAAACCATTCAACCTATTATGGTTGTGAACCTTCTCAGCTTTGTAATTATTATTCAGAAGTTTGTGCTTCTTCTAAATAAAACTTTTCATCTGTTTCTTGCAGCCAACCCATTTAGTACAAAGTAGTATAGTAAGACATATTTTGTGATTTTTAAATATTTCTTTCCGAATTTGATATTTCATTTCAATATTTAATCTAAGGAAATAAATCTTATAGATTCGCAGGAAATATGATCAGACTTGCATATACCTAGCTAATCTCCTGTATATATGCATACATATTGTTGTAATATACATTGCGGGTGGTGTAGTAATAACTACCACATTATTAAAATTATTAACTGCTGTCATCTTCTCCATAAATTAAACATTGTATTGTCAATTTTAGTAGGTCTGAATGGATATATTTTCGAGTCAAGTAGTCCATCACTTAATTTCGTTGTTATTTATTTCATAAAAAAGTTTCTAACATTTTCACGATGATAGATAATGTTTTCCAGTTAAAGGTATTCAGCTTAAAAGATTACCGACTGATTAGAAATTCTGGGTCTGACTCCATTAATACATAATTTTATATTTATTCTATTGCAATCATTCAAAAATTGTTGTTGACATTTTGACTCATTTATATGTTTTGAGTCCCTAAAACACAGACTTGACGTTTTATAAACACATCAATAACGCTTTTATTGGGTAGAGATAAAAAGATTTCACATGAGCACGTGAAATAACAATCAATGATCAAACCACAATATGAAGTAGGGAAAAAAACCTAAGATCTTTCGACCATAACAAGCGGTCTTCGTCAGAGTCAAAAAACCCAACGATATATATAATTATAGTTTATCAGGACTCGGATAGTTCTTCAGGTTCAAATTAAACTCTCATTGCCAACGTTTTGGTTTTCATCTAAAACCAGTTGGAGGCTGTCTCTAACAGTCTCTGTAACAGACGGTTACAGATTCAATACCATATATATATATATATATATATATATATATATATATATATACCTTCGCGCGCCGTTCTTCGACGTGGGGAGATCTCTCTCACTTCGTCCTCTCTTCTAGTCTACTCTCCTGATGACGAACAACAGTTTGAAATATTGAATTCTGTAAGTGTTCTTTTTATTCTCTTTTCTGTGTCGTGCTTTGTGTAATTTAAAGTTAATATTATATATATATATATATAATCGATAACAAGATTTCACATAAACACGTGAAATCAATGATCAAATCACAATATGAAATGGGACCTTTCAACTGTAAAAAGCGGTCTTCGTCAGAGTTTGGGTTTTTGACTCTGACGAAGACGGCTTGTTACAGTTGAAAGATCTTTGTCTTATTATCCCATTTCATATTGTGGTTTGATCACTGAGTGGTAGAGATGTAATTTATTGTTTTTTGAGCAACATTTTATTTTAGAAAAGTTACGTTTTTCCAGTAAAATACGTAATTGCGAACATTTTTTTTTTTTACTGAACTAGTCATTCTAGAGTGTTAATATTTTGGGATTATTGTAATTCTGATAACAGTATTATCAGAAAAAAAAACTTTAGAATTTTACAATATCTGGAAAAGTATGTTTGCAATGAAATGTAAACATTCTGAATTATGAGTTATTCATGAGAACAAGATTTCAGGTTACAGCAGTTAAACAATCATAATGATATTATAACAAAAAGTGTCAACTTCTGAGCAGATGAGCTAAATACTTATTTTTTTCAAATAACATGAACGGAAGGGGGCGTTATTTTACATTTTATCATTTCAGTAAAAGTTTTTTTTTACATTAAACAGCATATTATAGCAAATTTACAAACACACATTAAAATTATTTAATTGTGAATGAATTTAATAATGCGTACTTTATAATAAGGTAGAACGTAGATTACTCCAAACGTTTTGGTTCTATAGGTATCAGGACTATCGAAATTTTGATTTAATATTCCTACATATTATTGCTTTTTTACTGCAGTTATAAATTACCTGTTAGTATTATAAAATAGTTAAATAAAGTAACCCTTGATGTTCTAGATTATACACAAAAATATTCTTATTTTTGTTGGTCCTCTATTATATATAAAAGGCAGTTATAGTTTTTGATTGGCTTCATTGTTAGAAATTAATAACGTTTGGTGCAAAAGTGGAAAAAGTCAACTTCATTGTTCAGCTTCTATAGTGTTCTAAAATTCATCTATACTCGCCTTTGTGTTTCTCCAATTTAGTTCATTTCAATCAGAGGGAATTTACAAAAAAAAGAAGCTCTTCTATTTTAGGATGTTTGTATTTTTTTTATTAGAATAATTCTTTAAAGAAAGCAAAACATTTCTGCATGAGTTAAAAAGTTAAAATAGGGTTTGATTTCAATAAAAATATTGAAAATAACAAATTTGTTGAGAAGACTGGACAAATATTTGTCAACTCAAACCTCTGATAACTTTAGTCCAGATAGCTCCGTGATAGTGGTAATCCAGTCTTGGACCGGGAATGTTAAACATGGATTCCTCCCCTCTCCACATAACAACAGCTTCTTTCCTCTATTGCTAATTTTTACCGTATATTGTTAATTTATTTAGTTTATATCATTCATCGTTAATATAATATTTCTATAACAAATTGTTCTTTATAAATATTTACACTTTTATCGTATTCAGGTTATTATATCTCAGTTTTTCCTCCATCTTCGTTTGGAGATAACCTTGATTGATTCAATGGACTAATTGCCAGCGAATTTTGATGATAACTTCTTCTCCTGATAAAGAAGAATATCAAAGTACTGATGTAGGTTTTGCCAGATTTTCCTCCATGTGTTTTCTCTGATGCTTTATTCTGTAATTTAACGCGTTGCCCTTGTGGAATATTTAATTTTTATTGACATATATTTGTTGACACTTTTTCGATGAAAATACGATTCAAAACGGACAAATAAAGTTCAATTTATATGAACAAACATAGCGAAATTAAAACAAAAAACACTTAGAGGCTCTAAATTTTTGTTTGAACCGTTTTAAGGACAGATAAGAGAAGGAAACCAAGCGCACTGGTACAGAGACGCTGGATAGGGTCTCCAACTGTCTCTGTACCAGTGTGTTTGGTTTCCCTCTCTTACCTATCCTGAGGAAGGTTCGAAAGGAAAATTAGAGACTGTGAGTGTGTTTTTAATTTCCCTATGTTTCTTCATATACATTGAATTTTATATATACATAACAATATTTCGAAATAAACATAAACATCAACGTCTAAACTACAGTAAGATATCGGAAAAAAGACTAAGATTTTTCAACTGTAACAAGTTGTCTTTGTCAGAGTCAAATCTCAACTAATCTTAGATCTTAGTACTTTTTCTCACTCTAGTTTGGACATTAATATATATATATATATAAATATTGATAAAACTTCGACCATGGAATAGAAACAAAACTATAGTTTATCGGGACTCGGTCAGTTCTTCAGGTTCAAATTAAACTCTCATTGCCAACGTTTCGGTCTTTATTTAAAACCTTTTTCATAGGCCTACAAAACAGAGGAAATATAAGAAATGATACAATCATTCAAAAATCAAACATACATAAAAGTGCAATTAGTTACAATTAATAAATTACAATGGAAATTTTGACTATAGGTTAGTGAGAAAACTTACAGAAGTATAAATTTTGAACATAAAAAATAAGTATTACATTACAAATTATTTTACAAAGAAAAGAAACAGAAATCACTACTGCATTACGATGGCCTCGTCATCAGGAGGATAGAAACGAGTCGCTCCGCAGGCAGACCATGACTGGTGGTATCCTTGAAGTTGTTGTAGGTCGCCAGCTCAGTTAGAGACATATTTGTATTGACATATTATTAATATTATTATCAAACTGAGAGACTGAACCTCATCAGGCTAGTGAAGCATCTTGGTTATCTTGTATTATTTATCCCTTGTTTTATGTAATTTTAACTTCAGGTTTCAAATACTTTAATGACCTTCAAAATTCTTCTTAGAATATATCTGTCACTAAATTTAGTTTAAAGTATAATTTTTCTAAAATTATAACCTCTTAAACCCATTATATTATAATGCAGGGTATGTATTGAAAAGTTTTTGGAACATTTGATCACATTCTATATAAATCCTAAACAATTGCTTTTAAGTTGTTAAAGATTTTCAAAAATCATACATAAAACCAATTGAAGTTGTAGATACTTATCTTAATACAATTCATTAATCAATTGAAATTGTAAAATTAAATATAGAAAAGATAAAATGAAGCACAGTGGTCCGATGGAACTCAAGGTCTCAGTTTATTAATAATGTGTCACAGCGTTCTAAATCAAAGATTTCAACTTTGTTATTACTACTTAAGTTGGTATGAGTACAATATAAAGAATATAATCCTTAAACTGATCAACTATGATTGTGTAAAAGTGTACCACGGTGTTTGATATTGCGTCTACACTGTATCCATAGTCAGATAAAGTAAAACTCAATTGGTTGTTAACTACCTGTAAACTACCCAAGATTTTTACTCTTCTTTTTGCAAAAGTGGTATTTTTTGAAAGAATATTTTGATCAACTGAAGTTTAAAAGTAACACAGTTCAAACTATACCGAGACTTAGAGTGAGTCGAACTGCTTGCCAGCTCTCAGTTCTGATTGGAATACGGCTTGAGACTAGAGTGCGTGCAATTAGGTACTCGTATTAGCAATTCAAATTCAGTGGTAGGTGTAATTTGTCTGGACTGGCAGATCCTGGGCCTAGAACTCCCATCTCTTTGTCTTCACTAATGTTATTACCGATTGCAGTCTGACAGACTTAGTTCATTACAACAACGAGTTCCTTTCTTGTATAGGAGAATACATTTGCTTTTAGTACACGAAATATTTGTTGCTGCATTGAAATTTACGAACAACTTTGCCCTATTTAAAGTGTATGTTTGACTTCTAAACTTCACACCCAACTTTAACACAAAGATGTTAGTACAACATAAGATACCTGCCTTATACTTTACATTCGGATTAGTTCCTTAAATCACCATCATTAAATTAACAAGGTTTAGTTTTAAATAAAATCTTGAAATTTTTTGCGGGTTATCAATAATAGTAGTTTAAGGAACCGATAATACATTCTGATTTACATTGGAAATTTCTATTAGAAAACGATAGTAAACAAGAAAAGGAGAATATTTTTTTAAATATTATCAAACAAGCAGAACCTAAGGATGCTCTACCCGTTGCATAACTGATACTTGAAATAAAGAAAATGGAAAGGATTTTAATGATTTGATGAAGATTAAAACTTTTTACTTCAATTACTAATTTCTTAGTCTCCCAAATAATAATATTTTGCTCAAATTCTTCGACTCAACTTTAATTTCTCGTTTAAAACCAGATAGGCCTTAGGCAAAAAGGCTGGAAATTCCCTGCGAATTTGAACCACTTATCAAAAGATAACAAAACTTTGTTAGAATTACAGGGAGAGTTTCATCAAACGCCTCCCTCCTTGAATCCAAAGCAACAATGATTTGTGTGTATTTAAGTAAAAAAAGAAATGCTAACTTTGATGCAAGAAGATATCTCAAATATCCATGTAGTTATTAGAGAATGAATTAGAAAACGGTACGACTTACCAATAAACCAGCTGCATTCACTACAAACTTACGGTGGGAGAAATATTATTTGCTGATCATTTTGGCAACTACAGATTATGTAGAACCTGTAATGGCGTCAAGTATTTTCTATTGGGTCAAGTAGGATAAGCAAATCATCAGAGTACTGCAAAGTTTCAGTCTTCCCCGGCCGTGACTTTTGATGTTCACAAACTTAACATCTTCTTTCAATCATAAAAAAAATGGATTAACGCCGAATGAACAAAAGTAGCTAAGAGAAGTGAAGACGTCATAGAGGACGGATGCCAGAAGTATCATCAGTTAAAATATGCGAAAGTATTATCAGTAGACAGCGATGATGGTTTCCGATAAAAATTTTTTCTATTGCAGCTGTTTCAACAATAATTCTGTTAACTGACTCTGATTGTTAGAAAATTATTTATTGACTTACATGTTATGTAATAATGACTTAATTATGTTATTTTCTTTAATGTATTGTGTTATATGATTACCTGAGTATTTTGCCTTCTTTGTTAGCTAAATCGCCAATGTTGTAAAGCTATTCTGCGCCGTTAGTTTATTATATTAATAAGGTTCATAGGCTTTTCGTAACAACTGCCTTGTAATGAGGGACACTGCCTCACCTGCTCACCATAGGTAGACCGCAACAGAAAGTTTACCAGAGCCTATGAAATTGCATTTAACTGCACGCAGCAGATAGCTTTGAAGCTGAAAGTAGGTTAGTGTCTAAACTCCTGTATATTTCTAACTCTTTTCTTATATAAATAATTAATTTACAGTGAGGCTAACGTGATTTTAAGTTATTTTTTCTAACATTAAATCAAAATTAACATTAAAATGAACTTTTTTCAATTTATTCTTTGAATAGTAATTGTTTACTACCAACGCTTAAACAAAAACTATAAACTTTCTGTCTATATTAAACAGAAAGTAAGAAACAGATTATTAACGGCTCAAATGTTTAAAATATTACATGGAAACAAATCTGAGAATACGTTGTCATTACATTAACATTATATATATATATATCCAAAGTTCAATGTAAAATAAATAAAATTTAATGTTCATAGATAAATTAAAAACACATACTTACAGTCTTTAATTTTTGGTTTGAATTGTCTTCAGGAAAGATAAGAGAGGGAAACCAAGCGCACTGTTTCAGAGACGGTTAGAGACAGCCTCCAAGTAAAGAGGGTCTTCAACTGGTTTTAGATAAAAACCGAAACGTTGGCAATGAGAGTTTAATTTGAACCTGAAAAACTGACCGAGTCCTGATAAACTGTAATTTTATATATATATATACGTTTCACGATGAATCACAAACACAAAACTAAGGATCAAATACACTTTCTGTCTCTAATTTTCGGTTGAACCGTCATCAGGAGAGTTGAGATAGGGACACCAAGCACACTTGCGAAGCGACGATTGGAGACCCAAGTTTCAGACCCAAGCTTTACAAGTGCACTTAGGTGTCCCTATCTCAACTCTCCTGATGCGGTTCAACCGAAAATTAGAGACAGTAAGTGTGTTTGTTCCTTAGTTCTGTGTTTGTGATTCATCGTGAAACGTTTGTTGTCCTTTTGAATCGTTCTCCAGTTTACAATGTATATATCGTTGGGTTTTTTGACTCTGACGAAGACCACTTGTTACGGTCGAAAGATCTTAGTCTTTTTTCTATTTCATATTGTGGTTTGATCATTGATTGTTATTTCACGTGTTATGTGAAATCTTGTATATTTATAGTTTGTTCTTTACTTGTTCATTTTTTCACATGTATTTGTTCCTCAAATCACAGTAAATAGCTGGAAACATGGAAAATATTAGTCAGAACATAGTTAATGCTGACGCTGTGAAAAACTTTAAAAAAACATGTTTGAAAGAAGATCTGCTACATAACTTTTAAAGTAAACTTAAAAGAAACCGAATGCCAGGTTTTTGACTTGTTCTTTTTCATGAGAAAAATTGAATAAACAAGGGGACTTAGCGAAACAGCATGGACAGGGTTAACTTTTCATATGCTTTCTAATTAATATATTTAACAAATTCTTCAATACCTGCGCGTTAGTGTAGTTTTTGTTTTACAGGAATATTGTTTCGTTATATATAACCATTATAACCAGTAAACCATAATTAACTCATTAAGTTGCAAACAATTTCAAATCAGTTTTAAAAATGTTTAAATCTATTTATAGTAAAATTTTATAATACAATACATTGCACAAACAATTTGATATATATTCATGGATATTGAGTGTGACTTTGTAGTAGGCTCCCAGAAGACAATCAAACTATAAATTAGTTGAATCCCTTCAGTTTCACATCTCCAGGAGAGCACAAGTTAATCTATTTTGTGTTTGTAACCTCTCTCCCAAATCAAGCCTGCATAACCTTTAGGTTGAATCATTTCCAATTTGTCTGTCCTATCAGTTTTAAAACAGAAAGTTCTTATAACTCTCTTCCCATTTTAGAATTCAATGATTAGTCTTCAATGATTTTCAGACTATAAAATTATAAGACGAATACAAATATGAATGAATTACTTTAATGTTTACATTTAGATCCAAGCTAAACTAAAACTTGTTTGTTACGGCTAATTAGAAGTTAATCTAACGAAAATTAGATTAGCAGAATATGTAATCGTACATATAGTGATGAAATACATATTTAGTTAAACAATTTGAGTTATACTAATTTGTTGATTCAACGCATACCTACCATAAAAACCAATATTCTGAAAGTTACAAAACAGACAAAGGCGTGGCAAATAGTATTATTAAAAACAAAGTAAAATTCGAAGCAGTTGGAAAATATGTTATCTTAATGTTTCATCAAAGAACTACAATAAGCGGTAACTAAAGCACTCTAACCTCCTGTATATGTAAACCATTTCAAATCGGAGACTCACTGCCTGTAATATGAACGACCAACGACCAACGATTCTTTCCGCGCACTGCAGTGCGCGTTGTAATTAGCAGTTCCAGGTCACGGACCTACTACTGCTGAATTTTTGTACTGCTGTGTTTATGGAGTCAGTAAGTAACTGTCTGTAGTCTTTTGTTTGCTATTCATTACACATTATTTCGTGGTTGTCTGGTCTTCTTAAGACGTGAAATGTAGTCAGTCTAGGGTTTGGCTTTCTATTTCAACAACAGCGTCTATGACGGATATGGTTGGGGAGTTCTTAGGGATAGGCTCTGAACAAGGGGGTTTGGATGGGGTGGGATTTTCGTGTCCTCATTGGCCACCAGTCTATTTGTGAATTCGTCAATTGATTCTAACCTGAGATCTGTTTGAATATCGACATTTCTGGCATACCAAGGTGCCCCAGGCATAAGGCGTGCACATTTATTTTGAACTACTAGTGAGCTCACTATAACTACTACTGAGCATTGCTCCTCCTAATAGATTGGGTGACGAGAAACTAGTAACGCACTTTACTGTAGACGGGCCGAAAAAACACTGATATGAAAGTCAAAAC
This sequence comes from Hermatobates lingyangjiaoensis, assembly GCA_026182355.1. Classification (NCBI taxonomy): domain Eukaryota; kingdom Metazoa; phylum Arthropoda; class Insecta; order Hemiptera; family Hermatobatidae; genus Hermatobates; species Hermatobates lingyangjiaoensis. The sequence continues at coordinate 6,937,933 of JAPFBL010000253.1, forward strand.
ACTGATCTCACCACAGATCTACTCGTATAGTCCTCCGACAAAAAGGAACATTAACCCGTTACAACTAGCCAAAGCCTTGTTATTCCATGGACAACAGCTAACAACACACTCGATGAGTAGTAGCATTGTGTTCCCAAGACGTTCAGCTCGGGTCGTCAGAGACCCGGACACTCAAAAGCTAACGACACAGCCAGCCAACCAAACTTAAACCAACTCTCCATGATGAGTTTTCGATTTTATTTTCAATTTTCTTCATAAACCAGAAAATAGAGGAAACAAATAATCAACGAAAAAACAAATAACTATACATATAAGAAAACGACATATAATTACATTCTGCGTAAATAAATAATGAAAAGAAAATTGTAAACAAGTATTTAAACTTACAGAAGTAAAAATATTTGAAAATTAATAACTATTGATTTTATTACAAGAGTAATATATATGTATATGGAGTAAGGGTGTTTATACAGTGTATTCTATAACAAGTTTTCTAACAGGAAATATAGAAGTTACTCGGAAAAAAAATTTCATTTAACACCCAAAAACATTATTTAATAAATTTACAATAATTTTATGCTATTGTAATATAAATTAGTTATAAATATAATAACAATACTTTAGTATAAATCCTTTGTGAGATCAAATAAACCTGAATAAATAGTATATAATTTATTATGACACTTTTTATAATTAATGGACCTATGATCTTTTTTAGTGTAACTAAAACTATGTAAGATCTTATTGACACGAATGTCAAAATATAGATATGGGAAATGTCTGTATCTATCTCTGTCTTACCTTCGTTATAACTCATTTTTATTTAAATTGGTGGACCGTTTCATTTAGTATATATATATATATATATATATATATTATATATATATATATATATAAATGATCAAACCACAATACGAAATGGGAAAAAGACTAAGATCTTTCAACTGTAACAAACGGTCTTCGTCAGAGTCAAAAATCCAACTTGACAAAGACCGCTTGGTACGGTTGAAAGATCTTAGTCTTTTTTCCCATTTCATATTGTGGTTTGATCATTGATTTCACGTGTTTATGTGAAATTTTGTTATCGATTATATAATATATATATATATATATGGTATTGTATTTGATAGCAGATTCTGCATTCACGATTTTTCTACTTCTAGCTTTTATTTTTCTCACGATCTTCTTTTGTGCTGGTGTTAATTGCCAAAGCAAGCTAGCATAAGACATTCAGAAGGCTAGAACATTAAAAAACACTTCACTAGGGAATATCTATATTTAATTTAGTTTATTTTAGTGTAGTAGTTAATTAAATATAGATATTCCCTAGTGATGTGTTTTGTAGTGTTCTAGCCTTCTGAATGTCTTATGATAGCTTGCTTTGGCAATTACCACCAGCACTAAGAAAATTTCTAAGAAAATAGAAGCTATAAGTAGAAAAATTGTGAATGCAGAATCTGCTATTAAATTCAATATCATATGCATAAAAGGGGACTTGCTGCCGAAATACACTAATATATATATATAATATATATTGACTTTTCTTCTTCTCGGAATTAGATCAGGGTTAGTTATTTGAAATCACCTTTATGCCAACGTTTCTTCTTTATTTTAAGACATCGGCATAATATTGTTTTCAAATAATTAATCCTGTTAAATTCCGTGAAGAATAGAAGTATTTATTAGTAATTGTGGCCAAGGAAACAATAAAGTTAAAAAATGAAGAAAACATTTTTTTCTTCAGACATAGAAAAAGAAATACACTTACTAACTCAAATTTTTGGATAATCCATCTTCATGAGAAATGAGTGGTGTGTGTGTGTGTGTGTGTGTGTGTGTGTGTGTGTGTGTGTGTGTGTGTGTGTGTTGTGTGTTGGCTGTATAGAAGTAAGAAATATTTTTGTGGAAAATATCTCAAAAATAACATATGAAAAAGTGCGTGAGAGATAAACAGAGATTTGAAGAACACCTTCCACTGACTTGTGGGCGCCAACCCAAATCTCAAGATTTATTAGCCACCTTATACCATTCAAATGAATCCAGAAATCATTTTCCAATAAATACGTGATTTTATCTTTAAGGTAAAATATTCATTTTAACTTATATAAAATATTAAGCAGGAAATATATTGTAACGGAATTTAATAAATCTTTCATTCTCATGTAAGCATTTTGTATAGGTTAAGAATTAAGTAAGTCATATTTATTTAATAACAATGATTGAGGGATATATTTTTTATGTTTTTAACAACTAAACATTTTCAAACATGCAATTGAAACATTATTAAATATAGGTCTATATTCAACATTTTCTTGAATCCACCATAAGTATAACAATTTAAATTAATGAAAAAATAGTTCCCATGCGGTTATAAAAACTCCTGCTATTAATGTTTTTAATGTTTTAAATAAAAACTCCTATTAAAAATTTATTTTTATGTTTGAATCTCAGTTGCGATGAGGGGAAAACTGACCTTCGCTACCTCTTGCTATCTAACCAGACAGTTCTGATAACAAGAGTTCTCTAACCCATATAACATCAGTTTATTTGTTTTTCATTATAACGTAATTTTTTTTATACCAAGAAAATGAAGGGAAATATACAATACAAGTAATAACCATAAGTATCACTATTAAAATACTACACTGAAATAACTGAGAATGGTTTTAAAAAACAATAATCCCGTGGAATCTTGTTAGGTTTGTTTAATTTGCTCAAAAGGCTTTGATACAATAGTTTATCGTAAACTTGATGATGGCCCAAAACTCTAGTAACAGTTTTATTCAGGATTAAATACCCTTTAAATCACTTAACTTTCAACATTTAAAGAAATATTCAAATAGTGATGATATAATGCCAAAAGTAATTTTAAGCTGAAGTAAGAAAATGAAGAGAAAATATTTCGAAATCGTAACGCAAGTTTTAATAATGTGATCTTAATTTATAGAAGGATAATTACTAAGATCTGCTTTATATTTCTTGACAAAACAGAGGTGGTCAAGACGTAACTTGTGTTATCAAGCTCTGCATAAGCATATGGCCCACAAGAAGATTTGAGAATTATATTCTTTTTACTTCAACAGTGCGATAATTGCATTAATGATCTTGAGATTACTTGTGACAAAATTTTGCGGACAAACCGACAAGGGTGGATTCGGTTTCTTTTATGTATGAAACGTAAAGAAAACTTGAAATGAGTTAGTTCTAAGCAAATGTACAGACAAAACCTTCCTTTTATTTATATATATATATTTCGTATGTAAAAAACAAGGAATTTCCTAGATGCAATAATTTAACTCACATTAGTTTCGAACCATCTCTTCTCATTGGAGATGTAATTGAATTTCACATGATGATCCAGATTCGTGAAATAACGAGTGAATTTAGTCTTTATGTTGTTTCATTCGTAATTTATATTTTATTAAACACTGCTGACGTCATTGTTATATATAATTTACTATATATAAATAAATAATAAATTGGTTTGCTTACATGATACAAAGTGTATAAATAATTTAAAAACCTTTTTTAATCTATTTTTTTTTGTAAAATACATTAATATTATTATTGTTTGGAATATATTCAGAGTAATTGAAAACAAAGAATAATGCAGATATATAAGAAAGAAGATATCCGAATTTATAAGATATTCAGTGATATGTTTGGCGTCTACTCTGTGGTGTTTGTGACAGCTGTGTCATTCACTTTGAATAAAATTAAATTAAAATATTTTCCTAAGCCATGTGATATTTAGAATGAAATTTGCCCATGGCAATATCTATTCTCTGACATTTAACTCCTACTCCTAATACTGTTGTGTTTACAAAATATTCATTATTTAATGGTTTTTTATATTACCTGTATTACTGGATATTAGACAGGATGTGTTATTTTAAAGAGCACCAACAATTAGTCAAACAGTCTGTCATGGTTAATCACCACAATATGGGCGATAGGGCACTTCTCTGTGGACACCCACAGGCTTTATGTTTATTTCTTATTGTTTAATATTAATAAAGGAATACACATAATTAACCGAATATATAAATAAAAAGAAAACAAGGACTTTGATTGATTACGGGAGGAGAGAGGGTCGAAGAAGTCAGAAAATTGCCACGTCTGAAGATTTTACTAGAATTTTAAAACTACATGCAGGAAACCAACAAAGCAATAACCCTGATTAAGTTGAGAGACTCATATGTTTTAGTGCTTTTAAGTAAACATGAAATTTTGGAAACTTCCATGATAGTGTAACCATCCAGGCCTATTCAATGTTATTATTTCTTCATTATATCTATGTAGTTAATTAGTATTTAGAATTCTTATAATATTTGTTGCTAGTTTTCTTATTTAGTTTTCACTTAGTAATAACTTTTTTTATTATCCCCTGATGATGGTCAAAGTTGACGAAAACGTTGGAGCTATTTACTCTGTAGTATGTTATTTGTTAGCATTATAGTTTCTTAGTAACCTGTATTAGTGTAATGGACTTCCGCGAATCTTTTGGTGAATTGTTGTACATATTACCTGAAAGGTGGAAAACTAGTTTTAGAAAGATTAAACCAACAAAGAACAAAGATGAAAATTGGAAAACTTTTTAATAAGACATAACAAGATTTCACATAAACACGTGAAATAACAATCAATGATCAAACCACAATAAGAAAATGGGAAAGCAAGACTAAGATCTTTCAACCGTAACAACCAGTCTTCGTCATAGTCAAAAACCCAACTGACTTTGGGTTTTTGACTCTGACGAAGACCCATTTTTATTTTGAATTTTCCCATTTTCATCTTGTTACGGTTGAAAGATCTTAGTCTTGTTTTCCCATTTTCTTATTGTGGTTTGATCATAGACATGTTTAAATGAAGGTCTGCTCCCAAAATATAGAAATATACTAGTATATATATGGGTGTCTCACAAAAAAAATGTATAAACATTTTAAATTATTGTAACTAATTTTTTTTTAACAATGTAAACAAATAAACAAGAATCATTTTGTTTTGTCACCACCTGTTCTCAAACTATAGGCTGCCTTAGTTCACATACTGCCATAGTGCGAAGGCTTTCCAAAAAAAAATGTCCACATCTTTTAGCAATTGAAAACTCAACTGTTTGCTTTTGGTTGTAAAAATGTTTTAAGTGGAAAATTACATTTCGCATTAACTCATTCTCTTACTGACGATGATCAAGACCGAAAAAGTACTTGGAAAGGTGCAGCCCAGCCACAGTGGAGTTAACAAAATAGTTGAGTTAATCCTTTTGATGATAATCCACAGCACATTGTAATTTTCTTAATTTATTATTTATTTATTCTTTTATTTATCTTTAAATCTCTTTTTCTATTATTGATTTATTTCTTTTTTCCTTTTTCATATCTTTTGTATATTTTTATTTTGTCTTTTATTCCTTACTATCAGATTGTTCTATCTTATTTAAATCTACCAGACAATTATTCTTAACTAGTTTCCTATTTATATTTTTTTTATCTAATCTCTACTTTTTATTTACTATTACAGTTATATTTTAGTGTATTGTATTTATTTTTTTCCTTTTCTTTATTATTATTTATGATTAATTCATTTTGTTTATTATTGCTTATGATTTTTTATTTAAAATATATATTTCTTTTATTTTTTATATATTTTATGGTACTTTATTTTACACTTATCTCCTTTTCCTATATATACAAATAATATTTTTTTCTTATTCTTTCTTTTAATTTTTTCTCCGATTCTCTTTCATTGTTTTATTTATCCAACTTGTACTGCATAGCTGAATTTCAATTTATATTTTCTCTTAATTATATTACTTTAAGACCGGATGCGAGGGGCAACACTAGCAGTTGCAAAATTTAGGACTCCCAATGTAGAATCTATAGAATCACCGATCGAAAAAAAAGTCAGGAAACGGCTGACGTTATCACCCCCTAGGAGATCGGTTTAAACAATAATAATAAATAATAATAATAATTAATAATAATAATAATAAATAATCGCGTCTACAACATGCTTGGTCTCCCTTTCTCTTTTCTCCTGAAGACGACTTGCCAGAAAATTCGAGTTTGTAAGTTCGTTTCTTTACTCTATGTGTTACTCTTCTTGAATTTTAAACTCGTATGTATATATTAATATGTACATAGTGATTTTTTACAGACTGAGTATCACAAACTAGATATATCGAGAAATCCCTTATCACTTTGTTTGTGCTATTCATTCATATGTTTACTCAAGATGGTTTAATATTTTTTAAACCTAATAAAACATTTTATAAATTAATTTTTGTTGTAAAAGTTGGATATATATATATAGTTCAATGTACATAAAGAAACGTAGAGAAATCAAAAACACACACTTACAGTCTTTAATTTTCGGTTGAACCGTCTTCAGGAGAGATAAGAAAGGGGAACCAAGCGCACTGGTACAGAGACGGTTGGAGACCAACAATGTTGCTACATATGCGCCCGGTCACAGAGAATAAGGTAGACAAGAATCAATTTAAGATTAAATTAAAATAGAAATATGAAAAATAATAATAAACACAAAAACAAATAAAATAATATAATAATAAAAACTGAGGGATGAACAGAAGAAATGATACATAAATAAAAATTAAAATTTATGGACTAAGCTTTAATAAAAAATAGAGAATAAGACTTAAAATAAAAGCATAAAAACTAGATGCACTGACAAGAAACTAATAAAATGAAGCATTATCTCTTAAGATTAAGGCCAGGTGCATATATATATATATATATATATATATATAAATTAAAATAAATTCAAAACGAAGAAAACACACAGAAAGACACAGACATAACTCACATCGATATTTCGACCATCGTCGTCATCAGGAGGTGTGAAATATCGATGTGAGTTACACCTCCTGATGACGACGATGGTCGAAATATCGATGTGAGTTATGTCTGTGTCTTTCTGTGTGTTTCCTTCGTTTTGAATTTATTTTAATTAAAAAAGTCCGCTGGACCGTTTCTTTTAATTGTCATTATATATATATGTATATGTATATGTATATATATGTACTAAAGAAGTTTTTATGAAAAAAAAGTATAATTTCAAGATCTAATTATTATTCGTTGCGGGCTGATTTAAATAACGAATGGTTGAATTAATTAGATGAAAGGGCTTTTGATGTCAATTGGGTGTTTAAGAAGTAATGAGGTTGTGAAGGAGCATGTGGGCAGACGTTTGATTACGAAGGCAGTTGAGAGAGTCGGAGGCAAAGGCTGGGGAGTAATGCGCGCTTTGAGCCAGTCGTCTCCGATAAAAGAGTCCTCCATGCGTGAAAAGTAGGCTCTCAAATTGCCTAAATTCACTCCACAAAGCAAATTCTTTAATGACACTCTTTATCTCTTGGTTAGCTCTATTCTATGAATTTCTAAAATAATTGTTCTCAGGAAGTAAATATATTCGTATGGGCGGAAATAGATAATTAGCTGGTAATTATGCTCTACGTTAAACATGAATTCCAGCTTGCTGTTGAATAGGAAGTGAATTAAACATGCTATTTTCTTGAATATTTGTATACATGATTAATATTGAAGAAGTAAATTGTTTTCATAGTCACATAGACTAGGTTATGTTTTGGTGACTTTTTATTAGAATAACAGGCCTTGGTCAATAGTCTTTTTGAGGCACCTTAAAAACCCAGTTATTCTAATTAATACACCGGAGGTTTTAATTGTTGCTAAAGTCAAAGCAGAGGTTATTCCTCGAAAACCTCTTATTCTTAGCGCAATCAGCGGTGTTGTCTAACAGGCTGCACCTGGCTAATCAGTGTTTCGGCTGACTCCAGTCAGTCGCTTCACAGGCATTCAACGCAGTGCTCCCCAGTAGACACATGATAGTCATTCCTTAATGTCAGTCGCTTCACAGGCATTCAACGCAGTGCTCCCCAGTAGACACATGATAGTCATTCCTTAATGTCAGTCGCTTCACAGGCATTCAACGCAGTGCTCCCCAGTAGACACATGATAGTCATTCCTTAATGTCAGTCGCTTCACAGGCATTCAACGCAGTGCTCCCAGTAGACACATGATAGTCATTCCTTAATGTCAGTCGCTTCACAGGCATTCAACGCAGTGCTCCCCAGTAGACACATGATAGTCATTCCTTAATGTCAGTCGCTTCACAGGCATTCAACGCAGTGCTCCCCAGTAGACACATGATAGTCATTCCTTAATGTCAGTCGCTTCACAGGCATTCAACGCAGTGCTCCCCAGTAGACACATGATAGTCATTCCTTAATGTCAGTCGCTTCACAGGCATTCAACGCAGTGCTACCCAGTAGACACATGATAGTCATTCCTCAATGTCAGTCGCTTCACAGGCATTCAACGCAGTGCTCCCCAGTAGACACATGATAGTCATTCCTCAATGTCAGTCGCTTCACAGGCATTCAACGCAGTGCTCCCCAGTAGACACATGATAGTCATTCCTTAATGTCAGTCGCTTCACAGGCATTCAACGCAGTGCTCCCCAGTAGACACATGATAGTCATTCCTCAATGTCAGTCGTAAGATTGGCTGTTGATAATCCGTAAACCTTCCACGAAGTCATCAAACATATTTTTTTTTATGGAATTACAATCAAGGGTCTGATTTTAGAATGCTGCTAGTAGTCTCAGACTTTTATCTTATGGCTTGTATTTATCTTGTATACATATATATTGTCATCATCAAAGAAAACCAAAGATTTTTCTTTACCCGTAAAACGCCGGGTAAATAGCTAGTAAGAAGCAGTTAAAAATACATTTATTTTTAATTTTTCAAAACTAATTTCTTATAGGGGTTGAAAGTAATTATGTTTGTTTGCATAGCTAGTTGATTTAATTTAACAACTTTTCTATAATTTAAATTACACAGTTTTATTTTGGAAGAACATTGGTTTTCTTTGATGGCGACTTTAAATGTATACGGAACTACAAAAGATGAATAAATAACTCTTTATGTTATTGGGACCAATAATACACTCATCCCTTGGTTTGTATCATGGTCACTACATTTTACTTATAGTACAGTCTAAATGCAAGACCATTAGTAAGATAGTTAAACTTTTAAAATGAATAGTCGGAAGTAAAAATGTTGCCATTGAAAATGCTGAATAGGGTTGATACTAATTGATGTTGGTTGTGACAAGAAGAGGGCGGAGTGAGTGTGTAGGGCCGACAAGAGTGCGGGAACACTGTTAATGGGCAGAACACGCCGGCAGCCTAGCAACGCGCCAACAACACTCACTATGCCTTATAATTAGCACTTTTCATCAACCCTTTATCATTACTTTTACAGAATTTAAAAAAAATTGACTGGTTTACACTCAACTTTACTTTTGAGCACTCATAACCATGCATAATGAGAAATCAATATATTCATCTTTGTTTAAATCAGCTATTCTCAAAGGGGTCCATGTGGACTCCCTGGGGGTCTATGGGACTTCATGGGGGTCTATGATCACCAAGGGGTCTATTGGGGGTCTATGGATGTCCCTTTAGTAAAAAATAATTTATAAAAAAAAATAATAAAATAAATGAACATAATAATATTAATAATAATAAATAAAATAATATCTATAAATGAATATTAAGGTATTCGTATTGTAATAAAAATAATAAGTAAATATAAACTAGATTTGGGGAGGAAGTGAGCATGAGTAATGAAAAAAAATGTTTTGATAACTTATAACATATGTCCAATGTTTTGATACCAGAGTTTAATTCCGAAATTAAAACCCCCCACCATGCCACCTACTAGAGTTGGGAATTAGTCGATTCCAATTACGGTAATATTATTTGTTTTATTTATTGTTATTATGGTTTCCATGGACTTTAAAATACAGATATAATTATTGATATTTCAGTTTCTTTCTTCTTTACAGTTTCCCCTCATTTTCCTATTACTATGTGTTTTAAATGAGTCGTCTGTGGTAGCCGATTGCACACACACACACACACACACACACACACACACACACACACACACACACACACACACACACACACACACACACACACACACACACACACACACACTTAGATGTGTATATTTATATATATTCCTTAGGTAGAGGGTCTATGAAAAAAATAAAATTTTTACAGGGGGTCTATGGAAGAAAAAGTTTGAGAACCCCTGGTTTAAATCATCGTATTAATAAGATTGAAGTAATTATAATAACCAACCCATCGGCTACCTGCTTTGCCACTCTTTAGCCATCTTTCTCTATTTGGAGAGCTTGCCTCAGAGGATCATCAGCAGCAACATTCTGCTTTTTCTTATACCACAACAAGGTTATTTATACCTGCTATCTTATCGACTCCTTAGTTAAATAACTAGTAACCTAGAATGATTTCTTTAAGTGTTAATGAGTTTCTTAATTTTTAACTGTATTTATGGAATTGATTCTATATTTTAGCCTCTTGAATACTGACGGGTCAAAAATAATAATAATAAAACCATTAAAAAAAAGTTAAATTTTATCTGTGTACTTGTACAGAAGAGGATACAGAGAAATGAGGCAGTGAACCTGTGTTGGTTAAGGTTGGAGCAAAATAAACCTTGTGCGGTCTGGAAGCCTATTGCACAGCACTCTTTAATGTATGCATTCAGAAGGAAACAGATAAAAGGCTGCGTACACATCTGGTTCTAATTGAGCCTAAAACACCTCATTCCACTGAATATAAGTCTGAAAAAGAAAATAATTAGTCTTCAAAAAAAATAATTTATGTAGAATATCTAACCGGACATTATCCTCTTAACTCATACTTATGTTTGCTGAATTAACATCACGGATCAACGAGCAAATAATTTAGACTGGCTTAGAGATTATATCTTTACTCGAGAAATTCATTAAGGAACCTTAAAGGGAATAACTAAGATAGCACTTTTATTTACGAGTTCCAAATCGAATAATAGTAACACATAGAGTAAAGAACTACAGTTACAAACTCAAAATTTCGGGCAATCTGTCTCCCTTTCTCTTTTCTCCTGAAGACGGATTGCCAAAAAATTTGATTTTGTAAGTGTGTTTCTTTAATCTGTGTGTTACTCTTCTTCGATTTTAAACTCGTATTGTGTCCAGTTCAGATAGTTTTTCAGATTTTATAGTGCATTTTATTATATTTATATAAACTAGTACTTATTCTTTGTTGGAAAGCATTATGAATTGTTAGTTTTTCTTCTGTTACTGTTATCTTATTGATTTAATGATCATTAGTTTTGTTATATTAAAAGTAAAGAAACTAAATATGGGTATAGGAGCCAGGGTAGTCAAGAAATAGGAGTATAGCCAGGGTAGTCAAGAAATAGGAGTATAGCCAGGGTAGTATAGGAGCCTTTTGTACTCACCCGAAGATCCGAATTTGATCCAACTTGCTCTTAATATTTTTCACGCGGAATGTGAAACAATACTGATCACGTCCTAGGTTAAGCCATTGGTCCCAAGCCTGTAAGATGTCAGGAACTCTTTAAAGACCCTTGTCTAAATACATTTGAGCTAGATAAAATTCAGATTCCCAATACAGAATGTTTTTTTTTGTTATCACAATGAGTGATAACAAAAAGAGTGAAGAGTAGGCCAGTTTTCGGCCTACGCGTGTTCTCTCCTGGGATTGCTACTGCAACCTAACCAAGCCTAACCTAAACCATAAATCCTAAATTTAAATGTGAATATTAATTCAATAATGGTAAAGTATATTCAAGAACCTTATTTAAATTTAAATATCCTTTCAAAATTGTTGTTTCCATATAGATTATATATGTAAGTACAGCATTGGTGCTTTTGTTGTATATTAGTAGTACTATCTAATAGATAAACACTCATAAAAGATAAAATCCCTCATAAAACCAATGGTCCTGAAAACAGGGGTGTATTTGTCAGAGTTACACAAGATACATATTGTGGTTTCAATTAACGCGTAATGAATAACAATGACTTTGTCTTCCAGGAATTTTACTCTAAGGAAGACAAATTCGCACAGGCAATTAGGGAAGCCAACGGTGGGGTATAATTCTGATAGAAACTTGTTAATAATAACTCAAATTTGTTTTATCCAAATATTACGTACGGTTATAACCGTTTGCTTAACAATTAAAGATTGAGAGGCAAAACGAAAGTAACAGCCAATAAGATATAAAAATAATAGTCAACAATTTGTATGTGTTGTGTTTTTTTTAAGGAGAATATATTTTCATTTAAAGTTCAACACAACACAATTTATTTAAGAGTTAAAGCACACATACACGAAAACACTTTTCAGTAACCTATAATCATTTTCTTGTGTAGCGGCAACACTGAGGTTGTTTCGCCTTTCTCTCTTCTCTCGACTTCTTTGCTCGGCTTGTATATTTTGCTTGTTTATTTAAGAGTTAAAGCACACATACACGAAAACACTTTTCAGTAACCTATAATCATTTTCTTGTGTAGCGGCAACACTGAGGTTGTTTCGCCTTTCTCTCTTGTCTCGACTTCTTTGCACGGCTTGTATATTTTGTGGGTTTTTTGCCAATGATATGGCCAGATCACTGATGTTTTAGTATCATAGGTATTGATCCCTCCATAATGTATATATTTTTGCGTATTTTGTGTAGGCTTGTTTAACAATACGATAAAAGTATATCGTATTGTAGATAGTGTGTCATATCATTTAAATAGATAGATGAGCTCTACACAAATGATAATAAGATACCAATATATGAAGAAAAAATAACATGCTTGGTTAGTTTGTATTTTTACTATGGCTAATTACTTCTATTGATATTTGATTTTCTCTGCTAAGTTACTTGCCCTAGCCAGCCGATATTTCTGCAGCTGTGGGTCACAGTTTTAGTTTGCATTACTCAAATGTTGTTACTCCTTGAAATATACATGATGATGTATACTGCTTTGGTACTATACTCACATGAAATGACTTCATTAAACTACCCCATCAATCATGTAACTACACTTTATATTACACAAACAAACTTTGCTCATTAGTTATTATTAATTGTAGTGTTGCTAAACCTAGCAATGAACTATTGATTCAATTAAGTATTTTAAAAGTAAATAAATTCAGAAGATAACATTTGTATTTTGTAGAGTATTCTATGAGAAAAGAAAACTGCTTATTCCATGATTTCAATTCGATTAAGATGAAGTAGGAATGGCAGGTCTGGGCATACTGCTAGTAACACAACGTAATTGTTTTGTAATTTTCAGTGGAAGTCTCGGTGGTGTGTAATGAGGAAGCTGTCTCCTGTAGCAGGTAAATCATGTTTTATCCTTCTCTCTTCTACCTCAATTAACATATATTAACAGTATTAACATTTTATAATACTTTTCATAATTTTATACTTTTACTAATCAAATATAATTGTAACCTGATAATTCTATCTATGCATGACTTGATACACAAATGTCACCCATCTCCAGGATGCTTGTCGTTCAGAGGACCACGTCATCCTGACCAATGCTCATCTTCAACCTAGATTGTTCTTATGACTTAATTCTTACTGTAATTTTTTTTGTCCTATTGTCAGTTAGCTGGTTTTATTTTATCTACAATTTGCTTGACTTTAAGAAATAATGCACATAGACTAATTATATTCTTGATATTCTGCATAAAATGATTTTAATGATCAAACCACAAAATGAAAATGGGAAAACAAGACTAAGATCTTTCAACCGTAACAAGCGGTCTTCGTCAGAGTTAATAACCCAACTGACTCTAGGTTTTTGACTCTGACGAAGACCGCTTGTTACGGTTGAAAGATCTGTCTTGTTTTCTATTTTTCATATTGTGGTTTGATCATTGATTGTTATTTCACGTGTTTATGTGAAATCTTTTTAAAAATGATTTTAATATAAACAGCTGAAATAATCACCAATATGTTGAGCAAAATTCATAACATTTATGTATTCTTGATATACTCAAGAAGACCCTTAGCAAGAATGGTACTGCAATGTATTCCTCAAAATGGCATTTTCATTGAAGAAAAAATATTTGCCGTCAAAACCAGCTTCGTTTGAAATAAAACTGGTCCTGTGCTACTGACACTAGTAAATATACTACTCGAGAGGTTACTATGCGAGACATGTGTCTAGAAAAAGTGAAAGTGGAGGGTGAGGTTTTGCGTGAATGAGACAGTGGAGTGGCTGGGTTCAATTGGCTCGCTTTAGGGCATTGTGAAGTTTAACACATTTCGCAGCTAATTATTGATCTTCATGGGAGTGATATTCGTAGTGGTGTGGTATTCACATTGCAGCTATCCCGCCAATCTGCATTCCTCGCGTCGAAATGTCATAGTAATTCATTCTATTTCCACTGACAGCCCCAACGAACTGTCAGATTCTTTCAGTCCCTTCAGATCAATATATATTGCCGTACTAAAAATCAACTAAGCTTAGATTCCTGACCCACTACTTTAGAAACAGTAATAACAACCAAACCATAATTTAATTATTGAGCTAGACCTAAAACTATTACAAACGTCTGAAGTACGTTAAACAACATAGAAGTGTACGCCACAGTGTGAACAGAAACTATTTCAGATTCTTAACACAGTACATTGAAGAACAATTTATAAACACAATTACAATGGTAACTTATAACCATTTTATAATAAGGGTAATACAAATCAAAATCTGGAGTGACCTACACTCAAATTTGCTAACATCAAAGCCGGTAATAATTTCAGCTATTCCTTTATTTTAATGTGGCTATCGTTAGACATATTATCAAACTCTTTGGTAAACTGTCATATAACTTATAGATCAGGGTGGCCAACCTACGGCTCGTGAGCCACATTTGGCTCTTTGGAGGATATTTGTGGCTCTCAATAAACGTACCACAGTTCTCTTTTCATTTTTGTGCAACAATATTTTCAAAAAAAAAAACATTATCGTTCTTTATGTTTCCCTAAGTATTTTTTACATACCTTTCAAATATGTATTTAGCTGCAGATGACGAAACATTTCAAATTTTGCAAATGGCTCCGACTATCAAGGAGCTTGGTTTAGTAGCTAGGTCTAAACCTTGATTTACTGATTTCATTTCTTTTATTGACGCTATATCCTTCCTTATTTCTCCGAAATATATATATATATATATATATATATAATAAGTTACAGCTAGAGAACACAAGAAAAAGGACGAACACTCACGAATCTCGATAATTTCGGCGTCTTGCCGTCTTCAGGAGAGTAGAAAGAAAGAAAATAAAAGGAGAAAGAATGAAGGAACGGAGACGTAAATGCGTCCACTGGCCGATGCAAACACTATATATATTATATATATATATATATATATATATATATATATATATATATATAGAGAAGAGAGAGAGAGAGAGAGAGAGAGAGCAGTCGCAGCTCTAGCTTCCTGTGGGACTCTTCACCTCCTGATAATGACGATGGTCGAAATATAGAAGTGAGTTATTCCTGTGTCTATCTGTGTGCTATCTTTTTTAATTGGTTTTTATTTAAAAGTCCGTTGGACCGTTTCATTTAATTATTTTATATTATATATATGTATATATATACACTTTTTCGTTGGAAATACGATTCAAAACGGACAAATATAGTTCAATATAGACAAAGAAACATAGAGAAATCAAAAGAACACACTTACAGTCTCTAATTTTCGGGAAATTAGAGACCGAAAGTTAGAGACTCTAAGTGTGTTCTTTTGATTTTTCTATGTTTCTTTGTCTATATTGAACTATATATATATATAACAGATTCAATAATATATCGACCGTTTTATAGAATAGGTGTGTTATCTAATCGGGATTCGATCAATTTTTCTAGCTTCAAAAATCTAACTCTCATTGCTGACGTTTCGGTTTTACTTTAAAACCTTTTTCATAGGCACATGTAAAAATTTTTTCTTACTTATATATATATGAATGTTTTCAATCTCGACCAACATATATTTAACACTATTTTTCTTTCTTATTGAGGTTGATGCTAGACCAAACCTCGATAAGAAAGAAAAATAGTGTTATATACATATTCGTATTTTGGTAGCAGATCTTCATTCATACATGTTTCAATAAATGACATGAACTTAATTATTATGAATTTAATTGACATTGAACATAGTGGAAAAAAATTGAATATGAGTTTAATGTATATTATCAGTTTTATTAGTGGTTAGTAATTGTTAATCGTCTTTAGATAATGTTAAAACATTGTTATTGTATTATTTACGACTATCCTTGAAAATGATCAGACTTGATCGAAATGTCGGAATGAGTGTAAGTAACCTAAATAATAAAACATTTGAGTAATTGGTGTATATTTTACCTGAAAGATTGAAAAATTATATTAGAAAATTAGA
This sequence comes from Hermatobates lingyangjiaoensis, assembly GCA_026182355.1. Taxonomy (NCBI): domain Eukaryota; kingdom Metazoa; phylum Arthropoda; class Insecta; order Hemiptera; family Hermatobatidae; genus Hermatobates; species Hermatobates lingyangjiaoensis. The sequence continues at coordinate 6,954,266 of JAPFBL010000253.1, forward strand.
AAAGCTATGCAAAAAACGGACTAGACTAAAAATAAGCAATGCATTTAATGAAAAATATATATATTTATATATACATGTGTGTGTGTGTGTGTGTGTGTGTGTGTGTGTGTTAAATTGTTTTTATGAGCTTTATAAATAATTTTCAACCCATCAGTACACCAGACAAGAGCCTCTTTCTAGATAACGTGAACATTTAAAAACAAGATATTGTTCGTGATTGACTAAGAACTCTGTAAACACTGAATTCGCGACATTGCTTCTGGCAACAGATTAGTCAAATTAGAATATTTAATTCTGTGAAATTATCCTGCAATTTTTCACCAGTTATAGTGTATCTGTTTGCGTTTAGATTCTAATGTAATTTTTATCTCAGCGTATATTTATTTATTTTAAAAAACATTCATGGTCTTGCTAATTTTAGTCATGTACTGAAAACAAAATCTAAATACTATTAAGGAAGAAATACTTAGAATATTTTGTATTTCTATGAAGGAGAAATGTAGGCATGAAAGACTCCATGTCTGGTGAAGAGAGAAGGAACAGAAATGATTTGGTGAAGGGAGATTTAATTGAAGTCTTGAGGCTTTTCCAATATCGGACAATAATAAATTAAGTTTTAATTGTGGCCAGCCACCCTCAGTATAAGGAAGAAGGGTGGATTTCTTTGGTCAACTATATTTCATTAAGTTGTGTTGGTCCCATAGGGGGGCATCTCAGTCAGTAACCGATCAAAGGATTTCTACCAATAGAAGAGCTCAAGTGTAAAGAATCGTTCTGCCGCAATCCGTAATCTTCGCAGAGCTCTGTACCTTACTGGCATCTCAGCAATAAACCGAGCAATTCTGTGTCTCAACTTCTGTCGGAATTGCATTTCATTCCCTTTCATGATTTTATATAATGCAGTCATTAATTTAACTTAGATCAAATATTTTCAGAAAACCGTCAGAGTCATTAAAATCACTTAATATCATTAAATTTAAGTCGGTAACTTTATGCACAAATAACCATAAATATTTTATCGCTTACTTTACTTTAAGCTAATTTAAGTAATTCATGATTACTTTATTAAAAAAATATATGAGAACAATAGAGTTTTTAATAATAATTCTTAACAAATGTTGAGTGGTTTACATTCAACATTACTAAAGTGTAAGCGAGTCAACATTACTATATGTAAACATAATATCAAGCTCGTTGATAATCAATTTAGTTTTTTCTTGTATTTTAAAATGGCTGTGGTGTAGATGTGATCTAATTTCCTTAGTTATGTATTATCATCACGCAGATAATTAATTTAATTAGTTCATTTTTTGTTGTTGTTGCTATATTGACTGGACCAGGAGAGCCTAATGGTAACGTGCTCGCCTCTCGACTGGTCGGTCCGGAGTTCAATACCCACTCTGGCCCTCGATTTATTAACATGGGAGGTTAAGAACACTGTGCACAACGCCCCTTGAAGAGAACATTAAGTTATCAGGCTTTTAACCTGAATGATGTCATGTATTTGTTAAAGATCCCTACCTAGAATACACTTGAGTTCGATAAAGATAAAGCAGCCGTAAAATTTACTACTCACTAATGACTAGTACTAGACATCTACTAGACATGACTAGTACTAGACATCTACTAGACATGACTAGTACTAGACATAACTAGTAGTAGACATCTACTAGACATGACTAGTACAGACATCTACTAGTCCTATGACTAGTACTAGACATCTACTAGACATGACTAGTACCAGACATCTACTAGACATGACTAGTACTAGACATCTACTAGACATGACTAGTACTAGACATTACTAGACATAACTAGTACTAGACATCTACTAGACATGACTAGTACTATACATCTACTAGACAATACTAGTACTAGACATTACTAGACATACTAGTACCAGACATCTATTAGACATACTAGTATTAATATCTACTGACATGACTAGTACTAGACATCTACTAGACATGACTAGTACTAGACATCTATTAGACATCACTAGTACTAGACATCTATTAGACATGACTAGTACTAGACATCTACTAGACATGACTAGTACTAGACATCTATTAGACAATAGTTACTAGACATGAAGTAAAGAATTATAGATGCTAGATATAACTCTAGATTGATTAAATAACCAAGAATGATAATATAAATGTCAAAATGTATTTCTTACAGAATACTGTCATTATTTACTAACTAAAACTGAAATGAGCTAGATATTTGAAGCTTATAAAAAGAGTTACAACTAATGATGTAAAGTGTATAATAATATATCAGATTGTAAATAACCAAAACTGAAAATTAAGCTAGAAATTTTCTTCAAGGACTTTTATTTACGAAAAATGAATGTGTTTTAGGGAGAGGGTGTTAGCAAATAAATGGCTAGGTAAAGACAAACGGGTAGAGAATTCCAAAGCAATTTTGAGGATGTTATTTGAGACAAACGAGGTAGGGCCTTTGAATGGGCAAACACCTGTGAGGCAAAGACATACTGCTCAGGGGTGTGGTCCACAAACAACTCGCAGTACACTGCCCTTCTTCCTGTCGCTGGGTCTGACTTGAAACTTGCAAACTTCCGCCTTTGTATCAGTCACAAAACTCGCCTGTAAACAAACATAGTTCTTGTGTACCAACTATTCCCAACATATTATAACAGGTAATATCGGTTAAAGTTAAATACATTTGCCTCAAACTTTCAATTGTTAGCAGTCAGTTTAGTGAGTACATTGGTTAAAGTATAGAAACAATGAGTCAGCAAAATTCTTCTAACTAGACATATCAAAAGTGCTTCTTATAAATATATTAACGTCTACACCACAGTAAGAAAGCGGAAAACTGATTCAGTTGAGATTCGACTCTGAGGAAGACTGCTGAAAGTTCTTAGTATTCTTCACAACAGATAGATGAAGGAATAAGTCACTTCTGTATTTTGATCATCGTCGTCATCATGAGGCGAAGAGTCCCGCAAAAGATAGAGCAACTATATATATTATATATATATATGCAAAAAAGTGCTGTAATGGATGTTCAAGCCATTCTTTCTAATGAGCTCTTACGACATTAGGTAAAACAAATCTTCATGTGGTCATTGAAGATTTAGAAAATATATTTTTATTTAATATGGGTGATAATATTAACTATCTCTTCAGATAATTCTAAAAGAATACAAACAACATTTTTTATCGAAGTATTGTGAAAAAAAATATAAGAAGTTCTGAAAAGTGAATGAGAAAATGAGGATGATGAGAAAAGACAGTTATAGTTCAAGCTGTATTCAAATCTAGAATCATGATATAATGACTACATTCTAGTTGTGAATGATAGAATTGAGAAAGCCACGTTAAAATAAAAGAGTTCAATATGTTGATTGTGATTGAGTATGATAATAGGTTCCCCTATAGCAAAGTTACAGTAAATATGAGTGTAGACCTCTACAAATTTGTAGACTGGCTGTATCATCAAGCAAATTATCACTGAGATAAATGTATTTTTATATTTGATTAATTATTCAAAATGTCCACATGTTTGACTGAAATAAAGACTTCAAAACAAACCGTTTCTATACTTTTATATTGGCATTGCTTCTTCTAAAAACTGTTAAATGTGCTCGTTGTTTGTTCTAAATATCCAACTTTTGTTCTTAAAGTGTAATTTATTCCGGGGAAAACTTTTTACATTCGCACTACTCGAAAAAGGTCGAAGAACAGTTTTTTGTTTATTATTGCTATTGCTAAATTAGTTTAATACCAACTACAACACAAAAAAGAAGTCTGTAAGAAATAAGTACGAATTGAAAATAAAATTTTTGAAAATATACAACAAATTGACTTCTTTGTGAATAAACTAATTCCTGATGGTATATTAAAAAGTTGACAGAACTAGGAACAAATATTCTGTGAGAGGATATTCAGTTCTCGTTCAAGTTATTCCCATTTCATTTCTTGTAAATCTTGCTTGGGAGGAAAATTAATATTCTTTATTGAAATTTCCGAATTACCATGAAAGGATATTTCTTATTTCTTTATTAATTTAAAAAAAATATTATTAGATATTTTTATTTAAATACGTAATATTCTTTATTTGTACTTTTCGTACAAATTAGCAAAGGGTGTATATTATATTGTTAGAATTAGTATAATATATATTTCTATTTTACTTGTAATTACATATATCATCTCATTCTTCTTCCTGAAGAGGAGGAAGAACTTAGGGGTCCTGGCCCAGTAATCCTTCAACATATGTGTAAGACAATTCTGTTCAAGGCATTGTCTGAAACATTTCATCAACAGACTTTGCTCAGTTTTCACTGTAGAGAATGCTGCAATAATTTCCATTTTAGCTGTATCCCTGCGCCTGCCGCTAACTATCCAAAATGAAAGATTCTACCCTTATGAATGGAAGTGAATGTGAATAGTTTACTTTAATATAAAAAATCAATGCTTTCAACTTGGATAATTTCAAAACTTCTTCAAGTTCTTGGTTATAATGTTATTCCTTTGATATGCAAATGATTGAATGAAGAATATTGAAAGATATCGAATAGACAGTAGATCTCGTCTTCTCGGTTCATTCACCGACCACCTTAATATAAAACTACTTGAAAGCATGAGATAGTTACACCTATGCTATTCCTACATTCCTTTTGAAATTTACTGAAATTTCAGTAACATTCTCTACATTCATCTACTGAAAAACCAAATTAAATTATTTTATTTCCAAAATGTTTTGTTATTGCCAAAAATATTACAGGAGTTTAAATTCCTGTACATTGTAGTCATTAAAGAAATAATTTCGTAATAATATTTATATTAAAAAATATGTCGAATGGATTTTAGTTATTTATTTCCTTTTTAACAAATAACGTTGTAATTGTTAATAAAAATATGCAAATTAATCGGTATGATTGTATACGATGCTATCGTGATAACAATTAACATATAACAGTATGTGAAATGTATGAAATTATTTGGAAATATAGCGTGCAAAAAAAGTTGACTGGTCTCAGAAATTAGTTTGTTACACTAGTTATAAATTATTTAAGATAAGATTTATTATTGTACCAGCACAGGACTTCCAGAGTTTGTTATTCTATTGTATTAATATGTTTTCATCTATGTCAATATTATTAATTGTTTGTATAGTTAGTTTATTATTGTAAAATAACAAACAGAACGGTAACTCATACCTTGTCAAGGTAAGGTCAAAGGTAAATTTAAAATGAACTAAAAGAGTAAGTGTTTGATAGGATTATGATTCGATCAAAGGATTATTAGATTATTTCTCTGAAAAGTCATGTACTGCACAGAAACATCCCTATACTTCAATAATTTAGTTGAATTTGTGTTTGGCAGGGATAATAAGTAATCATGAGGGCGATTATGGTTAGTATTTGATTTATTCTCTCTAACACCATTAGGGAGTCAGATAGGAGTTTATTCACCTGGAGCCGCTTCAGACTATCTAAGTCAACATTTCAAAACGACTCTATACGATATCATTAAACATTTAAAACTTTTATTTGCTTACTCTTTATGTTTATGCTATTTGTAAGTTAAATACATGCATATTGTTAGTGCCACAGAGGTTAGTAAATAAGATATTATTATCAACCGTCATACCTCGTCTATTGCTGTTGAAGTCGCCCGACCGGTTTCGCAATTTCTGCATCATCAATGGGACTAAAGTTACCTTCTGAAATCAGGGATATAAATACCTATTTAGCTCAATAGTGCCAAATTTTGCTAACCATTTAAAAAAACACGGACATGAACCCGAGAGTATGGAAAACTCAATGAAATTAATTAAAATAGGACTAAAAGGTAAAAGATTAAATGTAATAGAAGAAATTGAAATATATAAACACAAAAATACTGATAACCTAATAAACGAACAAATTAAGCACCAGGCAGGCATAATATTTAAACGAATAAAAAACATGAAAAGACGACAGATGGACAGGACAGAGACGACTTGAAGATTAAAAGACAAAAAACAGATTAAACAAAATAAAATAAAACTGTTTGGTAGGAAATTTGTTAAAATAGGTATTTATATCCGTGATTTTGAAAGTTACATTGGTGATGCAGCCATTTCAAAACCGGTCGGGCGTCTTCAACAGCGATAGACGAGGTATATGATTTAGTTGTACTATATTAATGAAAACTGAGTGACCAATAGAAGAAATAAGAAAACATAGTCATGCTACATATTGATATTAAGATGAGAAATGATAGAAAATGAAATATTAAAAAAAACATTTCATATTGTAATAATAGATCTGTTTGCTGCCATGTTTATGTTATCTTACTCCATTTGTAAGTTTATTGATGGGGACATTTTTTTATATGTGTTTTATGATATTTTATACATTTTCATGTAAGTTTTACAGTTCAGAACTATAGACGATTTAGTTGTGTTATATTATTAGAAACTAAGTTAATAATAGAAGAAAAGAAAAATATTTGTAGTCTTGGTACATTTTGATATTGGGATTGCGAATGATGGTCAAGAAATGAAATATTACCAAAGCATTTCAATTGAAATAATATTGTTTCAATAGATCGCACTATTTAGGTATTATTTATACTTTGGTTATTAATTTCCAAAAATTAATTTTAGATAACTAATACAAATATTCTCACAGTATACCATTAATTAGTTTACTATATTAATTAATTTATTATTTATAGTTGAAAATGTAAGCGAGCTAATTTTACATTGACAATCTTTTTAAGTTAATTCCAAATTTTTTCTAGAAACAAAGAAATCAATTAAATCTAAAATTTTGTTCGATACTTCAGTGGTAAGCTAAAAAAATATTCATAATTGTGTCAGAACATTGAATCCTTATTTTTAAGAGTTTTCAAACACATAGTCACGCATAAACTTATAATAATTGGTCTGACAACCCCAAAATATGAATAAAGCTTTCATTTTATAAGTTGTTATGTTTGGTTAGGTGCTTTACTAGTGATAAAATGATTAAAACTTTATTCTTGTTAATAAATTTTTGGAATTGTAAATAAATCTGTTTTGTTAAGTTTGCTGTTGAAGTTAGAAAGCAAATAAATATAAAACTAAAGAGAATTCTATAATAAAAGACAAGTGTTTGCGACCGCATTAAAGTGGATAGAAAAGAAAAGAAGTAAAGTTGAGCAAAGGAAATGTTAAACATTTGGTCTGCAAAGAAAGCAGTTTCCAACAGGTCTAACATTGGCTGCCTATCGACGCTCCCCCCAACCCGCTGATAAAACTACCGCTTCCATACTTTAACACCCACTGCACTCAACACTTCAACAAATTTTCACTTTCACCCAAACACACTTCTCTTTATCAGTGTTCACTTGAGATGGAAATGGTGTTTTGAGAAACAATGATAAAAACTTACAAACTCATTCGCACGTCTTTCCTATCAACTTTAATCCTTCTCCCTTTAACTGTTTATTTCATCGGATTAACAAATGACCCTTTTGTCTGAAGAAAAAATAAAAATTCATTTATTATTTATATTAATTCTTATTTAACTATTGTTGTTATTGCATTAATTTTATTGCGACATGATGTTATTACTGAGGTATATACAATTACGTCTATTGCTTAGTAAATGATGTATTAGTTATTTGTATATACAAAATACATGGACCAACGACCAACGATTCTTTCCCTGTTGTGCACGTTGTATTAGCAGTTCCAGGTCACGGACCTACTACTGCTGAATTATTGTCCTGCTGTGGTGGTGGGGTCAGTAAGTAAATGTCTGTACTTTTTTTTTTTTTATTATTATGTGGTTCGTCCGTTTACGTCATTTCGTGGTCGTTTGGTCTCATTGTGTCGTGTCTTGTCAGTCTTTTTCAAGCCTTCTATTTTAATAACAGCTTCTAATGTGGATGTGTTTGGAGAATTATTTGGGATAGGCTTTGGATAAGGGGGTTTGGATGGTTTGGAATTTTCGTGTCCTCATTGGTCATCAGTCTACTCGTGAATTGGTCAATTGTTTCTAACCTGAGGTCTCTTTGAATATCCACATTTCTAGCATACCAAGGTGCCCCCGCTATAAGACGTACGCATTTATTCTGAACTATCTGTATAAGTGTTTTATTAGTTCTTGCAGCTTGTAACCAGGTCGAGCATCCATAAGTCATGCTAGCCCTAATTACCACCTTATAAATGAGGTCCTTTACTACCTGTGGAGTGTTCTTCGACTTCAGGATAGGATACAAATTTGACATTAATGCCAGACTCAATTTATATCTATTTTTCAGATGGTGTTTGAACGTGAGCCTGCTGTCAATTATTATTCCCAGGTATTTGGCCTGGGATCTGTAAGGTATTAACTGGCGACTAATAAAGACGGGGGGAGGTTGCTTGGGTGTCCCTTTACTGAATTGTATGTGGATGCTTTTTGCTGGATTGACTTCAAGTTTCCAGCTACTAAACCAGTGAGAAATTCGATCAAGGTAGATTTATAACTGTGAAATACATGGTTTGTCTGTCTGTTTGTCTGCTATAGAAATAAAACTGGAGGTATACAGATACAAAGAAACATATAGACCTTTTATAACTTTTTTCGGGGGAACCGACTACGGTATTTGATTTTAAGCAGGTCCTTTTCTGGGATCTACCGCCCATATTTGGACAATTCTCTCCAAACTATATATGTAAATATATGTACAACTTGTCCCTGTACATATATGTTCTCTTAGATACTTAAGAACTTAATGTACTTTTTCCATTGCTGGAAGAAGTTAAAGGATATTTTATAACTAAAACTTATTTAAATTTCCTCCATAAAGTTAATGATGTAATTTTGATTTTGATCCTAGTCTACTTTCCTATATCTTCGTTTTAATTATGAAAAAAAAATGAGTACAACTTTATAATAAGTTTTATATTATTCCTTTTTTTGCATTATCAATAATTTACATTCTGTATTAATTTCTTCTATCTGAAAAAAAAACTTAAGTGTATCGGGACTATATACAAATTAATTTGTTTTCGTTATATGTAATTTATTATTAGAGTTGGAATTGAATAGTTACTCCGACAACACCGGGTGCATCAGCTAGTACATTCATAAAGGATATAGAATATCATAGTATAGTACAGAGTGTAATAGTATAGTGGTATACAACTTATGCACTGTTTTTGATTCTTTAAAACAGTAAGAGTGCAACTTGTATTAGTTTGATTTAGTTTAAACCGACTTTACCTCCTCTTTGACATGTTAAACATATGTTTCATTGAAACAATCATAAGTTCCATAGGTTATAAATGGGTTTGTTATTTCCAAATCCTTATTTACAATATATGTTATTGAAAATGCTGTTCTTGGTGCCCTAGGGTATTACTCCTTTCATGCATTGACACCCTTTGCATTAATAGTGAAATCACTGTAAACACTGCAACCGGAGTAGAAGTGAGATCAAAAGCACGTGCTCGAGCACAACCCAGCCCGAAATTCGGGTCATGTGAGGCCCAAAATGTAAATTGTTATGTTCGGGTTGGGTCGGGACCAAAATGTTAATTATTACGTTCGGGTCAAGTTGGCTCAGGTTTCCTATCGTTAACCTTTTTTAATAAATATATATTTATATATTATGTACACTAAACGATGTATGGATATTAAAATAAGGAATATTTGTTATAAAATAAGTAATTTATAATAGCACTCTACGTATATTGTAGGTAAGGATTTAGAAATAACTGACCGATTAATAACCTATAAAACTTACGTTAGTTTCAATATAACATATGTTCCACATGTCAAAAAGGATATGAAGCCGGTTTAAACCAAATTAACCCAATATATATTGGGCATAGTGGCTGGGGTAGGCTGGATTTTTTAAGCCCGATCTTACCTCTAACCGGGAGGGAACTATCCACTTTTCTTTACTGCTGTTTATTAGAGTAGGTATTTTAACGTGTAGCTGACATCATACATGCGTGTGATTAACTGATTTACATCCCGTCCTGCCCTACATTCCAACTCAAGAACATTCACGGCAAAATAAGTTCATGATGATGGCAGGAGCCTCGGAGTCTCCTCATTACAGCAAGCGCGTCCCTGCCCCACTGCATGTAGCTCCACATTGCCAATATAAGTTCATGACGATGACAGGAGCCTGAACTGATTTACATCCCGTCCTGCCCTACATTCCAACTCAAGAACATTCACGGCAAAATAAGTTCATGATGATGGCAGGAGCCTCGGAGTCTCCTCATTACATCAAGCGCGTCCCTGCCTCACTGCATGTATCTCCACATTGCCAATATAAGTTCATGACGATGACAGGAGCCTCGGAGTCTCCTCATTACAGCAAGCGCGTCCCTGCCCCACTGGATGTAGCTCCACATTGCCAATATAAGTTCATGACGATGACAGGAGCCTCGGAGTCTCCTCATTACAGCAAGCGCGTCCCTGCCTCACTGCATGTATCTCCACATTGCCAATATAAGTTCATGACGATGGCAGGAGCCTCGGAGTCTCCTCATTACATCAAGCGCGTCCCTGCCTCACTGCATGTATCTCCACATTGCCAATATAAGTTCATGACGATGACAGGAGCCTCGGAGTCTCCTCATTACAGCAAGCGCGTCCCTGCCCCACTGGATGTAGCTCCACATTGCCAATATAAGTTCATGACGATGACAGGAGCCTCGGAGTCTCCTCATTACATCAAGCGCGTCCCTGCCCCACTGCATGTAGCTCCACATTGCCAATATAAGTTCATGACGATGACAGGAGCCTCGGAGTCTCCTCATTACAGCAAGCGCGTCCCTGCCCCACTGCATGTAGCTCCACATTGTCAATATAAGTTCACGACGATGGCAGGAGCCTCGGAGTCTCCTCATTACATCAAGCGCGTCCCTGCCCCACTGCATGTAGCTCCGCATTGCCAATATAAGTTCATGACGATGACAGGAGTCTCGGAGTCTCCTCTTTCCGGCATGCGCTCTCCTGTCACGCTCTATGTAGCTCCACACCCCCAATATAAGTTCATGATGATAGGACGTAGTTCTATCTATCTATTTATATCTATGTACTTCCAATTTTTACAGTTTAATCTGCATTACTCGTAAAGAAAACTATAAGGCTCGATTAATAACTCAAACCACGACTAAAGCATTTCTTTGCAGTATCTTTGACAATAGGTTTATTGAATTTGTAAAACTCTTACATCTCTGATGCTAAAACAGATGAAAATATATGAACCCCATGAGTAATTCATAGCTGACTACTGTACATATTAAGCCTTTGTAAAACATTACTGCACACTTGACGAGGTATAACGGTGCTTTTCCCACTAAAATAGTTAAAGTAAAGAACTGCCTTTATTGCTAATGTCATGAGTCATATCTACTGTCAATTTTAGCCTTTTTGAATTTTATTTAATCTTAAAGAAGAAACAATATTAAAAACTCATTTTACCAATAATAATCAAGTTATAAATTTGATGTGTAATAACATACTATATAAAATACTATATAAAATAAAAAGTTAAGGCAAGCAGAAGGAAATAAGGAAGTATTTGATTGTCCATTATGATGTATTGAAGGCGTATGGGAAGGCATCTCAGAACGTGACTTGGGACCGTTGCATCTCTTTCTTCAGTCTAGTAGAAATCTTTTTTCAAAGCTCTGACGTCAAATGTTCACAAACTGCCTCATTTTGATAAGTATTATGTTTTATCAATGTTTAGAAACGATCTCATTCAAATATTTTATTTCTTTACAACATTGTTAAATTGGTATTATTTATATTGTTAAAGTTTTACTTTACTTTATTCATTTTGAATTTAAATATAATTAAACAATTTAAGTAGCTAAACAAAGAGTTGCATAGTTTTTGGGTTAATTTTAATAATTGTAAATAGTTACAATTTGTAAATGTTAATAGGGAATTAATTTCAATGGCCAATTTAGACTTTACACCTTCCACAAAATCTGTATGTAGATGTTAAGGATGACATCAATTAGGTGATTTTAATGAAATCTGAATAAAATGTAAATCTTCTCTCTTTCATTGAGTTTGGGTCCAAAGGTTAAAAGGGATTATAGTTAATGACTTTCACTTATTGAAACCATTTAGTAATCGTCTACTGATGAAGGTGGAGCTCAAGTCTCAATGTTTACTCTTATTTTAACATGCAGGGTCATTAAATATAATTTTCTCTTAAGATGCATAATTGACTTTCACCCTCATTCTAGCAATCAGTAGATTGTATATCTGTCATATATCCTGTTTTATTGTATATCTATCATATATCCATTTTTATCATATATCTATCATATATTCCCTGTGTTATCGTATATCTGTCATATATTTTTTTATCATATATCTGTCATATAGTTCCAGTTTTATTGTATATCTATCATATAGCCGGTTTTATCTTATATCTATCCTATATTGTGTTTTATCGTCTATCTCACTCTGACAAGACCTTGTGTAATAGTTTCAATTCATTTTACCCGTTAACAGTTTGAGCCCATATTATGCAGTGTAGACTTTACTACTTATCAATGCTTACACTAACGCTGCAATTACCACCTAACGAATTCATGAAAAATATGTAAATTATCATTACTTAGTTCAACTTGGTATAATTCAGCATAAAAAGTTCATTCAAACTGAATTTAAAAATATAAAAGAAAATAATTGAATTCAAATGTAGGATTTAAAAAACTGTAGTATATTTAACAGACATATTTTTTTTCAACTACCACGTATCCAAGCTGAAATTAAGACCAGACAAAGAATGCAGACTCCATCTGGAAGAGAAAGCTTTAAGCACATCATACGTTATAGTGAAACAATCGGTTTTCTGACGTTAAAGATTTTTTGCAAACTATATCTCAACCAATAGGAGTTAGAAATAAAAGAATTGTCTTCTAGAAGAACAATTTTAATGTTATTCTAAAATCTATTACAATTACGATAACAATTATAACATTGAAAAGTATTTTTCTAAGTGAGTCCAGTAAGACTGAGCCACCTGGTTTAAAGATGATAATAATGATAACGGGTCAGACTGTTCCAATCCATGATATCAATATAGCCTCATTAAAAGAAATGATGCAGTTGAGTTGATTATCTATTAATTTAGTTTTTTCTTCTTTATTTTATATCTTATTTCAGCATGTTCCACTGTTTTTTATATGAATCAACGTCAATTTGTACACAATACTTCTTTCATTTACACTATAAACTACTTATTTTAACTTATTTTACATTGATTCATAATTATACAATATAATAATTTGTTTTTTTTTCTTATATGTCTATACTGTACAAAAATTTCACAAATTCTTTATACTCGTAATATCGATCTTTAATTAATAAAGGAAGGCCTAACGGGCCTCTACTCTAAACAAACCAAGACCTTATGTATGAGAGACAGTCTTTGTGGTTCCCTCAAACAGCACTTGTCTACCAAGTGTCTAAGAGATTGGAGTGTCTCCGCCTTACATGGGCATGATGGACTAGGAGCTATTTTCAACCTCTTCAGGTATTCTTTAAATGACCCATGTCCTGCCATGTATTGGGATATTTTATAATTTATTTGGAAATTTTTCATGGATAATCTTCGTTTTACACTAGGAAAATATTCCTTTGTTAGAAGGCCTTTAGTATATTCCTCCCAATTTGTTTCCCATTGTCCCACTGTTTGACTAGCGAGCCTTTCTTTGATGTAGGACGTGGGATATTTTTCGTAAATAGAGTCCAAGCTTTTTTTACCCCCCCCCCCCCCCCCTTAGCTCCAGCATCCGCTAACTCGTTCCCTAAGATTCCTATGTGTGCTTTGACCTTTCGAAATATATTAATTTAGTATAAAGGACTAAACTGCATAAGCCATGAAGTAGGTATATTTACTGATAGACTCACTTTGACTTATAAAATTATTCTACATCAAAGATTTAGAATAATTTATAAATGGTTATCTATAAATTTACCAGCGTCTTTGAATTCCAGGATAGATACACTAAAATAAAAACAGAACTCAACTGATTTTGGACCAGTTTTTATATTATACTTACTGATAGTAAAATTGAGTGTAGGCTACTTGAGATTTTTTTATGATGAAATAAAGTCAAACTCCCTATTGCTGAAATGTTAGTATTGTTTAAGATATTTTTCAGAGGAAAAAGTATGATTTTTTAGTAAACGCTTTGTGACATATAGTAAAATTGTGTACTGCGTTAAATAAATTTAAATAAGAAAAGTCTGCTAAATTTGTTTTACGACAATAGTTTATTCTTATTTTAAGATTATTCGATTTTAATACTTGGGGATTACTAAGTAAGGTGAGGAAATATCAAATGTGTTGGTTCCATTCAGGTTACTATCTGACAGAATACAATGGCAACACTGAAAAATGTGCAGGCAGCACTTGGTCATCCTGTTTTGCATCAAACAATGAGACCGGCTTGCTTTAACTGTTCAACTCAACTCCTGAAAAGGATTTGCTTCCAGTAGTTGTGTTTGCAACTTAATCGGTATTATTGAAACAAATAGGTATTTTAGTTTTTCCTATTGTTCTGAGAGGCTTTTGGTCCTAATACAACAACCAACCGACAAATCTCCCATCCTAAATGACTGTTGAATATTCAATTTGGAAACAAATTGACATTATAACTTAAGTGACTTTCTATTCAGAATACATACTATTCTCCGTACTTACTATTTGTATTATTTCTTTTTTATAAATCCACTTAGATTAAAAGGGTTCATTTTTCCATGGTGACACACCTTTCTTCTCGAGAAGGTGATATATATATATCTCTGTTCTTACAATACAAATCCAATATTGCAGTTACACATTTGTTAGAGTCCAGAAGCTGTTGTATTCTGCTATTTTCTAACATAACTTTTTTCATCTAGTCCATCGTATTAAAGACTATACAGGCACTAACAAGTGGATTGCTTCAAATACGAGTATTACTTCTCTGCTAAATACTTCTCTCGTGCCCTCTTTTTTTCTTTTCCTTGACCACATTTTTTTTGTATTGCTCCATGAAGAAGTAAAAATCAATTCATTTATTGATTCCTTCAAGTTTTTTCCTTTCTCAATTACTTTTCTTCATTAATTTTTCCTCAAATCTATAACTTTCCTCAGTCTTACATTATCTTGAACAACGACAGTGTGACAACCGCCCTTCACTCAATTCATTACCTTCAACAATATATTGTCTTTATAGCTGTCACCCTCCTCACATCTTAGTGAAACAAACACAGTCTAAAGAAACTAGCATTATAGAACTTAAACAAAATGAGCTCTTTGAATTCAGTGGAGGAAAACGGTTAAAAATCATATAATAATCAGGGATAGAGAGTTCTGAATAGACGGGAATAAAAAACGATCTATTTATGACTGTAGTTGTTACTATTTGGAAGATGGGTCTACAGAAGATGTCAAGAGTGAAAGAGAGAAAGAATAAAATCCTTTAATGTTTTCAATGAAAACTTTAAGCTCAGAACTGCCATTCGACAAAAATGAAGAAAATGTCGTCGATGAACCATCTATAGAGCATGGTAAGAAAATGACGCGTACGTAAAAAGTAATTATGTGAACTATAAACAGGTTTGCAAAAGAAGAAATTATTCTGGCAGTTCCTTTAATTCGTCATTAGAAATTGTTATTGAAGTTGGAAGATTTTAAATGACAAAGTTGACCAACGTCGTGATAATCTTAATGAATTATTAAGGAAGAAAAGACCTGGATGAAGCTCTGCAGGAGCAAAGTGTCAGGAGTAACAAGATTTGGATGGGTAAGAGACTGAGGAAGTGATAGGAGACTGTTATTTCTGGAAAAGTGCAAAAAATTCTCACAAAAGTGATGTTCGTTACTCACCACAGGTTTGGATAATATATACAAATTCAGGGATCTGCTCAGTGAGACAGCTAAAGCAAGTAACTGCAGGTCATTTTGGTTGTCGGCCACTAAGAATGCTTATACCAGTATTTCTACATCTTTTACATTTTATTTATCCATCTTTCTATTTATGAATATATTTTTATTTTTTTTATTTAATTTATTATGTTTCTTGTATTTTTATCACCATCTACTTTTTCCTCATTTTTTTATGTATTGTTACTTGTACTCCTTACTGCACTTCTTCCTTTTTTTATCTTTATCTATCATTCTCTCTTCTACATTTTTTCTTTTCACTATTTCACTGGGCATGATTGTAGCTAGAATATTGATTCCCAATTGTTTCAATACCCAATATTGCATATATACCCTCATTTTTTTTCTCTTAATGATGCATGAAACTAAAATTTCGAACAATTGTTCGAAATCTTCCTATGTATCTGTATCTGTTCTCATATTCAACTATTGTTATGAATTTTCGATCTTTTCTCACTCTTCAAAGTAATAATATATATGATTTTTTTGGTATTATTCCACCATTATTATTAGTTTCTCTCCTTAAAACTGAAGAAATAGTGACACACCGGCACTGACTCTATTAATTATTGGTACCAAGTCATTCTATAGTCTAGGTTAGTGGTTCTTAACCTGGGTTCGTTGAGTTGGTCTCAGGGGTTTGGCAGGGTCAACAGCAGAAGTCACATTGACTTGTAACTATATAATTTGTTGTGAGTTCGTGCACTGAGTTAGTTTTGTTCTTTGAACAAGGTGATATTCATGCACGGTTCGTTTTGTGTACCACTGAAAAAAGAAAACAAACGCCTATGACTTGAATTTGAAAAAATTCAGATTTTATTTTGCACTAAAGAAGGGTTGGGTGAATGCGCATATGAAAGTAGTGGGGTTTGGTAGCTCCACAAGGTTAACCACTGCAAAGACTAGGCCGTTTATTTATTTTAAGACCAGGGGTGACTAAATGGTTTGGCACAGGCAGACTGAACACTCAATCGATAGAGATTCCCTGAAATGACACTGCTCGCTCTTCGGTTATATAAAGAACCAAAATGATATATTGCGTCATCCACTTATCTGTTAACGCTTCTTTGCAACTCGACTCTCCCCTGTTTCTACATAACGCTTACTGCCATGTTTGTAGCCACTTCAGACCTTGTAAACTCTACGACTCACCGTAACAACAGTGTCAAATAAAGAGTTTCATACCCTCCAAATTGTACGACAAACCTTATCTTTTTGCACCCAACGAATAACATTTCATTTTAGTGAACAAAAATAACATGGGTATTCATCCTAAATAATTTCCAAAGCCCTGAATTTGACTACTGACATATTGATAAATATTCTCTAAATATAATTTAAAAAAAAAATGAAAAAGAACAACCGATTCTGTTCTACTTCTTATCGTATTCTACTCTCCTTGACAACGAAATCACTTTTCCAACCAATAGTCTCAGCAATTTGTTCTGTGTTCTATATAGTAAAAGTGGATTTCAACGTGTATATATATATATATATATATATAACAAGGTTTCACATAAACATGTGAAAACCAATCAATGATCAAACCACAAGCACTTCAGTTGGGTTTTGACTGTGATGAAAACCGCTTGTACGGTTGAAAGATCTTAGTCTCTTTTTTTTCATTTCATATTGTGATTTGATCATCTATATATATATATATATATATATATATATATATATATATAATTATATTATATATATATTCACTTGATAAACGGAAAGACGATCCAAACTGGAGACAATAACAGTTCAAAATTGAAGATAGGTAGCATAGAAAGTAAAGAAACACACTTACAGACTCAAACTTTTGGGCAATCCGTCTTCAGGAGAAAAGAGAAAGAGAGACCACCTAACAATGTTGTACGTTGCTCGTTACAACGTTCTTGGTCTCCCTTTCTCTTTCTCCTGAAGACGGATTGCCCGAAAATTTGAGTCTGTAAGTGTGTTTTTTTACTTTCTGTGCTATGTATCTTCAATTTCGAACTGTTATACTCGTATGTATATATACATATAAATATATATATATTGACTCTGAGGAAAACCGCTTATTATGGTTGAAAGATCTTAGTCCTTTTCCCCCCCTATTTCATATTGTGGTTTGATGATTGATTGCTATTTCACGTGTTTATGTGAAATTTCCTTTTATTTTCCTCCTCTCCTGAAGACAGCAAGAAAGCTGAAATGATCGAGAATCGTGAGTGTTAGCCACTTTGTGTTTATTTATAACTTTAATTATATATATTGATGATATATTTAATTAGATATATTGATGCAGTGAGTATGTTTCATTAAAGTGAACCGTAATATCTTACTTTTGCCATTTGTTCATTTTAAATTATTTTTATTCAGTCCTTTTATACACTCTCATAATATTTGGTAGCCTAATATAAACTGGTCTAATCTTTTCACTATTTCATATTCTATTTTATTGATTTTATTTGACTTGACCAGTTTTTTTTTCAGTTACACTCTGGTAGCAGAAGTTGATATATTGGGGATTTCTGTTATTATTTCTAACAAACAAAGTGATTGGTAATCTGGTTGATTGCTGATGTATACGAAGAATAAATGGATTGTTTTTGAGTTGACATAAATATTATAGACGTTTCTGATTTGAACAATGATCTGTTGTTTTTTTTTTTATCGCAAAAGATTGCCTAACAGAAGTGAAGGTAGATATCAAGTCTTTGATGATGGATTTGCTGTGTTACCAGTTAGACGTGATACGGGATAGACTATCGGTTACAGATGGTTGCTACACATGAGTGGGGTGGTTGTATAGTTTGGTTGGGTGAGTGTTCAGTGGTACAGCAGTCGGTGTGACAAAGCTGCAGCCACGTGGCGTGCAGACCGCGCGAGACCCAGCATGTCAACACGTGATTGTTACTGAGCTCCTCTTCAGTAGTCGATTAAATAAAGCCATCCTCATGACAAAGCCCTCACAAGTCCCTTCACCTCTCTTTGTTCCTACCTTCCGCTTCAACACAACTTTACAGCCACCACTCTTCTCCACACACCGTAGAACTCTCACAATACCCAAATTACCTGTGCCTTTGTCCAACTCAGCCAGATTTCTACGTATTCAATTAAATTTTATGTATTTATTTTATTTATATATTTATTTTATGTATATGCCTTGCTAGAATGTATAACATACACAGAAGAGGTGTAAGGTCTTCATTAGTGCATTTTATACGCACTCATCTTTTTTTGCATTATTTATTTTTACATTGTGAATCCATTAAATCTGAATTTATATAATGAGTATATAATTAACAGTACTTAAAGTAAATAACATGTAGAATTCACATAAATTATTTAGATTATAAATATATAAAACTATAAAATTATAAAACTATAATAATTCAAATATTTTATATTTTAGGTAATGCTGCTGTTATATTCATTATTACATGATATTACCTGCAAATACCACCTTGAATCATGTTATTTATTAATGCTGTTTGAAGTAATTTAGATAAATTCGAACGTGAAAATTCCCTTATTTAATGTTCTTACTCCTTGAAAGGATATTCATCAAACTGCCTGCTTCCCTATTGTTCATTTCTCCAAAACATTGCTTTGTAAAGGATCGCTAAATTGAATTTGAATGGAGTCAAATTTTTAGGTATTCTGTTGTTTATTGAATTTTGATTGGATTCAATCAAAGTTTAATTAATTTGTTATTTTAAAATCATAAAAAAGTTCACATGTTTGTCATGAACTGTCATGCTAACTTGTTCTTATGCAATTTATTTACCTGTAATTAATCAATGAACTGTAATATATATTTCTCTCTGCCAATAATCACATTCTATCAAAATTTCAACATTATAACATTGTGTCGAAACATTATAAACATTTCTGAAAACAATTTCTATAGATAACTTTGTAGAAATTTTCTACGAAATAACTTTATTTATTTTCATGTGTTCAATGAAAATTTTCATATAATTATTCATTTTATCTTTGAGGCTTCGGAACTTGGAACACGCACACACAGACCACTAGAGTGCATTGAATTATCAGAAGGCTGATACCAAAGTGAATAAATATTAGCCTGATGTTTGTTCTAGACTATTGACTACTTTCTCGATTTGAAATACGACACAGCCAATGAATGAAGTAGTCGAACGCCGCGTTGTCTGCATAACTACCCACAATATTAGGGCTTTATCATTGCTTAATTAATTTATATAATTATTTAATTAAATGTTGTACACAAGTCATAGGCCAGAATAGCTACCAGTAGACTGCCAGGTACTCGTTAACACTGATTGCCCGAAAATTTGAGTTTGTAAGTGTGTTTCTTTAGTCTGTGCGTTATTCATCTTCGATTTTGAACTCGTTTTGTGTCCAGTTTGGATCGCCTTATCGATTTTATGGTAAATTAATTAACTAGTACTATATATAACTTAGTATTTGCAGTGAATAATGAACCAAATGTTTTATTGGTTGTAAGAGAAAGGTCTTATTGTCTGCATATATATATATAAGAAATATATATAATAATATAATAAATATATATAATAAATATAAGAAATGGGAAAACAAGACTAAGATCTTTCAACCGTAACAAGCGGTCTTCGTCAGAGTCAAAAACCCATCTTTTATATATATGTATATTATGTGTTTTGTTGAACGACGTTTGTACTGTGGCATGAATAAACTTCATTGTCCATCTTTCTAGTTTTCTCATCTTTAAAAGATGGATAATGAAATTTATTCATGCTACAGTACAAAGGTCGTTCAACAAAACATGTATAAAAGAAGGATTGCTCCCCAAATTTACAAATATATATATATATATATATATTTATATATATATATATATATATGTATGATCAAACCACAATAAGAAATGGGAAAACAAGACTAAAATCTTTCATCCGTAACAAGTGGTCTTCGTCAGAGTGTTTATGAGAAATCTTTTGATCGATATATATATATATATATATATATATATATATATATAACTATGTGGTTGTAATATAATGGTAAGTCTGTGTGATCTCATTATATGTGTTATTTCTGTTAATCTAGTTTATATATATAAAAGCACACACTTACAGTCTCTAATTTTCGTTTTAAGCCGTCTTCAGGAGAGATAAAAGAGGGAAACCAAACGCACTGGTTCAGAGACGCTTGGAGACCCTCTAGAAAGGTATAAGGATTGTTTTAGCTGGATCTATATCTAGATTTTCTCACCTTGCTAATCTTCAAAAGTTTAGTAATAATTCAGGATAAAATCAAAGGTAGAACCATCTAGCATTCATCTTAAAATAATCAGGTGATATGCATATCCTGCTTATTGTAACATTGATTATTTACAATAATCAGGTTATATGCATATCCTGTTTATTGTAACATTGATTATTTACAATATTTGAAAGATTATTTAGGACTTATGGCTACTGTGCCCACAAACACACACACGCTCACACACACACAGACATCATCGAAGAAAGTCAAACATTGACTGGGAACAAAAAAACTTGTAAATCCATCAACAATTCGTAATGGACTATTCCATGATCACTAGACCTGTTACTTTATATATTTATTGCTTATAACACTTGCTGAATATTACTTAAATTAAAGTAATAAAAGATTTTGAAGTACAGTTTCAAACTTTATGAAACTTCATTCACTTTGAATAGCCATAGTTTCCTCCCAATTTACCAAAAATGACAACACAGTTGTGACATTTATGTAAAAATGATGACAGGGATGGACAAAGTTCTTTATATCGTTACAGGAATTACTAAAAGTGTGGTTAAGTTTGCAGATGGCAAAGTATATGAGAGAGAACTTGACGTTTGTGACTGATTGAAACAAGACTAAGTGGCCTTTTTAAAACCACCCCCATCCCATTCCCGCCAGTCGAGGGAATTAATAAAGAAAATGAATGAATGTCATTATGTATTTTAAAGAAACGTCTGGAAAAGGTAAAATGGAGCCTAAATTGACTTCTTTTTAAGACGGCGAAATAAATTTCTCTGATGAATGAATCGCTTAGAAGCTTTATGCAAAATTCTCTCGTTACAATACGAGAGCCCATTGAGGAAATCGTCGTGCTCCAGTCGACCCCTTTCTTACAGACATTTATTACATTAGCCTCTTTTAGATCTGCCACCTTTGAGCTGCATAGGTGATCCCATATGCTTCATCACGCTTCCGCAAACACTCAATCATTTATGATTAATCACAACCAGGGAAAGAAATCTTCTAGTAAAAAGTAACCATTTTATTTCATCATTTGTAATAAAATAAAAACTCGTGTTGTGATTTGAAAATTTAATATTTCAGTGGTCATTATTTTGTTTTTCATTTTGGTTTAAAGGTTTTGACAGATAATTTTTTTGAAGCCATTTTGTGTTAAAAACCTTACAGTTAATTTAAGCAAGTTTATTACAGTTTACAGTAATTTTTATCAACGATGACTTGACTAGATTTTAAATTCATATCTTTTGTGTGTAATAATAAAGCACCTTTTTTTGAACTTATGGTGTTACAATACAACTTTAGTTATAAACTTCTAGATTTCGGTGCATATAAACTTAGCAATATTGGAGGATTTCAAGAATTACGCCTCCACGTAAAGAAAGTTTAATATGAAAACTAACAGGGTGTTGTGAACACTTAGTGTTCTTCTTCAGGTTTACAGCTGCACTGTTGAGAGTCGATATACGGGAGGTCAACTCCTCAATATCAATCCTGAAACGCCTTGTTAGTTTTCATATTAAACTTTTTTTGTGTGGAGGCGTAATCTTGAAATCTCCCAATATGAGTAAATACCATACTATAAAATATTGCACAGATAATGAATGGAACTTAGCAATGCCACTTCTTAAGAGACATTGCCATTTCAGATTCATTGATTCGTTATAGTTATAAGCAACCTGTTTTTGATCTATTGCCGCGTATCTATGCCTTTCGACCAAACCACGGAATAAAACGGACCCATATTTATAAGCAACCCAAAATTGCATGGATTTTTTGAATTTTTCTAAATTGAGACTGCAAAGTTTTGCTTTATTTAATGTCATTTACTATAGTAAGGTTATCAGGTACCTACTTGAGTCTTACTTACGCATTCGCCTCCAGTCCTCAAGTCTACCAAATTGTTAACTAACCATGTAAAAATTTACATTGTCTTGGTAGGAATTCTCAACCATCTTCAACTCTAAGTATTGAAGCCATTTGCAAACACTTACTGATCCACTATTTATTACAAGGTAACAGCAACCGCTTTCAATTATTATATACTGTATAATGTTAAAAAAAATTATTAACTCTTTAAAATAGTATAAAAATGTAAATTTAAATTATACTGTCAAGGTTTCTCAATTGAAGATGCTCTTAAATTGATGAGAGTAGCCAATTGATTTATATGCTAATAGAATGTCTATTCAACTATACCTGAAACTACAATTTATTTCCGTTTAAGAAATCTTATTGGAAACTACATTTACATATTCATTACTCTTTAAAATCTATACCTTATTTACAGACAAATACATAAAATTATCAATGAAACTAGTCGAATTATTTCATAAAAAAAAATGTATGTCATTAAATCAGTAACTTTAATGAATTTATAAGAATGAATTTATAGAGTTACTATAAATGATTAAAATAAATTATTTATAGTATCTATAATTAGAGTTAAGATAAATGAGGCAAAACTACGTTAATTGCCTCATTTGAGAATATATTTATTTTTTTATTGTGTCATGATGAGTTCTGTATATAACATTGGTGTGTACAGTGTTCGGTGTAGTTTAACTTTGAATTTGACCTGATACAGCATATTCACATCATTTGTGCCCGTATTTTGGTTAATTTAAAAACCATGCAATACTAAATACTGTTAAATAACAATTAGAAAATAAAATGAAATGGCCGGATTGACATTCATATCAATATTTGTCAGAAGTGATAAGCCAGTATTATAAATTAATATAGTAAAGGAGAAGAGCTGGAGTGGCCCACACGTAAAGTTACGTAAAGTAAAGGTATTGTCACACATTGGTTAATTAGTTTAACTAACTTATTAGTTACCATCTAGCTAGTACTGTTTGTCGAATAATATGGAAGTGTAATTAATACTTTTGGCTGTTCAAGTTTAGTGTACAAAAAAATAAAACCTGTTATGTTTTTTCTCTCTTCCGGAAAATGTTACAACATTAACGACTAATATTAACAGATCCAGGTCTCTGTATATTGCCCAATAGAAATAAATATAAATAGTAAGAACCAAACAAAAACTCCCTAAATAAAAATAATAAGTGAAAATCAGAAAAAATGAAACAAACTTAAGAAAATTAACACTATTTAGGAAAAATGGGGAAACGTGAAAATAAAATAAACAAAAAATACATATAAAAAATGTATGTAAATATTTATAACAAAAAAATGATAGTATGGTAATAATAATAATATAAATATAAAAATAAATATAATCAACCTAAAAGAATGTATATAATTAAATATATAAGAATAAATACAATAAACCATAATGAAATTAATTAAAGTAAATTATATTTAGTAAATTAAAAAAAACCAGTATTTGTGTGTGTGTGTGTGTGTGTGTGTGTGTGTTGTGTGTTTGTGTGATCTGAAAAACTGCGATTTTGCGATATTAAACTTTATCTTTACTTAAACCTTTCATACTGTCGTGATCTTGGAAAGATTAACTGTTTTACTGTTTTTTCAGTGATTAATTTTTTTTTAAACTTTATATTTCATTCAATGTTGAGTAATCTCACTGTACTAGGAATCAATAGCTAAATCATAAAATTAAAGTTTCGGAAGTGATTTCATTTGTTTTCTTTATGAGTCTTAAGTATTATAATCACTTTTGTTGTATAAAGTACCTTTATCATTAGGAATATTTAACCTTGACCACTTCCTCTAGTCTTAAACAATTATACGAAATATCCATATGATACAAGCAGAGTGATAAAAGCCGATCTTATCCGTCAAAAACTTCAAACACAATATATTTGGCGCACGCTTATAATTAAGCTTATAACTAAACATAATTATTAACATACGCAGTTTAGGTGTAATAGTTTATTTTCCTGTATCAATGGCATGGTTGATTCTGTTTAGTGACGTAAACAGCTTTCAGTGCAGCGTTGAAGTTCAGCTAGTGCTTCCCGAGATTGACGAGGCAGCTCATAGTAAAGAGGTCGTGCAAACACAAGTCACGAACTTACAATGCTGATAATTAGCCATCGCGAACTTTATTACAGTTTCGTTCAATGGGCAGATGTCACCCAAACTGTGATTATCATATTAACCAATACATTTATATAATATTTATTTTATCCCGTTGCATGAAACCTCAAATATAAACAGTTCATGTGGTGTCAAAACCGATGTTTATATGTGACTTAGAATTAACATTGCATTAACCATTAAGTATTTTAAACTTATAAAAATGTGTTTCAGCCTGGAACTCTTAATATTGAGTTGAACGAATTTTCATCGAATTATAGTTGTGCAATATGTTTTTAATAAACTTTACTTATTACTCTGGCATTTAAAGAGCTTCTTTTGTAACTTCTGCTAGGCCTAGCTGACCTTAGACTTAAGTTTTCATATACTGTTTCATGTACTTCGTCTAGCAGTCTAGCGCAAGAGTTTATTGATTACACACTGGTCAATGCATTTTTAGTACCCAAGGTTTCTCAGCTGGTTTTGATTAATTTACAGGTGCTAGTTCCAAAAGACATTCTAATTTTTTCTCATCAGGTCAAGTTATTGAAATGTCATTTCTTTCATACCTTTTGTTACGAGTCTCACTTTCTCTCTCTTTTTTTGTGTCTCTGTCTCTGAATCACTCTCTCTCTCTCTCTCTCTCTCTCTGTTTCTCGTTCTCTCAGTCTCTCTTTTTCTCTCTCCCTGTATCTCTTTCTCTCTCTTTGTTTGTCTATCTCCCTGTCTCTCTCTCTCCCTCTGTCTGTCTATCTGTCTCTTTGTCTCACTTTCTCCCTCTCTCTCTTTCTCTCACTATCTCTCTCTCTCTCTCTCTCTCCTCTCTCTCTTCACTGTCTCTCTGCCTCTCTCTCTCCCCCCTCTCTCTCTCTGTCCCTCTTTCTCTCTTATTTCTCACTCTCTGTCTCTCTCTCTCTCTCTCTCATTCCCTCTCTCTTTCACTCTTACTCTCTCTATGTCTGTCATTCTTTCTATGTCTCTCACTTTTTCTCTGTGTCTCCCTATCACTCTGGTACCTTAAAATTAGGCGTATTTCTGAATTCATTCTAGCGTCATAATTATAATTATAGGGTGTTAATAGTGAGCTATGTTAAATGATTAACATAACATAACAAACTTAATGTAGAAGTCATTAGGTTTCTTGCGTTCAAGATTTATTGAGTAAAAATTAAGCATGGCTACATCCTCTCCTAGACGACATTACTTAAACAAACCCAATGTGCTTTGCTATATTTGCAGGGAATACACATTGAAATCGAAATGTATTGCATACGTATTACAAATATTGTAGTCTGATTAATAAAAATTTGTCTTAAAGTTAAATAGAAATATTGTTTCTTCGATTTGCCTGTCTTTATTGCAGCTATCGTCTTCCTACAGAGAGGGGTATACCATAGCAGAAAAACTAGACCTGATAGATAAAAAAACGACAGCATTTCTAGAATCAGTGCCCTCAAATTAGGTAAAAACTGTTATATCATCTTAGGCGTTATGACAATTTTTTTTTATTGTCCAGTGTTATTGTAACTATAAACGTATCAATAAATCAGCTTTATATTTTTTATAATGCATATATTATATTCCTGACAATGGTGCCTGAGTGTGGATGCATACGTGTGCGTGTGTGTGTCACAACAAAAAAAGAGAGAGCTTCTCAAGAAGACAATCCGATAGTCAATTATCGAGATTTATCGAATATTCTTCTTAAGCCAAAGTTGTGATTTGAGTGAAATTGAAAGCATTGCAGAGTAAATAAGATCCTTCAAGTTTGATAAGAACCGCACTTTACCTCTGCCCTAATCCTACTCCACCAAATCTTTTTATCCCTCACTCACTTCTTAATGACAAATTGCAAAACCCTCAAAACTTCTGTTTCGACTTTCCTACTTGTTTTTATATTAATTTAATATTTTCAACTATTATCGTAAAAGAAAATAGCAAATGCTAGTAATAAGAAACTTTTTTGAAAATACACAACTTTTTTTATTCACACTTAATTGAATATTAGAAAAATACTTATTGTTATTATGAATAAACTGATATCTGTAATTCAAAGTTCAAATCTGTGTATTCTGTAGATACTTGGGCACTGATGCCTTGATAACAATGTTGTTTGACATCCATGTACAGATGATATTAATTTATTTATTTAAGCTTCATAATATAAAATGAGCATAAAATAACGAATTTAACAAATATCAAACTAGAAAAAATGTCTTTGGAAGCCGCTATGGTTGTAATAGGTAATACTGCGAAACAGATGTATAGCGTGTTTTCATAATCTGGTAAGTGTTTATGTGTCCGGAGAATAGTTAATCACACTGGCTTTGTTTTTAAAGAAAATCAGTAATGTATATTCCATCGACTCACTGTAGAGTTGAGAACTGAATACATATATAATGATGGGTCCACTATTTGGCAGTTATCCCTGGAAGCTAGCCAGCCAACTGACAATAAATTATGAGGCTTGCGTCAAAAATTGATAACATTTCTTCTACCCCCTGCTCCAGTTTCCCTCAAATAACTGCTTTAAGAATACTTAATAATTTACTTTAGAAACGTATATTTAATCCTATTTTCTTTCAGGTAACCTTGTGGTTTTTGTTTAAACAAATCTAAGTTCAACGTGCTTGACCTCTGTGATGCTACCATGCGTTGTACCATGTTTGTGATAAATACCTGTTATCTGCTGCTGGCATTTTAGGGGGTGAAACGATGGCTGAAATTATATCCAGATTTGAATGGGTGCATATTATTCAGTGGTGCCTACGATTGGCAGTAGTAACTGCTACTATTGAAGTTAAATTTAACTAATTTGTGTATTAATATCTTTCAAACGAAATATTTTATTCTAATTCTTCATACATCATTTATATTTATTTTCTGCTTTATATTTAACATAAAATGTAATTCTTTAATTGATTCGCAATATTCTTTATCATGAACAAAGAGTGACTTAACAGTCCAAATAGGCTTTAAAGGTATTTAAAATGAGATTATAAGTACAACTTTATTATGCGCCTCATAAATTCTTTCACTTGGTTAGTAATATTTCTAGCACAATTAATAAAAATAATTTTTTTATCAGATTGAAGCTTATCTGTCAGAGTGCCAGTTTAAATAATGTAGTAGAGTCTAGCCTACACTTTCAAACACTTAGTTCTCAACGTCGTATTTACAGTCGTATTAAATTATAAATCATAAATAAATAAAATTATGGAATATATTAATTTGTAATTTTAAAATAATGAAATATTTTATTTTGATTTTTATCTATGCAAAGAAGAAATTACAATGTTTTAAATCTTGTTTACCGGATCTTAAGAATCAATAGTCCATTTATTTTGCGAAAACGCTGGTGCTAGTCTTAATAAAAAACAATCTGCTTTCCTTGCTGGTCAGAGTTTACGAACCACAATATAGTTATAACTACAATATTTAATAGTAATGGTATAAAACGCATTTTGTGAAGCGCTAAAGAAGAGGAACATGACTTTCGATGCATCTGTATATATTTAAACACAATCCCCATAAAAATAATGTAATATTCTTAATCAAATTGAATGATTTTGAATAAATGGTTGTTGATTTTTAGGAATTTTAAATATTTTGAGTTTGAAAACAAAGAGCTAGAAGGACAGTGACGAACTAAGAATA
The DNA here is from genome assembly GCA_026182355.1 of Hermatobates lingyangjiaoensis. Classification (NCBI taxonomy): domain Eukaryota; kingdom Metazoa; phylum Arthropoda; class Insecta; order Hemiptera; family Hermatobatidae; genus Hermatobates; species Hermatobates lingyangjiaoensis. The sequence goes on from JAPFBL010000253.1 coordinate 6,983,062, forward strand.
ATTGGAAGGGTGGTTCTCTTGACACGTCAATAATCGACGATGGGTCTGCAGTGGTTGTGGGGCAATTTTCCAGTTGACAGACTCGCTGTATATCACTCTAATTCGAGAGCCGTCACTTTAAATTTTTATTGCGCTTACACTGAGAAAGGCGTCGCTTGATGCCGCGTCTTGTGACCTTCTCAATTCCTTTTATATCATTCGGAGGAATCATTTAATGAGATGGACTGGGAGGGAAATCATGACTGTCGAGAGACCTTCAACCGTGTATTAGAAACCAGTAAGGTATAAATCACCCAGTTATATTGAAAGTGGATCCCAGTCCGTGTGTTTTTCAATACTAAAGTTTACTAATTGAATTAAAATATTATATATATAAACACAAAAAATTGTTATTGACCTATTCTATTCTATGTTTTGTTATTGAAGGCTAGGTCAAATAAAAAATAAAAGAAAATAAACTCCTTCCTAGGCCAACGTTTCGATGTATTTGTACATCATCTTCAGGGCTAAAGTTTACTTTCCAAGGTAAACTAATTTCCTTTTCTCTGATACTTTGAAATAGATGTACTCAACAACTCTGATTATAAAATAACCTTTTGTATGTATCTGTTGGTCTCAAAAATTTGTGTTAGTTCTCTATGTGAGTTGTAGATTGTTTTGGTAAATGTATTATAGTTCTTACTCTAATTTTAGCCCTGAAGATGATGTACAAATACATCGAAACGTTGGCCTAGGAAGGAGTTTCTTTTCTTTTATTTGACCTAGCCCTCAATAACAAAACATAGAATATATATATAAAGTTCAACATTAAAAGAAGATTAACCACAGAGTAAAGAAACACACTTGCAAACTCAAAATTTTCAAGCAATCCATCTTCAGAAGAAAAGAGAAAGGGGGACCAAATACGTGGTAAACGCGATTATTTATTATTGTTATTATTGTTGTTGTTGTTGTCGTTGTTGTTTAAACAAATCTCCTAGCGAGTGACAACTTCAGCCGTTTACCGACTTTTTTTTGATCAGTGATTCTATAGCAGTGGTTCCCAACCTGTGGGTCGCGACCCCAAACGGGGTCGTGACACCAATGCCATGGGGTCGCCAATTGATTTTGACCCGAATGTGAATATTATATAAAACACGGTAAAAACAGGAGACAGTTAAATAAATAACATTATAAAATAAAATTAAGACAATTATATAAATTCAGTAATATCAGTAGTAATATCAGAAATCGCAATAAGGAATTTATTGCCCTTCCCAACAACTTACTTATGTGAAACAGCCTTCTCCCAACTACTCATCCTTAAAAACAAGTACCGAAATAAATTAGATGTGGAACACGACTTGAGGTGTGCCATCATATTGACAACGGAGCCCAGGATAGAATTGCTAGCTAAAAAGCTACAATACCAGCCGTCTCATTAAGGTCAGTTCATAAACATACTTTAGTAAAGTTACTTAACGGTATGAAATTTGTTTGTTTGAATACTTTGAAATTGATTTGCAATTAATTAATGATTTGTAGGAGCTTTGAAATTAATGAATAAATTCCATATTAATCATATATTTAAGGAATATACAGTTACTTCTCTAAAAAAATTGCAATATATGCCAGTTTCTTATAGAAAAAATAAATGTATAAAAGATATTTTAACGATTGGGGTCGCTTCCTGATTGCTTGTTCTAAAATGGGTCGCTATATTTGAAAGGTTGGGAACCGCTGTTCTATAGATTCTACATTGGGAGTCCTAAATTTTGTCTAACTCAAGTGTATTTCGAATAGAGATCTTTAAAGAGTACTTCAAATCATTCAGACGTCTCCGAGGGACGACATACTCTGATTTATTCACCTCCTGCGTGAATAAATCGAGGGCAAGATGAGGATCTAACTCCGGACTACCAGCCCAGAGGCGAGTACGTTAACCACTAGGCTAACCTGGCCCTGCACTTACTATTACCATTACCAATGTATATTGGTAACTGTTAACATTGTTCAATTCTGCAGGTATTTTACACTCGTAAAGTACTAAAGGAGGGAATTCATTAGTTGTGCAATCCGTAATTCTGTGGTATTTACTCATACTGGGGTAAATAGATAAATTCAAGTTTCCACACATAAAAAAAAACACATTTTTTGATAGATGTTTTGACGTTGTCTGACTTGAAGAAAAACACCCTTATCTTATGTTTTCACTTTTCATGTAAAATAAACCAGAAAATTCACCCAAAAAGTTATTTACGTCCTGACGATGAATATTGATCATTCCAAACATGTCGACTGTAGGAGATGTACTTTATTGTGTAGACGAAAATCTAGTGTTATTTAGAAAAATTGAGAAAATAATATATATATATATATATATATTTATATATATATATATCAATGACCAAACCACAATAAGAAAATGGGAAAACAAGACTAAGATCTTTCAACCGTAACAAGCGGTCTTCATCAGAGTCAAAAACCCAACTGCTTCCAGGTGGGTTTTTGACTCTGACGAAGACCGCTTGTTACGGTTGAAAGATGTTAGTTTTGTTTTCCCATTTTCTTATTGTTGTTTGATCATTGATTGTAATTTCACGTGTTTATGTGAAATCTTTGTATATATTATATATATATATATATATATATATATATATATAGTCTTTTTTCCCATTTCATATTGTGGTTTGATCATTGATTGCTATTTCACGTGTTTTTGTGAAATCTTGTTATATATATATGATTGCGAGAGAAGTTTTGAAAGAACTAAATAAATTAATTAATGGAGAGAAAATACAAAGGAGAAACAAAAACTCTCTTCTCATTACAATAGAAGACATCTGTCTTAAAATTAGACTACAAGAGTTTTAAAGTTTGTAAACAGAATAACATATTCTACAAAAAAAAACCCTCAAGAAAAGTTTTCTTCAAAAAAAAGACCCAAATTAGATTTTATATTATTCAGATGCAGTAACTTTATGCAGATTTTTATGAAAATAATTCAATGTCGCATTACAATTCAGTGAGCTTGTGTATGGACAAAGTGTGCAACTGTGTGGATGCTTTGCAAATATTGATCTAAGGTTTCTTTTAAGGGGGCCAGAGTAGCCAAGTGGTTTTGAGCTTGTCTCTGAACTGGAAGACGGGGGTTCGATTTTCAGTTTATCTCTTGGTCTTTTCATGCGGGAGATGAAAAAATTTGACTACTCATCGTTTAAAGAGTACGTTAAATTTTTAGTCATCAACCTGTACAGTACTAGATTCTCTACTTTACGTAAAGACCTCTACTCGAAATACACACATCGTTTTACGTAATTACGTTACGAACAATCAACCTGTACAGTACTAGATTCTCTACTTTACATTAAAGACCTCTACTCGAAATACATTCGAGTTAGAAAAAAGCTATGATTCCAAATGTAGATTTATTAGAGACACACAACACTTGAGGAATATACACTTGAGGAATCAGCGTTAGAAGTACAGCTTTCCAGCATTGCATCAATCTCACTATTGAAAATAAATACAAACGATGGCTGAAAATTTGTCCCTGATAGAAAAAGAAGTAAAATAATATTAGTTATATAACTAAATGGCTGACATATCCAAGTGGTAATCCTTGATAGCAACTTAAATGTGAACCAAGTCAGCAGTCACTTCTCACGAAGCATTCCAGCGATAAATACCATAATGTGCAACAATAGTCAAAAGTGGACGAGCTCGTATGAGTCACATTGCCACTAACAAATGTCTACACAGTTTCAACTTATCTGACTGCGACCTGTCTGGAGCCTTGCTGTTAGTAAGAAAAGCCTGGAACACATTCTTCTTCAACGCTCTCATTCCCTTCGACAACGTGAAATATTAAAGGAGAAACTTGGTGAAGTGGTCACTCTGAAAAAAAATAGTAACGAATGCCAAGTTTTGGAAAAATTGCTGCTGATTTTTACCGGAGACATGGAGCTATCGAAGCGGTAAGCTTTGGAAGCTTGACTTAAGTAGTAAGAACTAAGTTGTATGTACGCATATAACCCCAAATATACGAATATTGATAAAAGTCTCGATCGTGAAGTAGAAACAAAATAAAATTTTATCAGGACTTGATCAGTTATTCAGGTTCAATTTAAAGAGTTTAATTTGAACCTGAAGAACTGACCGAGTCCTGATAAAATTTCATTTTGTATATGTATATAACGTTACTGAAAGTATTTCATACTAGCCGGGATTTAATTATAAAATTGCTATAAGATATTTATACTTGAGTGGGTACCTGTCTTCACTCAAACAGAAGTCACTGTCAACAATTTCTATGTTGTAACAATTCCTGGACGAAAGTTATAAGTATCATTAGAATTCAAGACATTTATATGTTTAATCACTAATAAGGTGTATAATATCTGATGCATTGTGTATACACATATATGACACCCTGTATCTTATTAAAATCATTAAGCAATATAATTAGGCGTGCCTTTGGTTCAGAAAGAATAGAGGTAATTAAAAAACATAGCATTTTATCAATTTAAAGTTTGTTGTTCTTAATTATGACAATTAATTTAAACTATGGACTGAGGAGCGTGAGTTCATTAATTTACAAGTTTTGTTTAGGCAAAGTTTTGACCAAATTCCCAGGTTTTCAATTGCTCGATTCCTCTCATTACTCTCCATGTTTTATCCTGGTATAATGAAATTGATTTTAAGTTGATAATATCTTGGGTTACTTTATTTAACTAAGGGCCGGCACTTAATTAGGAAAATTTTCTCTTGAGGTTAATATTCCCGATGTAGAGAGAATAATGAAATGATTTGTTTAGATTGTTTGAATTTTAACTAATAAAGAAATTACTGTCATGGCTGGTTGTCCACTGTGATAAAGTAATTTTTTATGTAAAAATTTACAGAAAATAATACATTCATAAACATTCCTCACTACAAATATACATAGTTCGTGTAAACATTAAAATGAAATACTTAACATTGCATTAATTTTTTTAAACTTAAAGTTCTGAAAATTTTAAGTTTCATCCGGCTGCTTATGTGTGTAAGTGTATGCATATATGATGAAACCACAATATGAAAATGGGAAAACAAGACTAAGATCTTTGAACCGTAACAAGCAGTCTTCGTCAGAGTCAAAAACCCAACTGAAACACTAGATGCAGAAAACATCTGTTGAGGGGTTGAGAAGAGTGGGAGGGAAATCACAACCCAATCTCAACCCCTCACCAGATGTTTTCTGCATCTAGTGTTTCAGTTGGGTTTTCGACTCTGACGAAGACCGCTTGTTACGATTGAATGATCTTAGTCTTCTTTTCCCATTTTCATATTGTGGTTTGATCATTGATTGTTATTTCACGTGTTTATGCGAAATCTTTTTAACGTATGCACATATATATGTGTATGCATAACTATATGTGTGTACTCGTATATGCATATGTGTATACACCTCCTTCTTCATCACTTCTGCGATTGTGATTAACACCCTATTATATACAAAAGAATTTCATACACCAAACCATTGCTTTGCAACCCAAGCCAATGCATTTGTTACATAATTTTTTCGATAGAATCTTTTATATAAAGAGGCACAAACATCTTTTCATAACATTGGTTGTTCTTGTTTAGAGTTATTAATGGAGAGGTCATTGAGGGCTTTCCTTTTTTCTTGAGAAAGGTAAAAGGACTGTATTATCTAGACATACTTTTCATCTTAATCATCATTCACCATTTTGATAACATGAAGCATTAGCTCAAATTCAATGGCATCAAGCATTTCTCTGCTTATAATAAAAATGAGTGTTGCATATCGTTATACGTCATCATCTTAATTACTAAGAATCACAACAATAGTGTGATAGTAAACCTCTCTGAGTTCAACCTTTGTTGAACTGAATGCCAGTAACGGTAAGCCACTTTCACTATAGAACTATCATTCACCATGGAGAGCTTAACAAAATATATGGTTTCTTACTGTTCGATTTTACAGTATTAAGAATTCTTTGTACTTCAAAATAAAATTAAATTTCGTTAGATTAATGCTTAAACAAAAAAGTGTAATGTTTGACTCGATTTCGGTAAAAAATGGAAACAAATCCTACAGGTTATTTATTATTATTCCAAGTTCACTTCTCACTTCTATAGCTAAATTATCTGTAATCTCAGTTTTTCGATTTTTTTTTATAGGTAATAAATTTTAGCGTAATTTTATGTGCAAAATTTAATTATCCTAAAATGATTTGTTTAGTTTAAAAAAATTTAAAAGTATTAGAAATTTTTTTTTTGAAAAATAAAAAAAAATTTTTAGGTAAAGCATACTAAATGTTTAGACAAGCTGCATCTTTTCAACTCTTTTGTAAGTAATATATTAGTTTTAGGAATTATTTTAAGAATTATATAAATCTCAAAAATTTTTTGTTACTTATACAGTAGCGTAGCAAGGGGGGAGGGCGGTCCGACCACGGTGGCACATACCAGGGAGCAAATTTGGGGGGGGGGGGGGAAATATAAATTAGAAAAAAAAATTAAAATAATAAAAAGCTAACAAAAAATCTGTAATTTATACCAAAATGAGTTTTTAAAAGCGTAATTATTTTTAAGTTTTATTTGCGTAATACTGTTTTTAAACGGATTTTCAAACTGTAATATTTTCAAAGTAAAAAAAATTTATTTTAAAAATTTGAAAACTAGTCTTATAATGGGGTTAAAATTTTATTATATTTGTTTGCCTAGCCAGTTAGTTTAATTTAACAATTTTTTTATAATTTGAATTATACGTTTTTGTTTTGAAAAATCTTTGGTTGCCTTTGATGACGTCTGTATATATATTATATAATAATATATATATATACTATATATTATATCTTATATAATATCCATTCATAAATGAGTTTTTGACTCTGACGTAAAGACCGCATTAGTTACGGTGTGAAAGGATCTTAGTCTTGTTTTCCCATTCCTGTTATTAAGTGTTTGATCATATATTATATATAGTATATATATATATATATATATATAATTATATATATATAGAGGAGGCAATTATCTGTCTTCTCAAAGCTCGCTCTCCTCCTGGCCTTAACTTGTACCGTTAATTTAATTTTTTTTTTTTTTTTATTATTTTATTTTATTTTTTATTTATTTATTTTTTTTTAAATTGTTTATTGCTTCATTTACTATTCTTCTCCTTCTGTTATTTTTATTTGCTTTTATTTGTTCTTTTTAGTTATTTTTCTCTCTGTAGTTAGTAGCTTACCTAGGGCGGCCGGCAGAGTGCGCGCGGGTTCGTTTGCATTCGGCCTACCACTCAGTTAGCTTCAGCTACTCAAAGGGACTACTTCTACCCGATGACGACGACTGTCGAAATATCGTTGTGAGTCTTTTGTGTGTATCTTTATTTGTTTTTTCTCTTTCATGTGTTAACTAATATATATTATATAATATATATATACAGGTACTTTAATAAGATAAAAGTGTGAGACTAATAACAGTAGTCTAAAATTAGATCCTTATTGTAATTCCATGATCATAAATATTTTTGAGGATTTTCAGGCATATTAAAGGTTTACGGATTATCAACGGTCAGCGCGGGGGGGGGGGGGGGTCAAATCTACGATTATTACGGGCGGTAAAAATAGTTTCCATGCCACTCTACTTAAATTTGGTTTCGCATCACTCTTTTCAGAAGAATAAATTATTGGGTTGTATATATTATATATTGGGTTGGGCCTGCAGCGATGTGGCATACAGCTCAGTTACTAAAATTTATAGGACGTAACTATCAAGATAGTGAAGTGATATAGTATTTACTAAATATTGAATTAACACTATTTGCTCTATAAGGACGCATTCATGTCAGAAAGCTGACTATCATAGATTGAAGCAAGCTTCAAAAGCTGTAAAATCCAGGTCTGTTCAATCAACAAGCACAGATGAATTATCTACAAAAAGGCTTTGGCCAGCAATACAGTAAATTTCATTGCAATAGAGAAGATTGTAAAATAGCTTTCCAAATAAAAAACAATCCAGAATATAACATTTTCCAAAGTTAAGTCACGTATTTCATTTGAAAATAAAAGTAACACAGTTCATCCAATAGAGTGTAATGACTGTAAGCAAAAAATATATAGGAGAGTCGGGGCTGGATCTCAATAGCCGGATCACCCGGCATGAAAGGGAGGCGGAATTAAAAAAACATTTGTGCACATGATGCGTATGCCATCAATAGTGGATTTACCACTAAATGAGCCACTTTTAATTTTCACAATATTAGAATAATGGGGAAAAGTAGAGGAAACAGCTAACAAAAAGGGCAGTGATCATCTAACTAAACTTTTATTATAAACAAAAATTTGGGAGGACTTCACGAAAACTAATTACCAAATGTAATAAATAAATTGAATTAATTCCATTATTGATATAGGGTTAATTCATTTAACCAACTATACTAAAAAAACGTGAACGGTTTGTTTCTTGGAACAATTAAGAAACTCATGGAATTTTTATTTTTTAAATGAATGGGATTTTATAATTATGATAAAAATGTGGAGTGGCGTACACTCAACTTTACTATAAGTAAACATATCATAATTCATGAGTATACAATATATAATATCCCATTTAGGTATAATATAATGTCTAAATGGGAGATGAATATTAGTCTTTCATTCCTGCAGGTAGAACAGATATTGATTGATCAACTTATCAATATATGTATGATTATTTTTATATATCACACACTGATGCATATAATATCATTATTATAACTACCACAGTAATAACATTTTTGAAAATCGAAAATTTAGATTTCGTGTTACGAAATAATCTCTTACAGGAGAACATGCTTTTTGCTCCAATAACTATGGCTCTTTTACATAGTTAAGACAAAGTATACCATTTAAAACTTGAAAATATTCCTTTTTTTATAAAAAAGTCAGATAATATGTAAGAAAAATGCCGTTTTAACATAGATTTTAATTTAACATGAGGATAATTTAATTTATTATTTTTCAAAAATTGTTTTCAATTTTGAATTATGTTTTACACTTTTGGTCTTTTAAAAAATTATTATACTGCAAATTTTATGGCATGATAGTGTTTTATAAAAATAATTTTTCTTTCCCTTTGTCAAAAATCATCAAAATCTAGTTAACTTTGAGCGAGTTTTATGTTTTTCATGTGTACTGTACTCTGACATAAGGTTGTGATATATTGAGAAAAAATAGTAATTAGCCAGTTTTACATACTCAAAAAAAAAAAAAAAATCTAAAACGGCTTTCAGTATAATTTAGAACTTTTATAGCTGGAAGCATGAATTCTAAAAAATAACAGATATGAACTATTAGATTAGAATAGTAAAAAAACCTGGTAATGTCAACAATTGAATGACTCATTCTTGAGGAAAGAGTCCATTCCTCACTCTTCAAACATCCCAGCCATACTATGACTTATAAACACAAAAAAAATAACATCTGAATTAAGACCATCTGAAAGAATAAATCCATCATACCAAGGAAAGCATCAGAAATTACATGTTTGACAAGCTTTGATTTATTACATGTAAGAATTTATTCTTTATATCTCATATTAAGTCATTTAAGTCATAATTTTTAATATTTAATTTAATAAATTTTAAAATAGTTATAATTGTTATGAAATAAATAGTAATTAATTAATATTTAATTTTATTTATTTTATTCATTATAACTCTAAACATCAATTATATTTAAGTGGATTCACCAAAAAATTTCTTAGTCAATGATAACGATATAAATAAATGTAAACGAATACAAGTATAACAAGTTTTCAATATTCAGTTTTTTATAGATTATCTTTTCCGTAATTAAAATATCCCGATTTTTTTTTCAATTGTTAATATCCATTGGCAAAATGGGACAACTACAACTACTACTCAGTGTTACCAACTACCATTCATTTTTACCAACTACTAACCAGTTTCACCAACTACCAATAAGTGTTACCAACCACCAATAAGTGTTACCAACCACCAATAAGTGTTACCAACCACCAACTACTATTAAATTAAGTTGTAAAATTTCTTGCCATTCAAATCATTAATCTTTAAACAGATTGAACATGAAACATTAAAACTTTCAATATCTTTGATATTACTCAATACATATAATACTTCGATTAGTCGGTGGACGCTTTCACGTCTCCACTGCTACGTTTTCTCATCCTTTTCTACTTCTCCTTTCCCAAGTCTGGTAAGAAATCCTAAAAGAACGTGATATTATTACTAAAGTATAAATTGTAAACGAATTTAATACGATGCCTAATGAAGTCATAGCCACACAGCCACTATGCGTCATCACCTAGGAGTGGCTGAGTCATCAAAGATAATATGTGGCAAATCTATTTTGATTATCATTTACCATAATCATTGTGAAGTCAATAATAAAGTGACTAAACATTTCTTTAACTACTTTGTTTGGAATTTCATTGTCTAGACTAGTTGAAATTGGGGAATGCAGAATTTATTAGTGTAATAGTAATTATACGCCGAACGTTATAAGGTTTGTTACAAAATACCTATAAAAATATCTCTGTTAATAACATGATGTATTAGTGCAAAAATGATATATAATTGTTTTATTCATAATTGTTTTTCCAGTTTATTTTATTAATGTGAAAGGATCTGTAATTTTGTTATATCTTTCTAAATTGTAAATGAATTCCTCTAATTCAATTTGTATTATTATTCAGAACAAAAAAAAGAATATTTCTAATTAATTACTTATCTGCGATTTAATGAAATTAAGAAAACTACAACCAGAAAGCAGTAAGTAAAAGTTTAGTAATCAGTAAATATAATACTGTAGTCTCAATAGTTTGACCATGTCATTAATTTTTTTTTAATTTAAATTGGTATTTTTAAATTAATATTTAACTAACTATTAGAATAAAAGAACACGTGGAAAGAACATCAACTCACTTCAAATTTCGACCTCATCGTCATCAGGAGAAGGAGGAGAACAAGAAAATAGTTCTGCTCAATTGAGTTGCTGTTTGCCAGCCAAGCAGAACTCATCTTCTTCTTCTCCTTCTCCCGATGATGACGAGTTGTGAAGTGAGTTGTGCTTTGTTTCTACGTGTTCTTTTATTCTAGTCGTTTGTTATTTTATTCTAACGGACCTTTTCATTTTCAAATTAATATTTAATAATTTCTTACATGAACTGTCAAAATTCTGTTTTGAAAGGTTATACTGCAGTAATAGTATGTTTGTTGTTGTTTGTTGTTATTCTGGTTGTGTCACGCAGCTCGTCAAGTACATTCCTGTATTCTATATTATTTTGGATATGTTCGAAGTACACAAAGTATAACAATTAATAATTCTCAGTCTCCAATTTCGTGTCAAATTAGAGAAAACCTTATGAGGACATAGGAAGATATTTTTTTTTATTTGAATACTAGTAAGTTGAAATAGTATATAACAGTAATATACATACCTTCCTCAATAATTGAATTAAGAACGTCTGAGAAAGATGTCTGAATGATTAACTGACCATAGTTCCTCCAGCCTCACTATAATTTCTCTGGAATTTAATCTAATGAAATTCCATGGCTGGCTCTCCTCGAGAGCTATTGTTACCCGTAAAGTACTTGGCGCCGATCAACTAATTGCCTCATCTATAAATCTTTGACACTTGTCTTTTTTTCTCACATGTTAGAATATAATAAACCCGACTTAATATTACTAACAAACAGTAAAGAGTTTTAGTTATTTTGAAGCAATCATATTAACACTAATAGAGCTAACAGTAATCCTTTCAATTTGCTTGTTCTTAATGGAAATTTGAAATATTACAATAAATTTCTGGTTATACAAACAAAACTTATTTTTTGTTTAAACAATGTTTTATAAATTTATAAATGTAAAAATATGATTGGTCTATATTTATGGAATAGTTTTGTCTTTACAGATAGAAATGAAGTAATGTGATATCACCTTCCACAGATAGTCACTTCATATATCATATTACCTTATTACGTTGGGTCATATAGAATCCCTCTCACTTATTTCATTTTAACTCCAAACTCTTCTCACATATCTTTCTATATTATGATTCTCACAGTTTTTTCTCATACAGTATCTTTAATCTATATTTCTTCTCTCATAACATTTTTACTTGAACAAAACTACTTCAAAGCTCCACAACAGACTAAAGGAGTCACATTATTACATTAAAATCCTGCTTGCATACTAAACAACTTCATGCACTAGACAGTTTCAATTTACTTCTTTTTAAATCTTTTATATTTTTCTATAATGTGGGTCAGGTTAGCTCAGTTGGTGACGTACTGGTGGGTTTGGGGGTTCGATATCCACTATGGCTCTGGATTTCTTCAAGTGGGAGGTGAATAAATCAGAGCACGTCGTCCATCGGAGTGGACGTTAAGCTGTCGGTCCTAAATCTATACAATGTCAGGTACTTGTTAAAGATCCCTACTCTAAATTCACTTGAGTTAGGCGAAATTTAGGACTCCCAATGTAGAATCATCTTCATTGTGTGTTATCACAGAGGGCTCAAAGTTCGGCCTAAGTGTGTTCCCTTGTAAGGGACAGCCACTGCAACCTATGGTGTTGCTTACTACTATACTATTCTACAATAATCGACGTCAAGATAAGGAATTTGAGCAGAAAAAAGTTATATATGTATTAGATTCATTTATCGGTTAGGATTAGTAAGTCCGGCGTTTAGTCACGCAAGAGCACTATACCCAGCAACCTCGTAGCAGTCCTGTGAAGGACTTTGCTCAATTCTCTTCTATGCAGGACTCACAGAAATGACTAACACAAGTTTGTCGTTCTACACTGAGAAGCTCGTCTGACACCATTACTGTTTAGGACTGCCATGGACTAACAACAACATATACTTCACTGTAGAATACTTATTGCAAAATTGAGAGTCCAGAGTACCTGATTTTACTCTCATCTTCAGTAAAATGAAGTCCTCTGTGGTTTTTAGTATAGTCAAAAAACTGAAGTATCAATGAAAATCTTAATGAAAATGTGAGTAAAAATTATTGAATATCAATCCTGTTGGATCGTAGGATATAACAGCATTTCCGTTTCAGAGAATTCCTCAAGTTAATTGTTCTATTGATTAGATTATAAATCCAAGCTTATCGGCTCATCAGGAGTGATGAAGTGATGAAATCATGTGCCCAAAATACTGAGATGGGAACCCGTGGCTCTATCGCAAGTCTGCTGTTTGATACAAGTCTATAAGAAAGTTCGTATAAAATTGATCTCTGATAAGAAATCTATACAAAATTAGATGTTTCCAAGTTTAAGGAATGCATTTGTCTTGTGTCACTAAGAATCAGCTATTGCAAAGAAAGCCGCTGTCGGTTCTTGAGAGCTGCCGGTTAAGTTGGGAGCTGATCATTACTCCTAGGCCAGAGCCTTACGCTTGCCATGGGGCGTCGTCATGAACCCATTCAATATACCATTAATCACTAAAATCATCCGCGTAGAAATATTATGGACAGTTCAACCACTTCCGCCTTTGTAAAGGACAGCCCAGTGGCGTACTGACCATGTCCACATGCCCCACTTTGGAGGTCACACAAGAAAAGACAGATAACACTGGTCAACACATTTGTTGCTGCCCAAGGTTTCTAAGTTGATTTAAATTAACTTAGGGATGCTGATTCAGAAAATCAAACTTTATTTCTCATCAGGTCAACTTATTTCAGTTTGCTATTCCACACCTTTTTTACCTTAAAATTAGGCGTATTTCTAAATACATTCTAGCGTCATAATTACAATTATAGGTTGTTATACTGATCTATGTTAAATGATTATAACATAAAAAACTTAATGTAAAAGTCATTATTTTACTTGCGTTCCAGATTTATTGAGTAAAAATCTTCTCCTAGATGACATTTCTTAAAGAAACCACATGTGTTTTACTATATTTGCGGGGAATATACGTTGAGATCCAAATATATTGCATATGTATTTGTATACAAATATTTTCATGTGATTAATGGATATGTGTCTTAAAGTTAAATAGAAATATTGTTTCCCCGATTTTCCTCTCTTTATTGTAACTATTGTCTTCCTACAGACAAGGGTATACCATAGCAGAAAAACAAGACCTAATAGGGAAAATGGCATCATTTCTGAATCAGCACCCTTAAATTATTTTTCTTTTGTGTTTTTGTTTCCTGACCAGTGTATCAATGAACACTACACTTCCAAATCTGAAAGGAAAGGCATTGTTTGTAACATACAAAGAGGAATTCATAATTAATGTAACCACATTCCATTAAGAATATTAGATATGTGTTTTGTAAAATAATCATTAAAGAAAAATTATTTACTAAGTGTAAATAATTTTGTTGTAGTTTCACTCCTATTTCATATCAATAAGTTAATACTTTACTGTTCTGTTTAACTATAACGTGCAATCATAACAATAGGACTTGAAGAGCATACTCCATGAAAAATATACTAAAGTAGTTTTATTAATATCGGTTACTTTGTTAAAAGTTATTAACTATATATTTTTGGCATATTACTAAGATGAAGAATAGAAAGATATAAAGTTTTGAAGTAAATTTATTAAGTGAAAGAAAAAAAAGTGACTGGTTAATGAAAAGATACACGATAGGCTAGACGAGTGGTAACAGTAGCCTCTCTGCGTCGACCACTGAGATAAGTGATTTATCATTAACTTCATCCATCAAAACACCACTCGACTTCAGCTAAGAAACACAACTTCGATTTCAAGCAAAACCCCTAATCAAGTGCTTTTCACTTTCTTTGCAGATATGCTCTTAGTCCTCCAGCACTCGAATGCATTAGTGCATTGGGTCTATACTTTGTCGAGGTAACCCACACCAGTTTTATATGCGCATTCACTGAACCCTTCTTTAGTGAAAAATAAAATATTATTTTTGTTAAATTCAAGTCATAGGCGTATGTTTTTTTTTTTTTACTGGTGCACATGAATTCATGCATTCCGTGCATGAATATCATATTGTGCAAAGAACAAACCCAACACATTGCATGAACTCACAACAAATTACATACCTGCAAATCAGTGTAACTTCTGCTGTTGACCTTCAGGTCATGGGAGGCTTCACCGAACCCCTCAGACCGAGTCATCGAACCCAAGTTAAGAACCACTGCACAAGTATTTATGAAAACCATAAAGACAGCTTTAATTAATTTGTAAAGATAGAATGCTTAATTATAGAGTAAAAAAATAAGAGTATAAGGTCATTCTCGTCCCACGAGACGTTGCTTCCAACTCTTTAATCTTTTTGTTAAGTTTTCAAAGTTCTCTTTTGGCAAACAGGGGTAGAGTTAATTTTTAGTGATGCACCTACCAAAACTGTCCTTGGGCACAATGCATGAACAAAAATTATAATTACAAGTAATGACTAAATGTTGATCCCTTACTCTTGTGAATTCACTTGTTTAATAAGTAATGTAGTTTAACAAGCATGATTATCTACTAAGTAAATGTAGTTTTTGAATTATTGAATTTTTTCAACTCTGATAACTGCTTAGACATATATGTCATGGCAGTAAGGTGTACAGTAAATTTTTACAGTAAAGAACCAAATTATACAAATTTTTTTTATGGATAAAATGTGCCACGGGGCGCATTTTGAGGGGGCAAAAGTATGAAAAAAATAAAATCATGAAAAGCTAAAACAAATCTGAAAATTTATACCAAAATGAGTTTTTTAAGGAAGTAATTATTTTTATATTTTATGTGTGTTTATATTTTATATTTTCATCACTAATATTCGCAATATAAAAATAAATGTATTTTAAATTTTTCAAAACTATTTTTTTAATAGGGTTGAAAGTGTATTATACTTGATTGCATAGCCAGTTAGTTTAATTTAACAATTTATGTTTTTGTTTTTAAACATTTTTAGCTTTCTTTAATGATGACTGTATATGTATACGTGTACTGCAATAAGATGAAAGTTTGGGACTAATAACAGCAGTTATCTAAATTAGTATTAATTTAAAATTATATTATTGATGGTAATTCCATAAAAATAAATATTTTGAGGACTTTCTGATATTATCAACCAGAAAAGTTATGAAGGTTAACGTATTATCAATGGCAGGGGGTGGGGGGTGGGGGGGTTAAGACCGCCCCGGGTGGGAAAAATGGTTGCAGCTCAGGTTTAAAGTTCATTTGCTAATAAAACCAGAAGGTATGTCATGGAGATGGTCTTTTGCTACCTGCTCTTCACCAACAGCAGTGCACAGTATTAGGTAGGTGTGTTAATGTTAACTAATCGTTTCACTGACCGGACATTCAAACAAGAAACGCATGCGATTAACACTATTTCTTATTACCAGCAAACATCAGAATTAAAATAACTTTGACACTTAGATACTAAATTAAAAGTACTCATATAATTAGTTTGATTTAAATTAGCAGGGAATCAATTTCCGCATATCTTTTAGGAATATATTGTTTTTTTTTACAATTGAATTTAAAATGTACCCTCAAGGCTTTTAAGAGAGGCGACTTTCAATTAAGCAAATTCAATCATCTACTAGCTAAAATATACAATTATAAATATCATATATTCTACTCGGCTTACTTACTCAGCTAAATACAGATATATTCAATTATTTGACAGCACAACTTCAAATACCTTTTTTCAAGCTCAATGATACATTTTCCTAAAAATGAATGGAAGCAAGGAAGTATTTATGCTTGCTTCATATTCGACAAAAAGAAATTAAATATCATTCATTGCATGACAATTTTTGTGAAACTGGTTCAAAAGGTTTATCTATTATGTTTCTGTTTTTTTATGTTGTATATTTTTCCATTACCAATCAAAATGTGCTCTTGAATTTTGTTTATTTATGGCTTATGCACAGTGAAGCAGTAGTGGAAATCATACGCATTTGGCATCAATTTGTCACAGTCGTTTCTATTGCGAAGTGCAGTTATTCTTCACGTACTAAAGAGCAGCTAATGGACCTCTGCTTTACTCTCTTGTTTCAAGATGTATACTCGTACAGTCAATTGCGACTGGCTGTGTGGATAGTGGATGCAATGTCTTGACTTTATCGCCATGAAGCAAGTTTTTTAATGTCCTGATCAATAAAAATGTCGTCACCTTTTTATAAATATTCTCTTGGTTAAGTTATACAAAAATGAAAAAAATGTTACTTTTTGGATAGATATTTTATTAATTGAATTATTTTGAAAATTTAAAGAATTTTTTTTGGTTTGAGGAACGGCTTTTTTAAATTAATAGTTTATTTAGCATACTTGTGAGCAAATTTATTTAATATTCAACTTGTGCCTGGAGTTGAATATGAAATACAGGAATTTATTTATTAGCAATTCATTTGATATGTTGACTTCTTTGGGAGTGGCGCTTTGGCAGGCAGCTATGAAATATTGATGAGCCAGCGACTGATCTTTTTTAATTGAGTTGGCTGTAAAATTTTATTAGGTTGGCTGGCTCAAAGGGCTGTGAAGAGTGTGGGTGGAGCTGTGGGACTTTGTAAGCGAAGCCCCGGCTTTGTGGCCTTACCAGGGCGCTGCGTCATATCAGCCAGCCTTGTGGTAATATCACTTGGTTTGAAACTTCACTAGCACTCGGGTCTTGTCATCTACAGCTCAAATGTGTAAGGGAAAACAAGGTCCTTTTCACGGAACACTCATTCAATATTAACATTGACTGACCTCGTGGTACAGTATTCTGAACTTAAAATATCAATTCTCACCTATCGCTAATGCCCACAGTCCTCATTCAAACTGAAATTCAATTCATTAAGAAAATAATAAGGTTTCAAACGAACTGTTTAAAAACATATCCTGTATATCTAATCAAACCTTGTCCTCCCTTCAGTTATGTAATCTGCAGTTCATGTCATACGAAAAAGGCAGACTCTGTCTGGAAGATGCAGCAATCTGTGAATACAATGGTTTTAAGAATTCATGATACAATGCAAGCACGAATCAAGAATTAAGCATATTTATATTCATAATGTGGTAAACTACAATGAAGGAACAAAAAAAATAGTTAGATATAAAAAGAAATGGAGATAGATTGATGGGGAAAATATAAATATCAAGTAAAGAATAATCAAACAAGTAATAAATAAGAAAATCGGGGGGGGATAAAGTAAATAGTCACATTAAACAATTGAAGTGATAAAATATTGAGATTGATTATGTACGATGGTATGAGATGGATCGTATTTGACCAGAGACTGATATTACGTACATACGAGTACATTGAAATCAAACCAATACTTTTCATTGACTTTCAGATTAAATTTACTTATAACAAAGTTGTGTTTAGGCCATTCCAGGTTTATTTTTTTTAGTTTTTGTTGTGGAAGTGAGTTTCAGATTATATTTACTTATAACAAAGTTGAGTGTAGGTCATTCTAGGTTTTTTTTTGTCGTTTAAGACGTTGTTGGGGTGTTTCATCCTCAACATCTTCTTGACTAAGTTGCTAACTGTTATACGACTCAAAAACCCGCGTGCATCATATTAATTTATTTTTATGTACTTTTCTCTTTAAAAACTTGGCAATGACTGCAGTTTTTCTATGTTTATGAAGTTTGTTACTCATCTAAGCGATTTATAAGTTATCTGGGAGCAAAAGACATCACTTGGTATCAAATGTAGACGATGGTGAGGAATATATATCAGGGGAGAGCAGTGTTAGATAGCCGCACAGCCTCGTTACCGTATAAGCTCACCTCGCTTGATATAAACGAGGTAAAGAAAAACTAAAGGGTTAATTAATGATTTAAAATGTGAAAAGAGAAAATGTATCTACATGCGAGCTTTTGCCATCGTGTACACCAATGGGCAAAATCTAACATAAAATAATGCTTCTACAAATTTTAGTTGGTCAAAGGCCAATAATGGTCAGTACTTGGACCAACTGTAGGTTAGGTTAGGTTGCAGTGGCAGTCCCACAAGGGAACACACGTAGGCCGAGCATTGGCCTTTTGTGATACCACACAATGAAGATTGATTCTACAGTGGGAGTCCTAAATTTTACCTAACTGAAGTGTATTTAGAGTAGGGATCTTTAACGAGTAACTGACATCGTACAGGCTAGGGACCGACGGTTTAACGTCCTTCTCCGAGGGACGACGCGCTCAGATTTATTTACCTCCCGCGTGAATAAATCGAGGGCCAGGTGAGGATGGAACCCCGGTCCTATCAGTTCAGTGGCGAGCACGTAACCACTGAACTAGCCTGGCCCCTGGACCAACTGTAACAACATCAAATGAAAGAATTGTGTCTTATATTTTCAGTTAAACTATAATAAATATTGCATAAACCTTCCTTATGGTTTATTGAATAAATTTATGGTTTATGATGATTTATTTTAAATAAATATATAGTTTCATAAGCTTATGTTTATAATTATAATTCAATATTTTTGTCTGTTCTTTATAATATTGTTGTGGGACTAGAAATATTAAAAGGTTTGACATGTTATATGACCTGCATGGTAAAATAAAACTGTCAATTTAAATGGCTGCATCATTTTGATGCCAAGACTTTCATATTTTGTATTTTAACTTTTGAAAGACTGCTTTATTATTTTTTAAACGAAATAGAGTTTGTTATAAATCCCCTGCTTGGTATCATTATAGAAGGATGTTTAGATTTGAGAATGCCGTGAAAGAAGTTCATCTAAAAGGCATTAGCGTCTGCGGTTTTACCAGGCCCCCTACACATGAAACCCTCACACAAATGCTTATTATCCTTGCTATTTTCATTTATTTTAAATCACAACCATAAACTACAAAATGGTGAAATATCACAATATGCAGCGAGAGTTAACATTTTTTTTAGTTAGATCAAAAATATATATTTTTTTTCACTATACTTGAAGGTAGCTTGTTATACCTTCTTGAGAACATTGTATTACTGTATACAATATGTGCATACACTGTGCCAATAACAATCAATCTGCAGAGATATTTGAGCAATCATTGATATTCGATATTTCTGTTTTCCTCGTGTAGATTTCAAGCCACCTCAAAGTAAATACGAGGTTTACGATCAACCTCACTGAACAATTACTTCATCCACTGACTATCTGACTACATTTCCAACTGATAACTAAAAACTTTGAAAACCATGACCTCAACAAGACCACATGACCGCGAATACGACATCATTACTGTACAGACGAACTTATATCTTACATGAATTACTGACATTCCAAGTTATAGTAGCACAGTAAGCAAGCAGTAGAAGGCCTCTGGTCTAGAACTGCTAGTTACGACGTGCACTATAGTGCGCGGATATATTCGTTGGTCGTTGGTCGTTGGAGGTTTACGATGTATAATACCATTAAAAGTAATAGGCCTTGAATGAGTACATAGCCTTGAAAAAAATTCCCATAGTTGTAGTAGGGTTTGTTAACTTTTTTTCCAACATTACTTTATAAAAAGTAAACGTTATAAATACCAAATTCTATTACATATTATAAAAAGGTATAATTTTAAATCATCAGTTTCTATATCATCAATCATGATTCCTTTCAACATATAGTAATATGCTACTAATATTTAAAAAAATTTCAACATTAACTAAATTATTAATTTATGATATGATAAAACAAAAAATAAGTCGAAATACTATTATCAATATTTCAGGGAGAGGGTTGAATTTTTATAAAACCCTGACAAAGGCAGTCCTTTAAAAGAGCTTAGCGTTTTTTTTTTCGTTAATAATGATTTAGTCTTATCCAATAAATTATATTTTTGTTCTCATAATAAATCATGTGAAAATGGTTTATAAAATATATAATAGTTAAATTACTTGTGAATATTACTTCTTTTTTATATTGTCTATCAATTATTATTCTATTTTCTTGTCTCATTGCTTATATTATATTCTAAATGATGTCATTAGTCATAATATTTTTTATAAATGTTGATATATTTTAGCCTTGTTTTGGTTTGGTCATATATGATACAAATTGGCACCGTGGCTCAGTCCTTTTCTTACGTGTTATAGCAAAAATAATATGAACTAGCTAACCCGGCAAACTTCGTACCTTGTAACAATCAGTGAATGTCGTGTTAGCTGTAGCAAAACTTAAATTGGTATTTAATTATTAATATAACAGCTATCCCAACAGACTCTGTCCTGCCTTTCTTATAATATATTCAATTTAAACAGGAATAAAAACCAAATAGAAAATCAGGAGTGGCCTACACTCAAATTTATAATAAGTAAACACAATATCAAATTCAATTGACAAACAATTGATGTTTTGTTTGATTAGCAAAGTCAAAAACTTTCTTCTATAACCATCCATCCATCCATCATACCATGGAATGTATCAGAAAATAAATGTTTGATTGGGGTTAAATTTTACAATTTTATTCTTCTAACATAATATGTTAGCTCGTTAAAAAAATTCAATTTTTTTTAATGACTTTCTAAATAATTTGATTTTACTATTGGTAATTGATGAGACGTCGGCCCAACTCTGTTAAAGTTTGACAACTCTCCTGTTACCATCGGTCTAGCTCGGGTAACATCGGTTAAACTCGGGCGTGAGACATGTGGTTGTGTATTAATTAATATAGCAGCTTTTTTTTTTCAATGGGTACTTCGACCTCACTTCGACAACTCTCGTGTTACCATCGGTCTAACTCGGGTAACATCGGTTACACTCGGGCGTAACAAATGTAGTTACTAAATTAATATGAGGCATGTATTAATTAATATAGCAGCTTTTTTTTTTCACTATTGGTAATTGATGTGTACTTCGACCTCACTTCGACAACTCTCGTGTTGCCTTCGGTCTAACTCGGATAACATCGGTTACACGCGGGCGTGAGGCATTTAGTTACTATATTTTAATATGAGGCATGTATTAATTAATATAGCAGCTTTTTTTTTCACTATTAGTAATTGATGGGGTACTTCGACCCCACTTCGA
Source organism: Hermatobates lingyangjiaoensis (assembly GCA_026182355.1). NCBI lineage: Eukaryota > Metazoa > Arthropoda > Insecta > Hemiptera > Hermatobatidae > Hermatobates > Hermatobates lingyangjiaoensis. The sequence goes on from JAPFBL010000253.1 coordinate 7,005,003, forward strand.
AAAATCTCATGTTACCATCGGTCTAACTCGGGTAACATCGGTTTATACTCGGGGGTGACAAATGTAGTTACTAGCGTATTAATGAATATAACAACTTTTTTTAAAAAAAAGAATAATGATACACCGTTTTGACATTTCTGTATTAAGAATATATACGCTAAATTATTAATTTTTAATTTCCTAAAATTGCTATCCATTACTTGTTAGCTGCAGCAATAGAGTGACGTGCACACGAGTAGATCGTTAAGCGAAGGCAACACATTTCAATACCACCCAGTGACCGGCGAGAACACACGCAAGCGTCAATGCCAAAAATCTAAACTAACGGGAATACGCTGACTTCACAGTTTTTTAAAAGTCAGAGATCTTAGATGGAATAACAATGACAGTAAAGTTTGTTATAACTAAAAATGGATATTGCTGTAATAAAAAAAATGGAAACCATTAAAATGATTATCTATGGGTTTGGTAATACTCTACTAGAGAATTTAAAATTAGATCTATCCTATAGTCACATAAAAATAAAAACCAAAACTCAAGTCCTTGTCAACGAGTTTGATATCATGTTTGCTTAAAGTTGAATGAAGGCATTTTTGAATTCTATTTATGTTGACTCTTTAGGGTTGAGGAAAAAGTGTTTGTTTATTTCCCAATGCTCACACTTATATGGCTTTCACATTTTTGTACTGCTCTATGGGTAGATATTGTGGCTCATTTATTATTTGGCACCCATTTTTCGTAATGGGTGAGCCACATAACATGTTGATTCTACATTGACAATCGTAAATTTTGCCTAACTCACGTGTATTTAGAATAGGAATCTTCAACGAAGGGTCGGGACCGACGTCTTCGAGGGACGACGTGTCAGACTCATTTACCTCTCACGTGAATAAATCGAGGGCAGGTGGGAATTGAACCCCAGATCTACCCGTTCAGAGATAATTCCTACTAAGGAAAAACTAGTTCACATATATTAAATCCATAAGAGGCAATTTAGTTTTTGTCATCGAACTAATAAAAAACTTCAAACACACTCTTTAAACCCATTATTAAGAATTCTAACCGACCCGTGATACCAGCATGATATCAGTAACAAACGATTACCACATTCAGTTTGAACAGTCAAGATCACAGGACATCAAATGTTTCTGGAATGTTTCAGGATCCTAGAAACATTCACGACTGTCAAATAATATGTTTATTTATTTTTAACGTTTTAAATATTTGTGTGATTATTTTGAAGTGGCGTTTATTGTGAAGCATCTGTTAAGTATGAAGAAGAGACGCAGGGAGTGCTATGAAAGAGGAGTTGAGGCAACTGCTAGCATTAGGAGTTTGAGGAAAGGCTTAAGAGAGGAAAGTAAAGCAGCGATTTCGGTAATTTGGTTGAGATTCTATCAACATGGACCAACGCCTCTATCTTGACAACTAATGCATTGAACAGGCATTTAGAAAATATCTTTCAATACATTTAGCTATTGAGATTTCATCAGGAATTTATTACTAAATCACCCTCTGAATTTAAAGTACTATTACATTTAAAACCTTACATTTAACACTGTTAATATCTTTATAAAAACTAACTATTTCATAGTTATATTAGATAACATAACATTTTCCTCTTTTTTAACTCTATGTTGCTTATGATATCTTTTAATTATAAATATAGTATGATTTATATTAGAAATAGGTAAAACCGTCATACCTCGTAAGATTATCATGGAGTTGGAGCGCTTTCAGACGTTGTCCATCTTCTTGATGTGACCTTGTTTGATCAGGTTTGTTACGATTGAAGATGGACAACGTCCGAAAGCTCTCCAACTCCATGATCATCTTACAAGGTATGACAGTTTTACCTATTTCTAACACAAAACTTACTAACCTCAGTGTTATTAACAATATGCATACTTATAAATATAGGTTTCGGTTTTTCTTTTTACGCTTGTTTTATTTCTAATATTATAAAACTTTATTATTATTTATGTTAACAATATTACCATTGTTTTATTTAATTATCGCGTCTTTAATTATTGATTGTTATATGTATTTTGTATTTTATATTTTGATCGACTTGGCTCAATGATGTAATTCTTTTTTTAAATCAACGTTTATAAAAGAAAAGGCTGAGTCAGGTAAACAAAGGAGTGGGGTAAGAAGCAACTCAAGCATTGTCTGAAGGCTGTCGATAGCTTGCAAGACAAGCCTATTGCTCTCCTTAGTATACCATTTAAGATACATGCAGTAATCCATCTGTTACATTTACATAATTAAGAATAATTAAGGTCTGTCATCTTGTGAAAAGTTACTGCTCTCAACACATCAAAATGGAACATAAAATAATTTGACATCTTTTTTAAAAAACTCGTAAGTTGCATGATATGAAAGGTGACTGTACATTTTTTGAGGTCAGGAAATATTTTTGCCACTAAACTGATTGTGTGTTATGAGTTTACGTTTAATTACATAAAACTTTAACAGTATTTCATTTAATAGCAAAGGTATTGGATTTATCAAGATTATTGGTTATTTTTTAAATTTTTTATTAAATACTTGCTTCATCAAAATTTCACCGTATTACTGGCTTTTAATGCTCACTTTAAATATATATTGTGTAACTACTTAAACGACTATTTCATTACATATGTCAATGACCATACTCATTTTTTTATTACCAACAGTGTTTTATATACAGCTCTGCTCCAATACACAGGTTTCAAGTCCAAGCAGATTCCAGAAGTACATAAAGTAGCCATTGTTTTTTTTTATTTTATAATAATAGTATTTTACTTAAATAGTTGTAAATAATTTATTACAAAGATTGAATGGCGTTGACTGTACTCTGTAGATTATAACAATAAGGTATTGTTTTCTCGACCACAATTACTATAAAACACTTTTTCTTCTTCTTGGAATTCGGTCAGGGTAAGTAAGTAATGAGTAAGTTTTTTGATTTTTTTTTTATGATAAATGTTCAGATATGACAAATTCCCATTGTTTTTTTGTTAGTTTATAGCCCTGAAGATGTCTTAAAATAAAGCCAACGACCAACGACCAACGAATATTACCATGCACAACAGTGCATGTAGTAAATAGCAGTTCCGGACCAGAGGTCCACTACTGCTAGATTCTCATCCTGCTGTTTTTGTTGGGTCAGTAAACAATTTCAAGAATAGGGGAGTCAGTCAGTAAGGGAATATGTCGTCTTCGTGGTCGTTTGGTCTTCAGATTTTGCATTCTCTGAGGTACTGTATACTTTTGGAGTCATGTGGTCATCATTTTTAGTTTAAGTTTAAAATAAAGACGAATCGTTGGCGAAAAGGTGATTCCATATATTAACCCTGACCAAATTTCAAGAAGAATAAACGTTATTATAATAATATTATGTTTCCTAACCTCTGTAGAATTAACGATTCATGTGTTAATAAATTGCTAATTATATTGGTAGATATATTTAGTTTTTCTAGCTTTCAAAAACTAAGAACTTATTAGCCTTACAGAATCGTAATATTGTTATGATAAAATTACAAATGTTTAATCATGGTATAATGTAAATGTTGGGGTAATCAATATTACTCTTTGTTCAATGATGAACAAAGAGATATCAGAGTTAAATGTAAACTAATTCCGGTCTGTGAGCCACAAAAATACTGGAAGGTGACTGTTTTCTATTGACTTTGATTATGCGCTAATGTCGCTTTATTTGAAGGAAGGAATTGATCATTTTAAAACAAACATTCTACTAGAATTCCAGCAAAAAAGGAAATCAATTTATCTTGCGAAATTCGTTACCTTCGCTACATCCCGTTCATTTGTGTCTTATCTTCATCCTGTGTGTGCCAACTCTATTAAATTTAACTTACTATTTAGTTAACTATCTATTTTATACAAAAATCAGCCATGTGTTTTATATTCTAAATTCTTTATTTTTTAGCATAATATGTTATAAACAAAATAAAAGTTTATCAGGACTTGATTAGTTCTTCAGGTTCAAATTAAAACTCACATTACCAACGTTTCTGATTTTATTTAAAAACCTTTTTCATTGGCAGAAGTATAAAATGTTTGAAACAGAAAAACTTAAGTATTACAATAGAGAATTTTTTTTAAGTTTTAAACAGAAAACACTTCGCGAATTTCAGCAATGGCTGTCTAGTTTGGATAAACACGTGACTCGTGAAATAGTATCAGCGTCAGTAGAAAACGTGAAAACTAGATAGTTTGTTGTTGAAATTCGCAAAGTGTTTCCTTTTTACGAAAAAAACTCTATTGTAATACTTTAGTTTTTCTGTTTCAAACATTTTATACTTCTGCCTATGAAAAAGGTTTTTAAATAAAAATCCGAAACGTAGGTAATTGTCTACAGTGTTGCCTACTACTACAACGAAATTCAACACTAATACTATTGCAAAATTTGCTGGACATAGAGTATTTCGGTATTACCATAACTGCATGATATTATCCGATTTACACACCTGCAAAATCTGACACCAGCATCCAGGTATAATATGAGCGATACACACCTGCCTACCACCAGCATAGAAAAGTTTAAACATTCACTTCTCAGGTACAGTGGCATTTCAGCTTTCCAACTTAATCCGGTCCAGGTTGATGGGCGAGGTGTGATTTGGTCGAGATCTGAATTAATTTTTCCCATAAAAAAGAAACATGAAAATGTATATAATATTGATTTATAAATTTATAAACGGCTTGTCGTGGACTTTTTGAAAGCAGAAATTTGGTTGAAAGTGAAGGCAAATTTTTTTCGAAAATTTTGGTCGAGGTTCAAGTTGGTGAAGGCTGAGGCGTTCGAAAGCTAAGGCAGCACTGTATGCTTATCAAAAAGAGTTATTTGAAGTCTATTGAGATTTGTACGAAATAAAAGTCTCTTAATGGGAGATCAAATGTTCAAAGATTTAAGAGAAAGAAAATATTCATAGCTTTGTTGATACAAGGTCTCTTATAGAATACCTTACAGGTGAGCGTCGAAGAGATGAAAAGTAATTAACTTATTTGGTGTAAAAAAGCAGCTCTTGTCATGTATACTAATGACTGAAAAAATTAATAACAAACGAAACCAGTAAAAATAAGTTAACTGACGTGTGATGGCTGGAGAAGTCTGTAGCGAAACAAACATTCTCCGGTATGGAAACCTTTTACACAACACCCCCCAGCTATCTTAATGAGTGGATGAAGAGGTAGACAAAAGTCGGCTGGAATAACGGGGTCAAACTTCGTTTAAAAAGCTAACTCCAAGTTAAATTTGTAAAGAAATTAATAAATATTTAAAAGAAGGATTTCAAAATATATGCTGAATATCTAAGCGGACATTGTCATGTTAAGTAGCACTTATACGAGCTGCAATTTACATCAGGCGAAGAATTCAGGCTCTGTGTCCTAGAAGCGGAATCCTTTTAGCATATTCTATATTAAAAATCTTTAATGCTAAAATTTTTCGATAATAATTACTAAAACCAGTGCAAGTGAAAAATACTTTCCTGAGGATAATTATGAAGTTCATTAAACAAATTTAAACATGAAATTAATTTTAGAAACACCAATGAGAAGTACAATAGGACAGATATGCCTGCTGCACAAAATTCGGATAGGACTTAGGCACTCCGTTTAATACTATTTACAATAACAAGTTCTATTGTTCCGTACCAATGATTTTAAGTTTTTTATATCAATACAGTCAGAAGAAAACAAAAATTTGATTGATAGCCATATTAAAATAAAAACAAATCTATATTCATTCTCAACGAGTTTGATATTATAAGTTTATCTTATAAGGTTGACTGTAGGTAACTCCAGATTTTATTAATTGTTATCACACAGTTCAAAGACAGTCTATTAGCATTTTTTTACCGCTATTATTAAGAAGAGTGTAAAGAGATTTAACAAGTCTTAACGACAGAAACAATAGATTCTTTCTAGTAATTGATTAATTGTGCAATCAATTAATTTACCCCAGTATTTTCAATAATTATAAACTCATTACAGATTTTAGATGTAACACCAAGACTCACTCACCAGGTGACAGGTTAGTTAAGTGGTTAACGCACTCACCTCAGGGCTGGTAGTCTGGGGTACAATACCCTTCTGGCCTTCCATTTATTCACGCAGAAGGAGTACGTAATCCCTCGGAGAGGACGTTAAGCCGTCGGTCCCGAGCCTGTACGATGTCAGGTACTCGTTAAAGATCCCCACTCGAAATGCACTTGACTTAGGCAAAATTTAAGACTACCAATGTAGAATCTATAGAATCACCGATCAAACAAAAAGTCGGTAATCGGCTGACGTTATCACCCACTAAGGGATCGGTTTAATAAATAAATAAAAAAAAAAATTTACTCACAGGTCTTTGCTCAGGTAGACAGTTAGACAGGTAGACTTTCCAAGCAACTGTACCAATTTTTCGTCTGTACTGCTTTCATATGTCCGTGGCTAACTTGAAGTAGAAATACTCCTCCTTCAGCTGAAAAAAAAATAACATTTGAAATTGATTCTTGGTGTTTATCTTACGTAGAGAAGAAAAATATATGCTTCTTCAGAAGTTATGACGGAATCAGGAATCTACCTCACGATTTGTACTCTGATATGCTGACTGAATCAAAGTTCTGTCTATGTTGATTGTGTGGTATTACAAAGGTCTGGTCTGTGTGTCTCCCCGTCTAAGTCTGCCACCGCAACCTCACCTGCTACCTGATATCTTAATAATGGCTAATCTCTTACAGCGTTGAACTAAAATCAGCGAAAACTTCTTTTATACAACACTTATCAACATAGTGTTTTATAAAAACTTAGTTTTCATTTTTTCAATAAATATTACATGTTTCTTATGACATTATTATGTTGGGATATAGGACGCAGTAGAATATGTAATGGTAGGAAAATCCAAAGCTATTTTTCGACAAGTAAATATTAATGATTTTGAGTTAGTTACAAGAGTTAAGCTGACCCAGTACACTGTTCAATCAAGAACGCATCATTTCTGCTTCACTCCAATCAACCTAAAAGCCTGCAACTCTAAAGGACTTCAATGTAAACTCTCTTACTCAGGAAATGTCATTCCGAACACCAATGGATGTATTTTGTGTTTAAACTATCTGTAACTTACATCAATTGTGGATTATATTTTCCTCCGTTATTTTATTATTCTTTTTTTTAAAATAATGAAATAATCATGTAGTTATGGTAATACGAGAAATGAATTCTACGACCAGCAAATGCTTTGAAGTAGTATTTGTAGTGTTGCTGAATTGGTCATTAGTAGCAGTAGGCAACACTGTAGGTTGCAGTGGCTGTCCCCTACAAGGGAACACATGTAGGCCGAACATTTGCCCTTTGTGATGCCAAACAATGAAGATTGATTATTCTACATTGGTAGTCCTAATTCAGGTACATTTTGAGTAGGAATTTTTAACGAGTACATGGCATCTTATAAATTCAGGATCAAGAGCTTAACGTCCTCTCCGACGGCCGATGTGTTCAGATTTATTCACCTCCTACGTAAATAAAACTAGGGCCTGGTGGGTGTCGAACCCTGGATCCACCAGTTCTGAGGGGAGTACGTCAACCACTGAGCTAACCTGTCCCCCATGAATTGGTCATAATATATATTATTAAATAAGACGGTGCTTTAACATTCAAACTATTTTTTGATGCTGAATAACATTTCGATGCTGAAATAACCTTTCGATAGTTCCAGATAGATCTAACTGGTCACAATAATATACTTTAATAGTCAAAAATGGTTGTTACGTCATTGCATTAAATGTCGTAAAAGCTATCAATCCGAGTAAAGCTGTGTGAAGTGCTTTTGAAATAAAGATGTTTAATATAAGTTAATGAGCATGTGCGTAACTTATTAATGCTATCAGTTACTGCGGTCCTTCAAACGACGTAGACTGAGGGCTGCAGAGTGGCCTGAATCAACAATATAACTTAAAACTTCATATACAAAATGGACATCTTAGTAAGAACGTGGAAGCCTCATAGGCTTTAAAATGTCCCGACACTTGCAATGTATCATGTTACGTCTTAGTAACATCCAGGTCTTATTTTAGATTCCAGGTTAACATTCAAACCACACCTCCATGATAAATCAAAGCTTGGAATTTATTTGATGTGTAATCTGTACTCTCTTCTCAAATCAAAGAATTCTCCCGATTCAGTCAAGGTCTTGTTTAGGGGGTTGTTTGATCAGCAATGACTTATTGATGCACCGTCTGGTTTAGAGCAGCACCGACGAACAAGTCTTGTATCCAAATCGTTCAGAATAAATGTTCCCCGATTTATAGCCAGGGCTCCTTGCTACGTCCGAAATGTGGATATTTACCATGATTTGAATATGGAATCCATAGATAGTTCCTTCACCCGACTTACTATCAATGAAGACAATATACTACCTACTCGTCCGAACTTCCTTGTATAAGCTCTCAATCCTGTCACCAACCTCACTGAACAATTACATAACTGATTATTTTTTCCCCTCTCGTGACTAAAAACAGTTTGTACTACAGAAAACTATGAACAATAAGACCACATTACCGCGAATTTGACTTCATTACTATACAGTCAATCTTAACAACTGACATGGATTACTAGGAATCCAAGTTAAAGTAGCCCAGCAATCAAGCAGTAGAAAGCCTCTGGTCTGGAACAACTGGTTACGATGTGCACTATAGAGCACAAATATATTCGTCAGTCTTAGTAATAACTATGAGGCAGTGTACGTGCGAGAGCCTTGTACACATATATTTACACTGCAGTCTTACTGTCCCTACAGACCGAAGTGCAACTGACGTCGTCTAACACAGTTTTATCGGGTAATTGTCTATTTCATTGAAATAAGATGTATGTTGAACATCTGATGTATGCTGAGCATTTTTGCTTTTATTTCCGATTATTGAAGATGCTGGACAAACTTTTTTATTGTTTACACACATTTTTTCTTTAGCACCATATTAGATAAGAGGTATGAAGATAATTAAAAAATAATAAGTTTGCGAAAGCTCATTTCTTTAGATAAAAGTGTTGTTTAGTTATGAAGGACATTCCTCTTATGAACGTTCACATCTCTTCTTTATGACTATAGAAGTAATTTAGCTCTGAAGCATCTCACAGATTATTAATTTCATAGAAAACATCACACATTCAAACTTCTTTTTCTTAATAAAAAATACTATATGCGTACATTTTAGAAATATGTACAGGCGGCATTTTGTCTTTCATCTTACCGAAAAAATAGTTTATTACATACTTACATCCTCATTATTACTGACATGAGCCATAAAGAGACTAAAACACTATGTCAAATGATTTTTACTACATCTCAAGAAACGGATGTTTTTTTAGTAAAAATTAATTTTTATAAAACATGAGAATAGGCTTTTGGAGGCCTGAAAATATGAAATTTTTTGGAGATTTGGTACTTGAATTTTACTTTGTTAGTAATGTAATATATAATATAAAATGTATGTTTAAAATCTATAGTGTTACTTATCATATAGGTTTTTTTCTTGAGGGTTGAGGTCTTATGATTGAAACTCCTCCTTTCGCCAACGTTTCGACATATATTTTTATCATCTTCAGGGCTGCAATATGTTTTGAAACACAATTAGCACTATTATTACTACAATTTTGATTATTTTTTTAAGTTTTTACTTACAGAGTAATAGAGAGTTAGTGATTTGATACATCTGATATTACTACCATGGATTTTCATATTGACATAAAGATATTTGTATTATATTTAATTGCTTTTAAATTATTTCAAAAGTATAGAGATCAATCATACCTTGGAAATCTCTTCCTTAAGCAACAATAGATTATAGTTTCCAATATTAATATTGTAACATTATTATTGTTATTTATTATAGTCAATATTAGTTTTAAAATCTAATTACATTAAGAATAAATAATATTTTAATTTTTGTGATTGACAGCCAATTAGAACGAAATTAAATTGTTTAATCAGATTCCGTAGTCAGATATTTCATTGTTTTAAAAAACGAATTTTATATTGCACCAAATGAATTGAAGTTGGATGATCAGAAGAAAATGTTTGAGAATTCTAGAATAATGTTGAGATAGAAATAAATAAGTCGAAGGGATTAGAGGGCGTTGAAATGTAAAGAAGGGCGAAGTCTGCGGTGACAGAGGGTAGAAAAATGTAGTCCTCTCACGTAATTGCAGTGTATAGGAAGAGGGCGTCGGTACGTGTGTCGACTGAACAGTCCTTGCTTATGCAATTAGCGACTGCGGCCTCCATCCGGCCTCGCCTACTTGTTGTTCTCCCTTTTAAATAAAGACAAGTCTTTCAACTTGTTCACCGCAGTATCAATCCGCACTATTGATTGCCTGTTAGTCTCTTACCAACGTAAGATTTCATCATGGAAACTAATCAACAAGCACACTCATTATCTGCAAAATCCACTATTATTAAAAGCATGTAGCTAAATGACACATCACCTGTGATAACGTGAGCTAGTGAATAACTAAGCTGTTAATTGCTTTACATTACCATCACTGTTCATTAATATACTTTATATATTTTATAAATATTTATATATTTTATATTTATATACTTGTTAAATTATATGTAAGAACTATTAGCAGTGACGTACCAACTATTTTTGCAACCTCCGCTGCCCTTTCATCATCCGTTAACCTTTAAAATTTCAGAAAGTCCTGAAAACATTTATTTTTATGGAATTACAATCGAGTATCTAATTTTAAGCTGCTCTTATTAATCCCAGATTTTCATTTTATTACAGGACTCCTGTACATTTACAGTCATTATCAAAGAAAACAAAAAAAAACATTAAAAAAAGAACGTTTAATTCGAAATTATTTTTGAAATTAACAATTAAGAAAATTGTTAAATTAAACTAATTAGTTACGCAAACTAATATAATAAACTTTCAAGCCCATTAAAAACTTCACTTTGAAAAACATAAAATAAATTTATTTTTAATTTTCAAATATTACAGTTAAATGAAAGTTAACCGTTTCATTAATAGCTCACTAAGGACATGAAATAGTAAAACATTATCAAACTTACCATAATACATTCATTTGTAATATAAAAAATTTCAGTTGAATCTGTTTAACGTCTAAGCATTAAAAATTAAAATATGATTAAAACTACTTGTATAATTTCATTTTTTTTCAGCTTTTCCACTCGATCAAAATTTGCCTGCCTCTGACACGTGCCTTTTTAGGCAGACCGCCTCTACCCCCTTTCACCTCCCCTGTCTTCGCCCTTGCTACGACTATTAATGCCAATTAATTGCCAAGACTATTAGATTATTGATTGATGTAATGTTAATAGGTCTTCTGATTTGTACACGCAATTGAATTTATCACTTTTCGATAAAATACATGATAGATTTTTATGTGTATGATCAGTAGATCATGCACATAAAATGATTAATAAGGTACTGATCTAATGGTTAACACATTGTTAATGTTAATTAAATAATTCACTATTATTTGAATTCACTAAGATCACTTATTTTCCTCTTCATGCATTCGCAAGCATGGGTTTCTGTGTGTTATTTACAACTATATATTTTTTTTTTCAATTTTAGTCAAGGACCAACAACGTATGCCTATATATGCCTCAGACATCAACTGAGAGAACTAAATATTTTATGTTTTCCTTTGCCTTCAATGTTCATATTAATCATGTTTATAATACACCATACATTCATATAAATGCATATGTTCACACTACATTGTGAATATGTTCCTACATGTGTCGAATTTCACCTAATCCGAAATCGTTAACATTCGCATCAATGGCTTATTAATTTGTGGCAATTTGAGATAAGAAATGCTAACTATGTTCAATCAGTAACTGAAAAAAAGACACTTACTTCTGAGTTGCCCTTCCATAATGTACCCTACTCTAATTTATCCGAAATGATCTACATTGTATTCATATGAAAAAATAGCTGTTACATATGACATTTTTTTATAATCCATAAGAGTAAAAATTATTATTGTGTTTAAAAAAATAGTGTGTACACTGATCTACTCACCTTATTTTATATTCAAACATCATTATGAATTAATGGGGCAACTGAGTCTAATCTGAGCTAAACAACTAAATTCAAAACTGATTTTTAAGGAATATACTTACTTAGGATGGAAAACTTAGAATAAAAAACTCGCTTGTTTTATATTATTTAAGGAAAGATTAAATTTTGACATGAACCACACCCTTTGGTTTCCACTTAAACCAGTTTCACGTGAAGCTTCATATTAAGATGTTATTGTTTATATTGTTAGTAAACTGGTAGTTTTAACAATAATAAGGACCTTTGAAATGCTCAGAATGTAGGAACTTGAACACAATAAAAAAAGGAAGGGTGGAGAAAAATGGAGTGATTTTGTTGAATAAAGCTTTGCAGCTCCTTATAGAAGGATATATCTATGACAAAGAAGATTGCTCTGCTTGCATGTTATTCTTCAAATATTTGCCCTCATTCTATCAGATCTGTTTAAACAAGCCGGTCTGCTTTCACTGGGGGTCACTAAAAATACTCTACAACGCCTCATTCCCTTAATTGAATAAATACTGTTCCCCTTGGACAGTCCTCTGTGACCCTCCTTGTCAGGGCCGACCTCGTGCAGACCCACTTCCCTTATAATCATTCCTAATTCATATTAGTTACAACACACTTTTTACGTATAATGTCCTTTTCGTCCATAACAGTCCAAAACATAATGGTTCTTCCCGTCAATACTTCAATAAATCTGCATTCAGCTCATTACTTTAAAATGACCTATTTTTTGGTACAATATCATTACAATCCATCAAGCGTGTACATGAAATTTTTGAATTAATCAAAAATCAATTTGACATTCTGTCACAAAGACATTTTCTATTATTTTAAAACACCTGAGAGGTTTCTTTAGGTATAGCTGGTATCAGTTTCGTTATAATCCCAAAACTTCAACTCTAGGCAGTTACGAGAAATTACAGATTGTCTAAAATATTATTTTTCCAAACAAGTGACTTTTCTATAGTGTAGGGTTAATCAATACAATAGGGCACATCTACCCTATCAACTTTTCACAAAACATGAACTTGATCCATCAAAGGATGTGGCTGCACCGTTTTGGACACACACACACACACACACACACACACCACACACACACACACACACACACAAACACATACACATATGAAAAAAATATCAATATTGCATCATGGGAACATTACTTCTTTTGGGAATAAGTGATTTTTACCAAACACAAATCAATTTTACATTATTCTGTAACAAATACTTTTCCCTCCTAAACTGTTGACTCCAGAGTGTTGAAATGTTGGTATTATTATGCGACAGATAACAGGTTAATCTGAAAAAAAACTACAGGGTTTCAAAACAGCCAAAAAGTATTTTTTGCAATAAAATCTAGAAATTTCGTTTTATGATTGATTATAGCATTAGACACGATAAGTTTTAGACTGTTTTACCGATTATAATGAAATTATACCAAACACTGTACCTATTGAATGGATGTGCTGAATACTTTTCAATTGAAATTGCATAAGTTAAAAAAAGCATTTTGGTACAGTAAATTATTTCAGGAAATTTTTTTTTTAAACTTGACGGCTAACTATATCAGTTTTGCGAACAAAACATAAAAATAATAACATATACACAAATTTAATCAAATTCTGAATACTTCGAAGGTATTGCCAAAAATCTTATGACTGCCTTTGAATTTATGGATTCCTCAAAAATCGCTGTACTTGTAGGATTCTTAAGGATTCATTTAGACATTTATTCTCCAAGTCGAATTAAGCATAAGACTTGTTTTAAGATTTAATAGAACAAATTTGAGAAAACAAGTTTTACTGATTTATCATGATAGGTAAGTACAATATAATACCTATAACTACATAAGCACGCGCGAAAAAAATGATGTATACAATGTTTTTCCCACTGCGAAGGATGTTTATGTACGGAAACTCTTGGAGTCAATCCACGTGATCTATTCTTCAGTATATCTAATAACCGAAGTAAAATCTCTGTTTTTTTAAGAGTTCCAATAATTTTTGGTAATACTAGAGTATGACCTGGTAATCAGCACATTATTTGAAGCCATTTCTCCAGTGTTCAACAAACATAACATTTTGTATTATACACTTTCAAACTACGTATTTTTTCCTCCTAAGTAGTATTCCACTTCAAGGGAGTTTATTGCTATATTTACACATTCTACATTCTTTATATTACATTGTGTATAATTGATTACTTAATTAGTGAAATGAAATTTTAAAAAAATACATAACAAGTATTAATATCAAAGTAAATTAAAACATATCCACAATACGCTATATTACAATAAATAGTAACAATACATATCAATAAAAGCTATGTTGTAACAATTTCAAATACAAGCTTTTCTATGAAATTATTAATTTATAATTGCTTAAGGTCTACTGTATTTAAGAACTTGTTGAAGTAAATTGGATAAAAGTATAGTTTTGTTTAGTGGCTAGTTTAATCCATGTGAAATTGCTGCTTTCTGAATCATATTACGTTTATATCATTAGTATATAACACTAAAAGAGCTATGATAAGTCATTAACATTGCAAAAATGTTCTATCTATCGTAAGATAACAAGTTTTACGTCAATAATCGTATTATTACCTATCACCAGGGTGAATCGACAAAAGCAGTTCATGAAGAACCCTGTGGATAATAATATAAATCATTCTTCTCCAATTCTTTTTTCTTAATGATAGTCATTAATATTTTATTGTTAATTGTATTTATCATCGAATTTTATGAAAAAAAATAAATATTCAAATAGAATGAAATTATTCAATAGTTTTGTTGTTTAATTTCAGAAAACTTTAATTTCTAAGTTAATCTTCTATCAAGGAGTAGTAAAAAGTTATACTACACTACAACTAAAATTGTTAGACACTTTGAGGATTGTCTGGTCATACATGAATAACAGTGAAATTTTATGACCAGATAATCTTCAAAGTGTCTAACAATTTTATTTCTAAGTTCGTTGTGATAGACGCTCATTACTATTATGTTTGTCATGTCATGCTAAATGTCCTTTTAAAATAATATGAATACAAACTATTGGAGAGGAATCCAGAGGAGACACCGGAATATATGGATTAAAATGTAACCAGCTGTTGTTGACTATAACTGTCAGAAAACTATTTCTTCTTTTAAATGTATTTTTCTTCAGAGTATTCGAATATTCAATCCATTTAAGATCTACATTTTCATTATTTTTAATGGAATGTGTATCCATTATATAGCCGTTCAGAGTAAAAAAGGAAATCATTTTCTCGGTTTTTGGCCAAGTGTGTGTAATTTTCTTGAGTGACACACCCACTCACCCTCCAAACTACGCACTCACATATACACACACACATACACATATGCATACATATTCGAAAAATATTAATATTACATTACGAGAACGGCACTTTTTTTTTGTGAATAAGTAACAAATAGTAACAAATATTGTAACAAATGCACAATTTATGAAATTTTATTACTGTAAAATAATGTATCTTAAATTTTCAGTTAAACTAACTGCCTTAAAATACCTGCTGAGAGTATTTAGTTATTTTGAATGATTCTAAATTTAGTAATATTAGTGACATGTAGAATATAAATGATTGTTAAAGGAAAGTTAGGAGGACGTGTGCTATTTGTGAAAGCATTAGGAGATAGTTAAGAGTTGGCCCTCAAAGTATAGCTTAGAGGCATTGGAATTGCTAACTCGAGGATATAGTGACGAGAGGGCCATAAGGGTTCACCTTGCCACCAATGTGCTCCGATTAGCAGCCCAGCAGCGCATTAGCATTGCAAATCTGTCCCCAAAAATACCCCCCCCCCCCCCCAACCTTCTTCAGCACTAATGAATTTCTAATGAATTCAGAAACAATTAGAACTGCTCGGGGGAAAAAAACAATTATACTCTCCCAGAGTTGTCCAAGAAAGAGCGGTTTTGAATTATGAATGTAAAGAACGGCAGAGGGAAACATTTGCTTTCTTGCAATAAAACCTCCTCCAGTTAGATTCATTTGCACCGACATTATTTTTCAAAAAAAAAAAAAAAAAAAAAATAAAGACATTTTCAATTGAAATATTTCCAAAGATCCTCATTTAAGTCCCTTTTTAATCGCAAAATATTTAACAGAATAAATTAATCTAAAAATAATGATTTTAAGCATGAAACTAAAAATGGTATTGCTTTAAATTAAACAATTGCTTGGGTAGCGCCGTAAAAATTAACTTTTTTTTACAAAAATAGTAAAAAAACATATTTGCATTTATACAAAAGATTATAAGTAAATTAAATTTTTGTCGACATGATTCTTATAAATTCACGAAATATTGAAATATCCACGTTTAAATATGGTATTGTATCGTGTTGTAGAAATAAAACTTTTTTTTTTTTTGAAAAAATGTTCAGGAGTGTGAAGTATCACATTTTATAGAAGGTGACAGAGATTAATTTAATGATCTAATCTGAAACACATGTTAAGCTTGGGAAATATAGTTTACAAAAATATTTTCGATGCAGGTGTAAAGAATCGATCAATTTAGGTTTGCTTGTAACAAAGTCATAACTGTTTTGAATAACAAATTCATGAATCTACAGTCCACAAGCCATATGCCCTCTTACTCCCTACATTGTGTTTTCAACTACCCTTATAAAACTGGAAAAATATGAGTATCAAGCATAAATACAAACTGGAAAATATATTTTAAATAAAAAAAACATTATTATAAAAAATATGTGTATGAATTATGTTGTATTACTTTTAAGAAAAGTGAATCACAACTGTAAAGTGTATTGAAAAGCAAAAGAGAAAATCAAATTTTGTTATGTAATTTCAAAAAAAGTTTACTAATAATATATATTATTTCAAATTAAATATTACTGTTAAAACTAATGTGTAAAAGCGGTTTTACCGAAGAAATGGTAATTTATGTAAACATTCCCAGGTAATCTGTTTGCTTTTTAAAAGCAAAGCACACTCTTGACTTTCACAGATACAAAATAATAGATAGAAATGACCAATGATATTAGTTTCACATACTTCGTCATTTTTTTAGTATGGAAAAATTAATTGGTGAGGGGATTCGATAAAAATTTTTCCAAAAAAGTATAAGAATTGCTTTGATTTTGGATGTTAACTGTGATTTTAGATGTGAACAATATTCATAAAATTTTATAAGCTGAGACGTTTTTCTATGGTGTAAAATACAAAAACTGTTTTCGAACTTTTTTTGAAATTTTTATAAATGGAAACAAGAGAACTTTTTAAGTGCTCCTGTTTGAATTGGTAGAGATGTTAAACGAAACATACATATTTCATACATATTTAGATATACATACATATACATATATGTAAAGAGTAAAACATACATATTAGTATTAGACTAGTTCAAAGTTGATTAAAATCAGAGGCACAACATTTGTTTAAAAAATAATACTACTGCAAGCCTTAACTGCACTATCAGTTGTGTGTCCTGCCCTAACAACCCCACCACAGTTCATAATTAAGCACTCATAATGAGGCACTCACATTGTTACACAACACCCTACAGAGTTGTAGACCAGTGCTACATAATTGCTCCATTTTTTTAATTCTCAACACATTTTATATATGTCACAACAATAAATAAAAATGCATCTTTTTTTTTAGTAAATTGTTCTCAACATTTCATTTAGCAACAACACAAAATGAATATTACATTTTTCTTCTTAACTAGTAAGTCTTTCTGATCAACAATCAGTTCAGTAGCTATTGATTAAGTACACAAATTAAATACCAAAAAATAAATGCTACATTTTTGCATTTGTATTTTTTTCCCTAAGATTCGATGCAACAATAACGTTTGTAGATGGCCCATAGCTATAATGGTAACTAGAGTTTGTCGGTTTTTAAAAACCGGTTTTTTGGAAAAAATTATGAAATTCGAAAACCGGTTTTTTAGTAGAAAATATCGGTTTTCGATGTATGAATAACACTTAAAAAAAATTTGAAAATCACAAATGTAGCCAAATGTGCCAAATTGATGAAAACACTGTTGCAAGTGGTTTGGTTCTTGGAATCATATCGGTCCGATTTAATAATATGGTTATTATAAATATAATATGGTTATAAAATAATATATTTATGTAAGATTGTAGTCAACGTGATTTTATTTTAAGAACAATCTTACAAATTAAATTACACGTTTACACTCCAAATTAGGAACAATAATAATAATTAAAACTGATAATAAAAATCTAAACACAATTAAATATAAAGTTCATATCAATGTCAATAAACATTAGACACTTTGCAAGGTTACACTCATAGCAGCTAGCAGCGAATAACTCTTTTTACTATTATGAAAATATTTACATCCTTATATGTGAAAATTATTCATAAACAAGGAATAATTGTTTTTAAGGTTATTTAATCCTGGTCAACTATTATTTCTTTGTTCTACTAAATTGCATTAACAATTTTACTATCAATAAAATTGAACAGTAAATAATTTCAGTCAAAAACTGCTTTTAATCACTCTAAATTTTCTGTTAAAATTTTTTGTTCGAATTACAGAATATTCGAGCAAAAAAATTTTTTTTATAAAAATTTGAAACTGGTTAAACCGGTTTTCTGAAAAAATTACTATTTGAAAACCGATTTTCTAAAATGTCGGCTTTTGTATAAACCCTAATGGTAACTCTTTCGAACAACTCTGGATTCAATAGTGACTCTACAACAGGCCTGCTCATGAATTTTCTGCATTCAAGCTACTCATGAAATGGAAAAGTCACAATGATCTATCCACTGTATTTATTTAGAAATATATATTACAAATTCTTTAAAGTTATAACGAGCTATGTAATATTTAATCGTGGATAAACCTCTTCCTAATTCTTATAAAAATGATATGTTTTTTTTTCTGCTTACTCGATCCAGCCTCCGCAGTCATTTTTGTAGCCTTTCTTTATTTTTACGTCAGAATCTGAACATCAGAATTAATTCAAATGTCAGATATATCAATCAGTGACTTGAAAAACGTAGGCTGGTGTTATTTTTAATGTCATGCGATCTGTCAATAATACCTTGGAGTTCGACTGCTAGATCACGATCGACGTATTCAGCAACTATGCTCAACATGAATTTCTTTTCTTTTTAATTCGATATTATTATAATTGATAAGATTAAAAGTTCCTCATTATTTAACTGTTTGAAAAGGATAGTTTTATGATTGAATATACGCCGATTTTTTTTGACTAAGTCTTTTTGTTCAATCCAGATAATATTTCAACTAGAGCTACATTTAAAAAATTACATAATTAAATATGTTTGAAACTTCTTGGAGAAAGATCAGCTGTGGTAAAGTTGAGAGTAAAGTAAATGATATTTAATTCCAAACAAAAACAGAAGTATATTTTTGTAAAAAATTCTATGTTTTTCTCATTAATTTGATTTGTCCTAATGTAGAATCCACATGCATATTACGCCTGGTCTGTCCCTATTACCTTTAAATATTTCTCTTATTCAAAGGACATGTTTCAATGACGAAAACCTCCATAAGTTTTAATTATAGATCAGGTAAACGAGAAGGATGTTGTAATTCTTAAAATGCATTCTTGTTTAATAGTCAGTTCATGAATTTTATTTCAATCACATGGAATTGAATATAGTGTTAGATAGAAGAACAAGCCTCTAGTAGTAAGAGGGCAGTTGGGCAAGACGAGTGTATTAATATGAAAATGCGGTGTGCACATATATCCATCGCCTATCGGCTGAAGGAGATTGATAGGTTTATTTATAAGGGCTAGGGCCTGGGGAGTGCGGAGGCCAATATTAGGGCTTAGAGGGCACTCGGCTCTGATGGCCCTTTAAGCAGTACCAGCTTAACAAGGCTCACAATGGCTTCTCCACTGGTCTGTTTCTCTCTTCTTCTAGCCAGATCGTGTTGCCTTCTCTCTAATCACATAAATACCTGTTTTGTGATAATGACGTGCGCAAAACCATTCAGCAACCCTCTGTTATCTTCTTAGAAACAAACCTCTCCCAATCTTCGCCTTTACTCAATTCATTGATAATAAAGTATTCACCAAAACTTTAATAAAATTATCATCATAAACATTCTTAACAATTATCAACATCATAGACCAGGGGTGACCATCTCCTTGATAGCCCGAACCATTTTTCAAAATTTGAAATGTTTCGCGAGCCTCAATGAACCAATGCAAAAAATACATACAGAATCATACAAAACGATAATAATTTTTTATAGTACAATAGTTCCAAAAATGAAAAGAAAACTCTAGTAAATTTATTGAGGGCCACAAATAATCCTTCAAAGGATGTTTGATAACCCCTGTTTTAGATATAGAACACAAAATGAAAAAAAATAATAATAATTTCGCTCACAATAAAACAACATAAGTAAAAAATTTTTGATTGTGAAACTGTTTCTTTTCCCTTCTAATCATGACAAAATACCACTCAATAACTGCTTGCATAGCTCTTTACTTGCAGAACTTGTATACCTTCAGACAATTTTTGTTGCAAAGACAGGCAGGTATCCCCGAATTATTTATCTAAACAAACACTTTAATTTGGCGATTTCAGGAAATTAGATCTAAAAACATTCAATATTTGATTTAGAACTAAAAGTTAAAACTAGGCCTAATGTAGGCTAGACCAACTGAACATCTGCTTTGTCATGAGTAGTTTGAGCACTGTAACATTTATGCAAACGAAACTAAATTGTTTAGTTATATATAGGCTATATACATGCGCAAATTACGTTGTCATACATGCACAAGTTACGTGAGTCATGCGACAGTTGTGGAGTTTAATAGTGGGCTAATTAATACAGGTCTGAATGGGGGTTTACGAAATTTTAACAACCGGTTCGCGGAACTCATAATATTTTAAGCATCAGTTCGCACGAACCGGCTGAATCCCGGTGAATCACATCACTGGATTACTGGGTTACTAATAAATAAAATCTGGAGTGGCCTACACTCAACTTTTCTGTAAGTAAACAAAAAAAAATCAAACTTCCTGGGTTTATAATATATTATGTCTCATTTAGGCATAATATATATGTCTAATGTTTCATCTACGTCTTTAGTATAGTGGTTAACAAATATTTTAATTTACTGGGTTGATTATGATAGCCTGTATTATCTGTGTGCTCTGTTGTCATTGTGGTTATTTTGTTGTTGTTTAAGCTGTATTTGCATAGCATGATGGAGATTGTTGTGTAGCATTGAAGATTTTGATGCGTGTGGTGCCTTCGGGTGGAGCATGCTGTTTTCTGACAAAAAAAAAAAAAAATGTCTAAATGGGAGTGGTCTATTAGCTTCATTCCTGGAGGTAGTACAGATAGTGATTGACCCACTTATCAATATATATGCTTATTTTTGTATATCACACCACTGAAGCATATGATATCATTAGTATAACTACAGCAGTAATAAAATTTTTGAAAAGGGAAAGTGCAATTTCGTGTTACGAAATAATCTGTCACAGGAGAATACTGCATTTGTTCCAATAGCCAGTGGATCTCTTAAATAGTTTACCTGACCTCCTTCATTGAATATTTAAGACAAATTTTCCCATTTAAAACTTCAACATATTCCTATTTTATATTGAAATTGTCAGAAACATCTGAACCTGTAAATGTAGTTATTATATTACATTTGTTTTTATGGAACAATTGATCTCACCTCATCCATCTGTTGTTTTCGTCCATGTTTCTAACTTCTGTAGCTTCCTAATAAGCTCCTTGTGTGATACTCGTAACTATTATGATCTCTGTTTTCGACCTAATTTATTGTTTTTGATTTTTAACCTGGATTTAATTGTTCTGAAAATAGATTTTTCGCTTCACAATAGCTTAAATTAATTATGTTAATTATAGTTGTACGGTAAAACAGGTAATTACAATTACCATCTCTGGCTCTAGCTGCAGTTCAGAAAATAGTAAAAACGTTAAGATTTATTATTAATAATGGATGTTAAAAAGGTTGTTTACAAAATTACTACCGAACGTATCGATTCATCAGTGACGTTGCAAGTTATTGAAATGAAACTAACATCCGATTGGAAAAATAAGAATGTTTTTTATAGTCCCCACACTGGATTCAAAACATTAATGAAAATATGCTAGGACTGGGTAAGGTGAGAAATGACATTTTACATTGAGGTCGATGACAAAGCCAACATGTCTCTCTGAGGCTTGGTCAAGCCTTGTTGATAAACACTGCAAAATCAGTTGTTATTATCTCGTCAGGGTCAACAGCTGCCACTCCCTTCGAGAGGGTAGTTGCCCTAAGACTAATTACTTATGTATTGACCCCACCCTCCTATTGACCACTGCCAGATGATGCCAACCCCTTCTCACCATGATTATTTCCACTATTAATCAGCTAAATAGCATCCTCATTAGCCTAATTCAACCCTTTTGCTAAACAAATATTATTTATTTTAGAATTAATTTTCAATTTTCATTTTTTTTTCTTTTTTAACAATAGCATATATTTTACAAAGCTACATTGATATCTAAGAGACCAAATAAGTAGGTCATTAAAGCGAACCTTGAGACACCTCTTATACGTAAACTCTGCCAATAATCTACACTGACAGTTCAGAGCATGTACCCAGTATGTTTATGCTAGTAGTCATGTATTACTTATTAAAATCTGGAGTGACCTACAGTCGACTTTACTATAAGTAAATGCAATATCGGACTCATTGCCAATCATTTAAGTTTAAAAGTTATTAATCTTGCATGTACATATAAAATCAAATTATCTGGGAAAGTATTCTCAAACACGTAGCTAATTACCAAAATCATTTGTTTCAATGTAGTTATATCCATTTTATAATTTATAACAACATTTCATCATTGATCCAGAATAATTTCACTTGTTGTTATTAAAATGAAGGACAGATACTTATCGCATTTTGTGCTCATCGAGGTCATATCTGTCCTATTCTGCATCCCACGTCGTTTCTAAAACAAAATCTACATATTTTTATTCTATAGTCAACTTTATAATCTTTCTTAGAGAAATATCACTTTAATTATTTGTATAACTTTTTTCTTCACTCAGCTTTTAACAATTTCGATGAATTACAGTCTGTACAAGCAAGCATTCTCCTCTTTGTAATAACAAGGTTCACCTGCTTATCTTTGCATGTCGTAACCTTGATTATTTAGAACAGGAGTTCCCAATCTTTGTTTGATTTCAGACCCAATAAGAGCTATATTACCATCTGCGTACCCCTGCTCCACCATTGGGTACCTAAAAAAACATAATAATGCGCCTGTGAATTTTCAAATGTTTGTTCTTAAGCAAATGTGAAATGTGTAAATATGAAATAATTTCATTAAATTTACAACGTGATGTCGAAAAAACCAAAATCACTAATTAATAGAATATTTTAAATCATTGAAATATAATAACAAAATAACTAGAAAAATGAGTCTAATGTTTTATAATGTTTGAATATTCTAACAATCAGGTCGCTATGCTTTGATGTGTTTTAGTTATGCTATCCTGGTATAGGCATATAAACTTAACATGGAGCGCTAACTACGTGCCATGGACCTTAAAATACTATATTTCCTCATGGAGCCCCAGTAATCCCCTATGAACCTCTGTGGGCCACTTTGAAACCCACTGTTTTAGACTATCCAGTGAATCAAGCACAACTAATCACAATAAGGTTGACAGCACCCCTCCTAAGGATAGCCTTTACTAGTCGCGATTTCAATCCTGTTAGATTCCATATTTATATTAACTGTTCTAGCGTCCGATCGTTGCATGCCATTCTATAGTTCCTATATGAATGCATCTACACATTAGTGTTGATTCTATTGATTTGAAGTTGTTTTATCAATAGCACTTTGTATATTCAAAAAACAGCTCTAACTGACTTTCTAAGCCTTAGAAAGTCTTAGGCTTTTAACGTTTTTAGTTTTATAACGTGTTTAGTTTATAAGTAAATTTAGTGTTAATAAAACAATTCAATCTATTTTGTGGGACTCTTACATGTTTTGAAATCATATAAATGAAGATTTGTCCTAGTGACGAATGTGAATTCTTTGAATCATTACTGATTTTGAGATGAATTAATCTAAAAACTATAGAATAAATTTAAAGTTTAAATTTATCATCTTTCTTTTCTGTAAAACAAGACATTTTCTCTTTTTTTAACCAAGAAGGTTTGCAACTGACTCCGCTGATGTGCTTTTCTGCAGGCTATGATCTCTATCTGTACGCTGTATTGTTCTTCATACAGACCAAAATTTGTATTTAATTCCACACAGTCAAACTTGTTACTTCTCATGTTTATTTCAATAAAGACTTTTTAATGCTGTGAGCTCATGAAATGTACATGTTATGCAATATCATATGCAATTTTAAATCTATAGAATTCCCGGAGATGTGGCTTACAATTAGTACCGATTTCTCTTAAACATGGAAAAAGTACTTAAGCCAAGCATGTATATTGGCGTAGAAAAGAATGTTACTTTGTTGAAATTTTATTCAATCAATGAACGTGATATTCATATCTGCCAAAAAGTGCTTTCAGTATTAAGAATAAAATACGAAGTATTTTATCGTACATTGAAAAATTGTTGGCAATAGATTTACTGTTCAAAGAGAATGAAGTAATAGTGTATTTAAGCTTTTGAATACATTATAAACTTGTTTTAAAGAGCATATTTTAATTTTTTAGGGAACCTATGAAGAAGGATATCTAAGAAGGGCAATTTGCTTCATCTTCCATGATGAATTAGATTGTTGGCACTAATTAATGAAATACAGTAAGAAAGGCAGCTTTATTAATCGTCTTAGCCCAGGGCCATAAAATACCCTTTATTTAACGAGACCACTTAACATTTTCAAACATATGAAATAATTTTTGCCTAAAAAATGCAAATATAAATTAGTCAGGAGTGTGATTAGCAATTATAAATTGCATGTCACAATGTTTATCACAAGTAAAATATGCTACACTTACATTTAAAAATGATGGTAATGGATAATGAAGAGAATATTTCATAAATGCCTTCACAAGAAAACAATTAATCAGTTTATAGTTGGATGGTAACAACATATGCAATAACAAAACTACTTAATATATTGGCCATAAGTCTTGTTGATGCTCAAATAATTTATCATCTTCCTAACTTTTTTTTCAAAATTTGATCGAGTCGTATTCATGTATATGTATATTCTATTATCCCTGCTTAACATATATACTATTTGTTATTAAAAACATGTTTTTTCTTTTAAATATTGATAACTTTTGTTATAAAAATTAAATTCTATTATATGGTTTGTAATGAGAATACTTTTTATTAGCGTTTTTAGTTTTATAACGTGTTTAGTTTATAAGTAAATTTAGTGTTAATAAAACAATTCAATCTATTTTGTGGGACTCTTACATGTTTTGAAATCATATAAATGAAGATTTGTCCTAGTGAAGAATGTGAATTGTTTGAATCATTACTGATTTTGAGATGAATTAATCTAATAACTATAGAATAAAATTCTAAGAGAAGAATAATTAAGTTAAGCATAGAACCATCCAGTCCATTTGAAAATGAGATCTCTAAAGATCGTCCTCAGAGAAGTTACTATCAAATTTATTGTGGTAATTAGTTGGGCAAGACTTTCTAGACAGTCAGAAATAATAAAAGTTGTGATATACAAGGATATGCAGACGACTGTCGTAATAATAAGAGGAATGCCTGTCATCTCTGGCTTTGTGCTGAAGCAGCGTCCACCGCACACTCATCAAATAAGGGTAATGCAGAACGGTTGGTTTTAAATCAAGCTAAAACACTCGTTTCACCTTTTTAAAGAAGAAAAAAACTGGGTTTCACACTGTTTATTATTACAAAATACTAAATTAATACTCTACGCGGTACAAGAATACTTTGGAGTTTCTTTAAATGAAAGACTAAACTGGAAACCATGACCACATAGAGTGACTAACGGTCTCACTTTAATAATAATAGCATATTAGATTGTTATAGATAAGCTATTTTACATTTGTTATAATTGACGAAATGAATATTTGACAACAAAATAAAGTAAAGCAAATCATTAATGCATGCATATTGTTAGTGCCACAGAGGTTAGTGAATAAGATATTATTAATGGGTTATCTATGCAAATTATAATACTTTACCAGTGAGTTTGATATTACGTCTTCACGACGGACATTAAAATTCGACCAAAAATCACTTGTTGTCTTTCTATATATTAGTGTTGAGTGTAGGTCGTCGAGATTTTTTGCTTATAATACTTACTAAATAGCTGAGTGTGATTGTAATTTTTCGCTGCTGTAATACAAGACGCAATGGAAAAGTACAGTACGAGGTGAATACTAGGAGAACGGATCATGTTATCAGTTTATAATGATTAGAAAAAATAGGATAATACATACACACCTACACTGCGCATACACGATCAAGACATACCAACTACAAAAACATTTAGGTACCATGGTGTCAACATCGACTCTGGAATTACCTTAAGGGATCATGTTGCATGCACTCTTGGCAGAGCTTATGGGGCCAGGAGTGTCATTTATCACCTTATAAAACCTGGCTCTGGACTGTCTCTCGGAACCAGGGTCAATCTATACAAGGCACTGTTGAGGCCAATAATCACGTACGGGGTGACTGCCTGGGCTAAACCGGCTGGTAAGCTGATGAGGCGTATTTACGCATATCAGCATAAAACCCTCCGGATAATCCTAGATGCACCCCGTTACGCCCCGAACGAGTTCCTCCACCACGAGGTCAAACTGGAGCGCCTGTCCAGGTTTATACGAAATTTGGCAATTAAGGAAGACTGTAGCAACGCGGACTCCACTAACCCGCTGGTAACGAGCATCAAGACACTCCTCACTGAAGATGTTCAGAATGAACAAGATCAGCTGCCGAGGAGAGCTGTGGCTTCGGCTGAGGAAGAGGAAGACTCAGAAGATTTGACACGGATTCTTCAACAAAATTACTGACCTTGTTATATTTTACACGAATAGTACATTACCACTATATTTTATATTTTATACTACTATCATAATTAATATAGTTATTATAGTTATTATTAATAATAAGTTAATATATTATTATTGTTGTTATAGTTATTAATATATTTAATAATTTAAATTATTTTATTATTGTTGTTATTATTTAAACTACTATTAGTGATATTATTCTTATTAGTAGTCTCACCATATATTATTATTATTATTATTATTATTATTATACTATATTTATAATTATTATTCCTATTATTAATACTATTATTATTATTAATAAGCTTAAGACTTAGGATTAAGTTATTAGTTTGTAAGATACATTGTACAATAGGGGCTAAAGCCCGGTGGGCGACACTTAGTGTCCCCCGTACGGCTACCCCTGAAATCTGTAAATTGGGAGTAATCCCCAATAAAGAATTTTCATTCATTCATTCATTCAGGATAATACATTATTGCGTATATAAATGTATAGAGAAACATCAATGAGGATTATTACAGACTTTCATGACCCAAAGTGAATACCAGAAGAAAAACTAGAAAATGATTGTACACTTGATGGTGGTCTGCAGGCAGATTGCCAAACTAACCTGCTTCCAGCCTTGTGAGTGCCACTTTCCAAAGGGAAAGGGACCTTGATGAATGCCTCCTCAATCGATGCACTCGAGTGCGACTTCACCAAGCGGAATTAGCGCCCAACAGGCCAGTACTCTTCTCCCTACACAAGTAATAATAACCAGGCATGTTTGCCGGGATTACCTCTAAATTGACTCAGCCACCAACAAAGCCCCTGCCTTGATTATTTTGATTCCGTGCCAATGGAAGCTAAAGGGGGGATGGGGGAAAGGTCTTTTTCAGAACCAGCCACCATCTCCAATTACTTTCTCACCCTCGCCCTCTTTCTTTTAAACAAAATCCTGACGCTCTCTTCACGCCTTATTAACAAACTGATACTCCTTTCCCTTCAATCCTTCCACCATTTCCACTTCTTCTGCAGCAACAAACCTCAAACGCAACAAATAAATTTCAATTTTTTAACCCTATAAAAACATCCTTATTACTTATAACAAAGGTTTTCACTTATGCAAATACTCAAAATATAAAAAGTAAGTGAAAATGCCAGAGTTTCAACTAAACTTTTACAAAAGTACCTATGGATGAACTCTTCAGTTTTGCATTAACAACATTATTATTTAATAAATCGTTCATCATCGACATTATATTAACTATAAAAATAAAAGTGGTGTGTATGTAACGTGGTGCAGATGCTGTGCTAATTAGATTTCTATAGCAAGGAAATAGGTTTCCTTTTGATAAATTCTTTAAACATACTCTATATAAAACAAGTGTAGAATATGTTTTATATCATCACTTTTTTCATTTTTCTAAACAATTCTTAAGTGAAATTATCAGGAATGTAATCTTGCACTGATGGCAATATTTTACGTAGAGCTGGAAATTTAACGACCAAAGGCTGTATTAAGTACATTTCATTATTCGTGTATATAGATCTGTCTCACGTCTTTAGTGAATGAATGACAATAGTTTTCTTTGCTTTATCATTAACACTGTGGTTCTACGAAAGTGTATGTATGTCTGTGAAAGCTTGCTTATTACCTAGGAGGCAGGAGGTAAAGATGGGTGAGTCACCCTAGAGACGCTCCCCTGTCAAAGCCTGACGTCCTAATGACGCCAGGATCCCAAACGTGTTTTATTAGTCCTTTCATTAAGGACAGTATCAAACTTCACAGGCTGCTTTCGATAGTTAATTAAAACTTGGTTACCGAGGAATATATAATATTACACCTTGGGAATAGCTAACAGGCGCCGGGCCAGCGTCGTTAGACAAGTTCCGATCCTGCTTCCTTATCTGTCGCAATTAGTGCTCACTAATATCCTTGCTTCCTCATGTTCCAGGCGTTTCGCAACAAACTGTATCATATTTCTTCATTTTCTATAGTTATCTATTATAAACATAAATTAGGGTTCGTTGATAGATTGGAATCTGACGTGGTGAACAATCAACTTTACTCTAAGTCCATTAGCTGAAATGATAATAAATGAATATAATTGTTTTATTTCATGTAGGTGTTACGTTTACGTACGTAGCTTTGCTAACGTCAAAAATCATGTAATTGGTATGAATCTATAGAATATTCGGTGATTATTTGGATGATGCAGTTAATAAAAGAAATAATTAACTGAAATCAACAGAGGGTCAATGCAAATATAGAACTGAACCGCTGTTCAATTCTATGTTCAAGATTTTGATTTATTAATTAAAATTGTGAATCATGAAATAACATTTTGGTTAATACATACTAGGTTAGATTAAACCACATTGTGGTTTATTGCAATAATATAAATCAGGATAAGAGCTTATGATATGAGTCGCTCAAGTGTTGGATCTAAGATTTGCAATAATAGTAGGTAGCATGTATTTGAGAACAGTATACGCAGTCCTAGGGAGGTAATAATCAGTAAAAATTTGAAATAAATACGAAACAAATGTCACACTAATTTTTGGGAAAATTCAGAAATATGGCAAATCTCCGTGCCGTGATGTGGTATAAGTTCTGAACCTATTCGATAACAGGTCACACAAAGAAAGAACAGGACTTGTTTTTATTTCATTTCTATCAGAGAAGGTAAAATGATTTATTTTGAAATATAGCCATATTAACGACTCTTTATAACACCAAGGGAAAGAAAAGCGACTTTTTAAAAAAAAACACTAGCATGCCATGAAATTGCCAGTACAATAATTTTATAAAAGACCAAAAATGTAAAATATAATTCAAAATTGAAAACATTCTTTGACAAATAATAAATGAAATTATCTTACATCTAAAATTAATAATTATCTTCAAATGACATTTTTTCTTACATGTTTTGATATTTTTCAGGCAAAATGGGAATATTTTCACGTTTAAATGGGAAACTTTCTTAAATCTTCATTGTAGAAGGAGGTCAGATAAACAAACTATGTAAATGATCCAATGGCTATTGAAACAGAAGGTATGTTCTCCTATAAGAGTTTGTTTCGTAAGACTTCCGCTTTTGACAGGCTAAATGAAGCCCAAAGTGGTTTTGATATCTACTAACTTTCCTAGTCATAATCAAATATATCGGGTGAGTAATAATCTAAAAGATATCGGACAGTTGTTATATAGTTGGTGCTGGCTTATTGTAGATTTTTTACCGAAAAACACCACTGCCAAAAGTACGGTTATTGTCAAACTAAAATAGTGTGACCATTCAACATTTCTAAAACCTAAAATCCTTTCCAAATAAGCGAAATTTGTTTGTTAAAACAGATTAAATAAATTACCTAGATTTGCTATTTTATTAGCTACCTGTAGTTAATAAATGCAAACATTATTAGCACAGTTATTATTAGCACATCATTAGTCACCAGTGATGGGTGACCATCACTGGGTGCTTGGAGCTCACTGGTATAGAAGTCACTGTGATCCATTAGTAAAAAATATTAACAGTACTCTTCAAGATCACTTTAGAAAGAGGTAGGCAATTTAATGATGTGCTTTCTCGGTGAGCACATATAGAAGTGGCCATCTGGTATTTGTGGAAGATCTCTTCTTCAATAAACTCAATTAAGGAAAAATATAAATCTCTTTCCATTAGAAGCATCCCACTTCTGACTTCACGAACCAACCAGAGTAAAAATGTATCTGAAAATAAATGCTTCTTACTTACATTGAAAACTGCGCGAAAATGTAATTCCATAATTAAGTAAACATTTTGCATGTTATGGTCTTTCATACATTACTAACAACTATTTTATTTTCTAAATCATCAGTTGTGTAATCCGTAATTGTGTGGTATTTACTCATTCTGAGGTAAAATGGATAAACGAACAAAAGTCTCCACACAAATGAAGTTTTATTCAAGATCAACGCGTTTCGAGCACTTTGTGTTCTATAATACACATAGTGTCTTTGTGACACTATAATACAAATTAACTGTAACTGATTGGATATAATTTGTATTATAGTGTCTTCCTGATGATGAACACAAAGTGTTCGAAACGCGTTGATGTTGAATAAAACTTCATTTGTGTGGAGACTTTTGTTTTTTTATCCATTTTTACCTCTGAATATTTTATTTATTATTGGGCATTGTAAAGTTGAAACTTCATAATTAAGGCCCACAACATTAGTATATATCATAACATATAAATGTTGCTATATGACTAACTTTCTTGGTTAACTAGTAAGGAGTGCTAGGAGTGGGACAAGAAAGTCTTAGCAGGTGTATATACCTAACTTTACATTGGAATATGGCTGTTTCATATTAAAATTTTCTTATGTGGAGACGTAATTCTTGAAATCCCCCAATATAAGTAAATACCGCACTATAACAGATTGCACAAGTAATGAAATTGCAATTTTTTTTAATTGGAAAGGATGTGGCTTATATGGGTAGCAAAATTGTTATAAAGAACGAAAAAGTCACTTTCCTGCTTCAAAAATACGTTAAAACTATTGTATTGTACATCAGCAATCCTGCATCCAACTTTAACATTTTTTAAACGGTGCAACATATATATTATTCCTATACTTTTAAGAAGTTAATAACTTCTCTACCGAGTACCTCCTACACATTTAATATTATTTATTTAATATTATACTTTAATAAGATTATTATATTATTATAATATAATATTATATATTTATATCTATAATATAATAATTATATTAATTTATGTTATAAATTGATATTATTTATTTAAACATTTATACTTTATATAAGCATCAAAAAGTACTGATTATTACATCTGTATAGTATAATAAAATAAAATAAAATTGTCTCTTTTTTGTTTGTAAAATAATTTAACACTTCTATTAATAAGGTGATATTTCTGAAAGGAATTTATTCCTTTTGATAAATATAATCATTTAATGAAAAGTAAATGCCTTGAATGTTATTCAGTAATTTCTATTAATAACAAAGATCTCATATATATTGCTTTAGTTTACTTAGTAAACTAAAAGTAAGGTAACATGGTACAAGTTGTTGAAGTTTTATGTGAGACCTTTAGGGCAGAAGACTTGATAAATAGCGCGGACGGGCAGCATAAATCGGTGAAGGGTGACCATCCTGTTTTTACCTCCTGCCTTAGAGAACAAACCCATAAATAATTAAATTAAAAAATAAATGGCTTATTTATGCGCATGCATTAGCAAAATCAATAAGAACTGTTCGTTCTCATTCAAAACTTGAAATACCACTACTTTTCTAACGGTGAATATACAGAACAAGTGTTTTAAACCATGTTTCAAATCAATTGTCTTTAAATATGATCAAACAATATATTTTTATTATGGATTAAAGGAATGTAAAAAAACTAGAAAGGCTTTCATTGTCTTTAATTTAAATAAACCAAATATGGGTTGTTTCATAAATTAACTTGAAAAATTTGTTATTGCTTTAAATAGTACATACCGTGAAAACAACCTTTCGAAGTGATGTTTTACTTTGTAGTTATTTTTATAATTATATGCTAGAGCATTATGTAACGAATAGACTATTCGTTGAAATTATATGTACCTAATATATATGACAAATACCAAATGATATTTATACAGATGTATATATGTTATATATACCATACAGTATATATACCAAATTTTGAAGGTTACGATATGACTACTGTTTAAAAAATATAAATTTTTGATCATATTTTATCGAAATAATATTTAGTCTAAACCTATCTATACTCTACAAAGGGAATGACCATTCAATGTGAACAGGTATCCTACATTCTTCAAAGACAGTTTTTTCGTAGCAGTATATTAAACAACAAAAGTGTAGCTTGATGTAATATAGACCAGTGAGTTCTTTTTCATCTGCAATATTCCTTCTTGTTTCTCTGAGTGTGTTAAGAACTTTAGTTTCTGATACTCACTACAGGCTGGCTCCTGTTTTTTCTAACTTCTAGTTTTATTCGACTAGATTAATTATGCTTTATTTGATCAATATATACAACTATGTACAATACAAAAATTTATCAGGACTCGGCCAGTTCTTCAGGTTCAAATTAAATTCTAATTGCCAACATTTCGGCTTTTATTTAAATCCTTTTTATAGGCCTACAAAATAGAGGAAATATAAGAAATAATAAAAAAAAACAAACATACATAAAAATGCAAAAGTTATAAATAAGAAAATACAATAGAAATTTTGACAATAAATTAGTGAGATAACTTACAGAAGTATAACATTTTGAAACAGAACATCTAAGTATTACATTTGAGATTATTTTACAAAGAAATCACTTTGTGGATTTCACAACTATTTTTCAACTATGTTGTTAGCTGGTTTGCTTCAGCTACTCGCATGCTTAGTCAACATGAATCAGTTACTTTTTTAAAGAGTAAATTCTTACAGTTTTTGAATTCAGTTTAGAGATTTTTAGATTAAACTTTAACATCAAGTTTTTTCTCCATCATGAAAAGGGTGTGCCAAGAAAAGAAGCTCTCTTTTAATGAATGTTTTAAATTAATTATAACCTAACCGCTTATTTAAATAACTGTAATAGGAATTGTGGAGTTCAGAATAAGAGCTACTGATCAGTAATGTTAGCCGTTTTTCTTTAAATTTGTTAGGTTCTAGATGCTTCTTGTAAAGAAATCGCAAGAATATTACTGCTGATTATATAATTTAAAGTTAAATTATTTTTACTTGAAACTTTACATCTTATATTTGACAATATATAAAATATGGTTATTTTAATGTATATTTTCTATAGTAGTTGAAAGTATTTTAACACGACATTCTTAAATACGTCAAACACGATGTGACTAATCCTCATTCAGATCCGACAAACTTTTTTTTTTTTTTGAAGGGTTAAAGTCAAGTTTTCATTAGAGATGAAAGTCATGAAGACCATACTGAGGACTACGTTACACAGGTCTTCAAACTTTTTAAAGTTAATACCACCTGAACGTTTTCATAGTTAGCAGATGTTTTTATGCTCGCAATAATAAGCCATGTTAAAACATACGTTTTTTTAATATAAAACCTCTATGGTTTATTCTATATTCTATTCTATATATATTCTATGGATAGTGTGTCTATCCATCGTTAAAGTTGTCACATAGCTAAGATCAAGTCAGAGCCATTATCAAGAGAGGAATGCGTGATACACGTATAGAACTAGTCAAGTTCAGACTGTCATTTACTTGAACTCAGTCATCGCATCACTCGATATAGAAGCCATCAGTTTCCTCTACATTTAGCAGCAATAATAATTGCAGTTTTTGTTCCTTTATTTTCTTTCAAAAATGAAGTATCTGGTGTTGATGGAAATCCTACGATTTTACAGTTATCGTTAAGAACTGGTGGCAGTTCTTCTGAACCAGGAATTAGATACATGTGGATACAATGTAATAACTAAAAACTAGTTTTACAAGTTGAAAATGTTTTTTTCACATATTAAAATTTCTATGCTTTTATAGTTGACTCTGAAGCATATATATATATATATATATATATATATATATAAGTTAAAAATCCAGCAAGAGTAACACATAGAATAAAGAAACACAGTTACAAACTCAAATTATCTGGCAACCATCTTAAGGAAAAAAGAGAAAGGGAGACCAAGCACGTTGTAGACGCAACAGCTAGTAACCCAATAAAACCAAGAAATATGATACTTGGTTTTATGAGTTCAAAATATAATGAAATAATTACATTCATCAGTAAATAAATGACGTTTGGTGTCTCATAGGTGATTGTTATTGATTTTCAGGAAGGAAACTTTAAACAAAAAAAAAAGTTTAAAGTTTATAAAATTTATACTTCAGTAATAATATCACGTTATTTTCCTATTTCTTACCAGCCTTAGGAAAAAGAAGTAGAAAAGGAAGAAAGAAAAAACACAGCAGTGGAGACGTGAAAGCGTCCACCGACCGATCAAAGTTATAAATATATTGAGTATATCAAAAGTATTGAATGTTTTAATGTTTCGTATTCAATCTTGTTCAGGGATGAATGATTCGAATGACAAAACATTTTACACCTTTATTTAGTAGTAGTTGGTAACACTGAATGGTAGTTGGTCACCCTGATTAGTAGTTGGTAACACTGAATGGTAGTTGGTCACCCTGATTAGTAGTTGGTAACACTGATTGTGTATTTGTTTACATTGTTTACATGACTCAGAATTTTTTTCGGATTAGAGGTTTAATGAAAGAACTTTAAATAATTTAATAACTTAATATGAGATGCAAAAAATAAAATTCAACATGTAGACAATCAACGCTAATAAAACACAATTTATGATGCTTTCTATGGTATGATGGATTTGCCTCACAAAATGCCCTAATCAATCTATATGTGTCACTCTTGAACAAAACTTAATATCAGGTACAATCTTTTTGTTTATGAATCCAGTATTAACGTATCCAGTATTTTTATTATTCTTTTCGGATAGCTCATATCTATTATTTTCAAAATGTTTAAGCTTCCATGTATGAAAGTTTTAAATTACAATAAAAAGCTGGCTTTGAATTTGATTTGAGTATGCAAAACTGGCTAATTACTAATATATTTTTTCTCAATATACATTTACAGCAACCTCATAACAGAGTACAGTACACAGGGAAATGATAACACTGGCTCAGAGTTAATTGGAAGTTTGACAAAGGAAAGGAAAAGTGATTTTATAAAAAAAATTAGCATGACATAAAAATTCCTGGATAATAATTTTATAAAAGACCAAAAATGTAAAACATAATTCCAAATTGAAAACATAATTTGAAAAATAATAAATTAAATTATGCTATATCTTAATTTAAAAAGTATCTTAAAAAGACATTGTTTCTTACAGGTTTCTGACATTTTTCAAGTAAAATAGGAATATTTTTAAATTTTAAATGGGGAACTTTGTCTTATATTTTCAATGTAGAAGAAGGTCATGTAAACTATGTAAGAGATCCACTGGCTATTTGAACAAAAGCCATGTTCTACTGTAATATATAATGTACCATTTAGGCATATAAATGGGAGATGTTTATTAGTCTTTCATTACTGGAGGTAGTACAGATAGTGATTGATTCACTTATCAATATATATGCTTATTTTTGTATATCACACCACTAACGCATATATCATCAGTATAACTGCAGCAGTCACAACATTTTTGAAAAGCAAAAAGGTGGATTTCGTGTTATGAAATAACCTCTTACAGGAGAACATGGCTTTTGTTCAAATAGCCAGTGGATCTCTTACATAGTTTACATGACCTTCTTCTACATTGAAAATATAACACAAAGTTTCCCATTTAAAATTTAAAAATATTCCTATTTTACTTGAAAAATGTCAGAAACCTGTAAGAAACAATGTCTTTTTAAGATACTTTTTAAATTAAGATATAGCATAATTTAATTTAAAACTTGTAATTTAAAACTGATATGCAAAAATAAAACAAAATAGTTATTTACGTATGTTTTTAGGTATCAAATTAACAGTCTTTGCTTTTATTTGTATTTATTTTCATACGCGTAATCGGACAGGGCAACTAGTTTATTATTTCTTTTACGAATAAATAATAGTTTCTGCAATGATAATGATCAATAAATCGTGTAATAGATTATTTTCTTGAGGTAGTAAAGCCTTGTTATCTGTTTTTCTAACTATTCAACGAAATTGTTTATTATATGGAGTTTGATAAATAGTTGCTGTGAGTGATGACAGTGCGCTTGTTCCGGGAGGTTGCAGTAGTAGAGGGCTGTTTCTTTTTATTTATAAAATTGTCGGTCTGTAGATAACTTGAAGAGAGACCAATAAGGTGCAGTGATGGAGCGACTCATTGAAAGATACAAATGATGTCCGATGAAATAGAGAAATAAATGTGGTTGGCAAGGGGAGGAGGTGTGCAGCTTGATTGCATTCGCTGACAACTTCATTTCCTCCCTGTCGCCATTTCTCCTTCGCCTCCAGACGAACAAAGCCCAGCTGGTCAGCTGGTCAGCGCTGCCTCCCGAGACAACCGCCACAAATAACACACCTTCTTATCCACTATTCAACTCAATACTGACATCTTCATAAACAAGTCCTAAACATATAGTCATCTTTTAACAAACTTGCTAGAGTGTAGCAGGTATATTAATTCGTCACTAAATAAAGAAACCACAGTAATAACACAGGTAACGTACATTAGAAAAATTACTCATACGCTGGGACCCATGAAATCACATACAAGAATAATCAGTCTTGTGCCTCTCTGGAGTTACTTATTACTTGGTTACTTCACAACAGAGAAGTAAGAAACAGACAAGAATTACAGACACGAATTGTTTTAGGTATGATTTACAAAAATCTATAACCTCATAAAGGAAATTAGCTTGCATTCTCATGGAACATGATCAAACGTTCCAAACCCCCTATAATGCAGAGTCTCCATTATTCATACAAGGTTAATTGCAGCTAGTCATAAATGGTGCATAAAAGAATAAATATGGTTTTGATATTTTTTTTAAATCTTACTATCTTCATTTATTAATTTTCAAAGAAATTTTCTATATTTTCATAGAATTAGCTGTCTAAGATAAAATAGGTCCCTTTTGCATACATACAAATGATTAGCTGTGTTGAAAAACGGATCCGGCTGCAGATGGGTGTGACCAATAACTGTTTTATTAGTTACAAACTTACATTTTTTTTAGTACTCTTATACATATGCAGTTGTCTCAAAGAAAACCGAAAACTTTTAAATATATTTCATATATTTTTTTTACATTATAAAAATTATATAATAGATTTCTAATACCCAATGTGGTAATATTGGGGTAACTGCTAACCTAAAACCTTCACTTGAGGTTATAATTTAATTTTCCTTATTTTTTATGGTACCACTCAGAACGGCTTATACCCGACTCAACCAGAAGGTTAAGTTGCGGTCATCGATGTCATAATCTTCTTCAAGCGAAGTAGATATATGACTGCCTCACGCTCAGGGCATAAGCCTACAGTTCATCCTCGTGGCCTTTCAGTACTAGACAGTTCTGTCGTGTTAGTAGAGAATACAACTACAGAAATGATCCTGTGGAAGTATGATCTCTAACAATTTCGGGTTCATTCAGTCGACAAACTCAAATTCATTTATTCAAAACAAACGAGTTCACATTTAATAAAAGTAATATTTTAGACTTTCATTATTAATTTTACAGATTTTACTCATCTATTTTCAGGGAAATAAGTATTTTGAAATGTTTTATTATACGTGTAAATTTATTCTATTAAACAAAATGCATATTTCTTACGTTTTTATAATAACTGATATGAGAACTGCAAGCAGCGCTCTCTATGTGCTGATTGCGTAACTCGTCCACTGCTATTCTTGGACGAGTGACTTTAAATTATTTTTAAAGTCTACGATGACTATTATATACTCAAAAATATATAATTTGTATTCAAATTATAAAAAAGTTTTTAAATTAAAGTAACTGGCTACGCAAACAAATATAATAAATTTTCAACCCCATTAAAAAAATAGTTTGAAAAATGTAAAATAAATTTATTTTTCATTTGCAAATATTACAGTTAAAAATTAATTTACAAAAACAGTATTATACACATAAAATATAAAAAGAATATCGACCTTAAAAACTGATTTTGGTATAAAATTTCAGATTTTTTGTTAGCTTTTTTTACGCCCTCAAAATGCCGCCTCCTGGTACGTGCTCCTCGGAGCAGACCGCTAAGCCTCTCTTGCTAAGCTACAGGTTATTTGGCTCCAACCCTTTTTTTACCTGTCCATAGCCTCATTCCCCTGTATTTGCTTTCACGAGTCATCTTCAGCAGGAGAGAAGACACCCTTAAGGAGCACAACAACACTGAAGAATGCTTTCGTTGTAGTCGCAGTAAAAGTGTTGCAAAATATTAAGAGAAGGGACAAAAAATAAAACAACTAATAATTAAAAGTAAATAATATGATTAGAGCAAAAAATAAATTCAAATCAAATACAAAAAGTCAGAAAAAATAACAAAATTAATAATAAAAAATAAACAAACAGAGACGAATTCAAAATGGTTTTTTTGAATATATTAATATTTTGAATATTAATAGAGCTGTATACAAATTTGAAACAGAATTAAGAAATATTAAAAAAAAAATATATATTCGTGACATTGGGTCCAGAAGTTGGCACCAAGAAAACAGATTTGTGCCTTTCTGAAGCCCTCAAGGTGACAATGGTGTTGAAATCGAGGATCTCTCTTTATGTTCTTTGTGAACGGAAGCAGTCAAAAAGTGTTGAAATAAGGTTGCTGTGCTTACCGACAGAAGCCCTACAAATAATAATAATACAAAGAGTAACTGGATTGGTTTCTATCTTGTCACTTGCTCTCCATCTTTCTTCTCTTGTGTCTTCAAAACTGTTCATCATCATACCGTTTGAGTTTTCATTTTTTGTTGTGTTTATAGTAATTAATTTCATATGTTCTATTAATCCACTAATCATATGATATGAAAGCCTTCTAAATTTAGTCACCTAAAATATAGACAAGCGGTAAGACACTGTGACCTAACATAAGTGACCTTATCTTTTACAAACAAACCACCTTAAAATTTAACAAAAAAAAAAATAAAAAAAGTTTTTTGCGATTATAATTTTTGCTAGCTAAAGTAGTTTGAAAGAATATTTCGAGTTAAACAATAATGGAATTTGGAATGCCAACTACGAATAACTAGGTGGCAGACAGTACCCTCAATAGCAAAGGACATTTAGTCCTTTTTATCTTCATGTGCAATAAAATCAGCACTTATAAATCATCAATAACAATTGGATCGTGAAATAAAATAGAACAAAGGAGACAAGAGGCAATAAACTAGATTCAACATTCCCTTGTGCCAGCAGCCTGCCGTATCTCTTAAAGCACTAACTAGTAGGTTTAAATTCAAGTTTAATTTAATCATTTGAAAACACTATTGAAATGCTGATTCCGACTCAGTTAAAATTCTATGTTTATTTAAAACAAAAACAATAAGATTCAAGTTCAGATTGTGCAAAAAAAAACTGAGAATCTAAAAACATTGCAAAGTAATGGAAATTAGGTTTGAGATTTCTAACTTTAATTTGTTTTATTAGTTGACCAGGAGTGTTTTATTTCGTTTTTGTTTAAAAAATCTACTAACACCTACACTCAACTTGACTATAAAGTAATATTACTATAAGTAAGTAAATTATAGTATTTACTATAAGTAACAAATATTTACAAAAAGTATTAGTAACAAACTTTTTGTCAACCAAATGGGTTTTGAAAATATTTTAAATAAAATAATTTTATTTAAATATGGTGTAGACATAGTATCAGGCGTTATCGTAAATATTATCAAAATCATATTAGATTGTTTATTGATTCGATTTTTTTTTTGATGTGGCTATATCTTATCAGTAATAAAAAAACTTTCAATCATCAATACTGGACGATCAGAATGTTATTACTATTAATATTATTGAAATGACAGACTGGGTCTACACATTGCTGTTATATCTTTCCTATGTGCTTCTTTCTCCTGTTTCTAAAATCAAACTTTAGATTTTAAGACCTTTAATGATTTAATTCTCCTTGAATTCTCCTCAGAAAAGTGTCTTTCACTTCTATTGGTTTCATCAACTTCTATGATTTTTGATAACTCTTAAAGGTCTTGCATTTACGTAGAATATAATAAAAATTTTGAAAGCCCCTTCAATATACAGTCAAATTTAATTACAATTCCATAACATAAATAATCTTTTAATTGACAATCAATCTTCAAAATACATCCGAATAAAAATTAATTAATAGTTTTCAGAATACGTTCTTCTTCAATTAAGGATCAGAAAAAAGTAATAATACACTACAACGACTAATGTTAGTGCACTCTTTGAGGGTTTTGTGGTCAAAAACTTAGTTACTAATCATAAATTATGTATTTTCATGTAGCGTTGATAATGAAAAATTAATTTTCAAAACGTGGAAAGACAGAGTTGAGTTTTTGACCAGACAACCCTCAAAGAGTCCAGTAACTTTAGTTGTTGTAGTGTATTTGTTCTAAAAATGTTGCACATATCCTCATGAAGAAGTTTGTGTACAGAAAACCTGAGGAATCTGAGAAAGAATACGAATTCCATTTGTTCACGATGGTAAATTAATCAACATATTTGTGTCACGTAAGTAAGTATCTACAAAGAAGGCAAAATAAGGAGTGGTACCTTGATACCTGAATACCTGGATAGATACCTGAAGCATTTTATTTTTCTGTATATTGCTTCCGTATTTACCCTGTGCTTTTTAGAGGAGTTAAGTATATTTCACTTGTTAATTAAATTATACAAAAACCAACATTACAGGATTGTTTCTTGGTCGGAGTTCTTCATTTTACCCTACATAGGTTTATTCAAATTTGTAAATGTAACGAGTATCTGAAATCGTACAGGTTTAGAAATAAAAACTTTACGTTCTCTCCATTGAACGCTGTGCGAAATATTTTCCATACTCTTGGATATTCTAAGCTTTCGACCAATATCTGAGCTCTAGGTATTCAGAATACTGTGTTCGATACTGTTAGACACACTTGAGTACAAGTTGAAATACATTTCACTATAAATATAGGCCAATGATTAAAACGGAATTTACCTGGTATGCGAATGGTTCAGGGCGATTTTGTTAGAGGTTAACCGCTACTTATAAGAACTACGGAATGAGTGGATTTACAAATCTAATTATTCATATGAAACAGATAAAGTAAGAAAAGTTGTTATTTAGTGGCATAGGATTTAAAATAAATTTCTTTTGTAAATCGGTATATCATTTTCATGTAAACATCATTATGAAGTATTAATTACTAATATAATATCAATTTGTTAAAGATAATAAGAAAAAAAAAACCTTTTCCAAACAGATAAAGATCTCCCAAAGAAGAATTATTTCTTCCATAGCCTAAATTAGCGACATTTTCTTCTTTTCTATTAGGAAACAATAAAGGTTGATGTTTCTGGCTGAAAATGATTTGGTGGTCCATTCATTCCTCTAGATCCACCAGTGGACCTTTCAATTTTTCCCTCCAGATAAACTGACATAATGATATTTACATCTCCCTTCTTTTTTAGACTCGACAGGAGGGAAAAAAATTAAGTTTCCCTTTTTGTGAAACTCTTCTTCTCCCCCCTAAGGCCTTATATATACGGATTTGTCAAAACGACTCAATATTCAATTATTTCAATCCAATTTAACTGTTAATTATTTTTTTTTGTATGGCTCTAAAAAAACTTTATTCGGTTCCCAAAGACAAAGAATGTCTAAAGAATTATGAAATGTCGTCTCTTTAATATTATTATTGGAAGTTAAAAGATAATAAGATAGTAAAGATTATATTTGTAATAAAAATTCTTCAATGAGTTATGACTAACACTAACATTAT
This sequence comes from Hermatobates lingyangjiaoensis, assembly GCA_026182355.1. Lineage (NCBI taxonomy): Eukaryota > Metazoa > Arthropoda > Insecta > Hemiptera > Hermatobatidae > Hermatobates > Hermatobates lingyangjiaoensis. Next base: position 7,047,531 of record JAPFBL010000253.1, read on the forward strand.
TACTAATATTGACTGGAGGAAAATTATGTAATTTATTATTTTGAAATATATAAATACATTTTGAATTATATATAAGGGGGATGTGATAATTATAATTTTAATGGATACAAGCTCTTTTAAATGTGAGGTGTCTTATGTCACCTAACTTGTTACAGGCATAGTCTGAAAAGATAGGGCGTTGTCTACTTTAAAGTAATAAGTATTTATTTATACTTATTTATTTATTTATACATCAGTATACATTCATAACATAGAAAATTAGCTTTAGTTATTTGTCAAAACTTGAAAAGGTTAAATTTATGTTATTTGTGTACTAACTGTTTCAAGCATGCCTATGCAAAGGAAATGAAATGAATCAGTTGACTTCTATGAGACTTTCTTCATCATGACTTGGATTGTTGTTATAAAGTGCCGCACGATTTCTAGAGTCCTAATCATAAGCTTAGTATGCTCGTACCACCAGTCCTAATTGTAAGCTTAGTATGCTCGCACCACCAGTCCTAATCATAAGCTTAGTATGCTCGGTCTAACAGTCCTAATCATAAGCTTAGTATGCTCGCACCACCAGTCCTAATCATAAGCTTAGTATGCTCGCACCACCAGTCCTAATCATAAGCTTAGTATGCTCGCAACACCAGTCCTAATTAATAACATTCTTTTGTCTGCATGCTCACATTAAATTGTCCTTACGCGTCAAATGTGCTCATTCAAGAAATATCCACATTTTTATTACATTTTAAAATTTATTACATTTTTAATGTAAAATGCTCTAACACATTGCTGAATTTTTACTAGTATGCTGCAACAGTTCTGTTTGATCCAAGTTAGGGTTGCTTACCTCCTGGAACATTTGCCTTAATTAACATAAAGCTTATATGCTAACACCATTGGGTTTTGTGATACAGGTAAAAGCGTAAATAGTTGGCTTTTAGTGTCATTCTGAGCAGTTCCTAATCCTGCTGAATGTCCGCTTTATGGTATGCTTACGCAACATCGTGGTGTATTAAAAGCAAAGAGCCACAAATGCTCATGCTTCAGAACAGTCCTAATCATTAAGACCTCACTTCATGCCCGCATTCACCATCCGGAATATCATTTACTTATTTATGCACTCGCATCACTCAGTCCTAATCATAAGAACTTTATTTTATACTCGCACCACCAGTGACCTAATCATGACTCAGTATGGGTCATCGCAACCACCAGTTCCTTATATTAATGCCTAGTCATGCTTCATAGAACACACAGTCCAATTTAATAACATTAATTATTAGTCACATGCTAATCACATGTAAATTGGTTCTTACGCGTCAAATGTGCTCATTCAAGAAATATCCACATTTTTATTACATTTGAAAATTTATTACATTTTTAATGTAAAATATTTAATACTTGCTGAATTTTTTTTCTATAGTGTAGTAAAGTTCTGTTTGACCAAGTGGGTTCTTACCTCCTGGAACATTTTTGCCTTTAATTAAATAAAGCTTAATTAAATATTGGGTTTTGTGATACAGGTAAAAGGTAAATAGTTGGGCTTTTTAGTGTCATTCTGAGCCTTCCTTCCTGCTGAATGTCCGCTTTATGGTATGTTACTAACATCGTGGGTGTATTAAAAGCAAAGAGCCACAAATGCTCATGCTTCAGAACAGTCCTTCATTTAGACTCACTTCAGCCCTCATTCACATCCGGAATATCTATTTATTTATTTAGCACTCGCTCTCTCTCCTACTAAGAACTTTATTTTATACTAGACTACCCGTGACCCATGACCCAGTTGGGTCATCCAACACCTTCCTTTTTAATGCAGTCATCTTCATATAAATACAAATAAACTTTAAATTAATTAATTTTAGCATTTTTAGCATTTCAACATGACTAATTACATGTTAGGTTAGGTTAGGTTAGGTTGTAGTGGCAGTCCCACAAGGGAACACACTTAGGCCGAGCATTGGCCCTTTGTGATACCACACAATGAAGACTGATTCTACACTGGGAGTCTTAAATTTTGCCTAACTCAAGTGTATTTAGAGTAGGGATCTTTAACGAGTACCTGACATCGTACAGGCTCGGAACTGACAGTTTAACGTCCTTCTCAGAGGGACGACGTGCTCAGATTAATTCACCTCCCGCATGAATAAATCGAGGGCCAGGTTGGGATCGAACTCCGGTCCTATCAGTTCAGAGGCGAGCACGTAACCACTGAGCTAACCTGACCCCTAATTACATGTTACTCTCACAGAAAGATCACAAATATGTTTTTGTTTTGAACTTTCAAATTGTACAAAAAAATTAAATAAAGAGAACTGTTTTAATAATATGGTAATTACTAGAGATGAATTGGTTTATAAAACTGTTTTCTTGGTCTAATTGTGTGAAATGTAAACACGATCAGTCCCCCCCCTCCCACACACACTGTCTCTCTTTCACTTCATTTATCTCTTTCTCTTTCTACCTTCACATCAAAACTAATTACAGCTCATTAAATTTCACTTGACCTTGAAACTACTTCATTTAAAAATCGAAGAGTTGTAAATCAAAACAGTCCCCCCCCCCCCCAATCAAACACATTCTCTCACTCACTCTGTCACTTCATTCATCTTTCTCTTTCTACATTCGCATCACAACTAATTACACCTCATTAACTCTGAAACTACTTCAATTTATTATTTTAATTTTCTACCCGTTTCAGTTGGGTCATCCAACACCTTCCTTTTTAATGCAGTCATGTTCATATAAATGCAGATAAACTCTAAATTAATTAAATTTCATTAAAGAGGGTAATGGCACATATTTTTAATACAGTTCTATTTATTTACATTTTTTGCATAATTTCAATTAAAAAAAAAAAATTCAATGTTTCTGTGTACAATGTTTCTGTTCGACTTATGCCCCCAACCAGCAACTGTTGATTTTTTGTTTTTTATTTTATAATTAGACATTCATACAATAAATAAATGTCATGATCTTGTGCTTTCCTCTATTACTGACGATTTTTAAGTCTTAAATGGTGATAAGTAAATACATTTTTTTCACATTGGTTGGTTCTTGTATAACTTCATGAGATTCAATAATTCTAAGGTATCTACGATATCACAAATGGGAAAACCAAACTTAAGCTAATCTATGAACAAGCCACTTTTGTTATGATTATTAAAAACACGTAAAACTCAGATTTTATGCAGAAGATACATTTGAAGGAATAGAAAAATTAAATAAAATTGTAATTAAAAATAAATAAAATGAAAGGATAGAATCGTTGACGCATGCACTAAAAGAAGGTGATGAATTGAAATGGGTTACGCAGGGGAAAACTACATTAAGAAAGGACACTTTATTACTTGTGTCAGAGAAGTAAGTATTTTAATTATTTATCAAGTTTGCAATTTAATTTGTAATCCTGGCAAAAGTTGGAGCAAGACAAGCAAAGCATATGTAGCTGTAATAAAATGGTTATTAGAAAGTAAGCAGGGCTGATATTAATTGAATGCTATCTTATGGGACGAGGTTTAAATGTGGATGTGAAATGATTTCCTGCAGGTGGGTGGTGTGTATGCAGGGAAGGCCGCCCCTCGCCCCAGGGCTGACTAAGCCTTCGCTCCTTCAACTTTTAATGAGACAACTTGCCGTCTTTTCATTTAACTTGTTCCTTACCTGCCTCTTCTTTCCTTCCACCCTGCGTCTGACAGAGCCATCTCTGTCCCACCACATGCATCTTCATGCTTCAATAAGCCTCTTACAAAAACACATTTTCTAATCTAATTTTAAATTCATCAATAATGCAGCCGCAAAAAGAATAAGTTTTCCTTGTACTATCACATTTGATGACGCATTAGAAACTAAACCTATTCTATCATAAAATAATTGTTGAAAGTATATAAGATATATAACGATGAGAAAAAAATTAGAATAAAAAAAACCAATTAAGAATCCTATATTTAAGACAAAAATAATATTTTTTTTATTTATTATTATATTTCAACTACCCTTAAAAGGGTAACAAGCAATAGTGATACATGCAACTTCAAAAAAATGGAATGAAAGAGTGTAGAAACCACCCATTGGTGCTACTCCATATAAATTGTTCTGATCGCTTGATCTTTTTGGCCTTCTAATAGGGGTGGTAGAAATCTAATGGGATGATAATTGCTGATTATAGGGTTTAGGTTTGAGGGTAAAGATTCATGAAATTTACGGTATCGTGATCAGATTTTTTGGTGGATAAAAGGAATTCTCAAATCGTTATGAATGGGTATTATTAGAAACATAAAAGGGAGTTTGTACAATTTTGCGAAAGATTATGGATTGGTCAGTTTATTTTCTTTAGATATTTCTTCGCTTGTTTGATCCTCAGATTTCAAGTCCATAAGTCCAAATTTGGTTTCAGTATTGTAGTATATATCAGTATTTTGTTGTGTAGAGTGAAATATGATCTTTTTGTCGAGAAGTCTAGACAGCATCTTATATCGTCTCATTAAGACTTGTCGTTTCAGTCTTGTATGTAGATTCCACATCAGTCGTACATCCCCAGATATAGCACTACATTAGCTATTGGGAGGGGAGAATTAATGGAGGCAGGTATGCAAGCTTGTCCTCTTAGTGTAAAGGGGTGGGATTGAGTTGAACGAAGATCTGAATGACTTAATAGAATTGATGTGTCATACACAAAGATGAAAATAGTTGCTTGAATATGGGTTGGGATGTCAGCTGTGTATATTTGGTACAAAGTGGGAGCTAGCCCACTCCCATAGGATTTAATTGATTAATTAATGACATTTGGAATAAAAATAATTATCAGTATTATAAATAATTTTTACCAATTTTATACAAACTATCTTTTCTTACTGAAATTGTACAAACTACTCTAATAAATCATCATAAGACAAAATTTGTAGTTAATATACTCGTTATAAGTAGAATGACCACTACAGAACATCAAACTCATTTAATTAGTAAATACAGCGACACACATTTGATTGACAAAGAAAAGACGATGCAGTTTTGACCTGTTTAAGTGGCAGAAGTTTCAAATATCAAGTATTTTAGCTCATGATACTCACAATGCACACAGATTTATTTATAACCAAGCAGTTTTCATAATTGAATTGTAAGAAAAACACAGCAACTTGATGGGGTGATACAAAATACAGCAACTCACTCTGTACACACTACACATACGTACACTACACATTTTAAAATAACTGAAAAGATTGAATTTAAAACTAACGATATTACTATCTTTTATTATAATATTATTCACTATTATTATTATTATTATTATCATAATAATAGTTTTTAATGCAATAATTATGATGTTATGTGTGTTATTTTTTTGGAAATGTTTAATTTTCCCACTATAGTTATCACATTATATCGCTTATTAATAAATGGCAGTCATATATAATAACAGTAATTAAGTTGTACATGTAAAGCAAAATTGTGGAACATATATTAGTAAATTATTAAAACAGATGCTCAATTGTCATTACAAAAATTAAATTATGAATGTTTTGTCCATTCCACATATAAATATAAAAAGATTTCACATCAGAGTCAAAAATCCAACTGCCTTTAGTCTTGTTTTCCCATTTCATGTTGTGGTTTGATCATATATATATATTTGTAAAGTTTGGTAGCAGTCCTTCCTGTATACATACACATACATACATACACACATACATACCTCACCGATTAGAAAGACAACTTTAATTCATGAAGATAATTATTTTGTTTATTGTCGTGTAAAACAACACCAATACAGCGTAAGTAGACAGGAAAAATGTGCTTTATTCTTGCATATAAAAAATGTAAAACATCATATTGATTGGACAGGGGCTAAATTTATTACCTATGAAAAATCGATGCTGTTAAGAAATATTATTGAATCATCTCCAATTAAATTTAATAGATCTAATATTATAAACATTAGTAACGGTCTCTTTAAACTTAATACTTTCCTTACGAGGGCAATAGCCTCTTCAAAGAGGGTTGACAGCTAGCGGATAGTTTTTTACTCTTTCTTACTGTACTCCTTTGTTTCCCCAAACATCCCTTTCTGGACATTAGTCCTTTCCTGCGCTTTCACCCTTTTAAAATACCACTCTTCCATCCCACTCTTCTCAACCCCTCACCAGATATTTTCTGCATCTAGTGTTTCAGTTGGGTTTTTGACTCTGACGAAGACTGCTTGTTACGGTTGAAAGATCTTAGTCTTGTTTTCCCACTTCATATTGTGGTTTGATCATTGATTGTTATTTCTTGTGATCGTTTAAATGAAATTTACATATATATATATATGTTTCAAAGTAAACTAAACGTACACAATAAATAGAAAAACACACTTACAGTTTCTCCGTACTGTGTACTCATAGTTTACTCTGAAACGTCTGTTGTCCTTTGTGGAAATGTTTTTTTTTATTATAATATGTACATTCCAGTATTTATTGGATAAAAATATAATATACTAGCAGAACTACCCGGCGTTGCCTGGGACAAAATAAGAAAATAATGAAATTATGGCTAAGTATTGAATTAAGCAAAGAATCTAAACTTCTAAGTATATATTTCTATCAGAAATTCTATAACAGTACAACATATTTTCTAACAAAACAAAACTTCATAACATGTTAACAAATTAAGTTTCTTATAAACAGAGACACATTCCATTATTGAGGTTTAATCCCAACTAAAATTCTGATACAAAAAACATTTAATAATTTGTCAGGTTTAGGTTTGAGCTTTAAGAAGGAAGAATTTAAGTTTATATTTATTCTATCAAATCATAATAAACATATCAGAGTACTTCATGATAAACAACATTTTTTGTCTTATCTTCTGGTGCAAGGATGTATACATTTTTGGAACTGCCAACTCTTGAACATCCTACATATAACTGTCCATGAGAGAAACATGGTTCAAGCAGATGCAAGCCAGCAACTGAAAGAGTTTGTCCTTGCGATTTGTTAATGGACATTGCGAAACTTAGTTTGACGGGAATTGTAGACGCTTGAAATTGAACGGAACATCTGTTGGAATGACTGGAATTCTTGGGATAAAGACATCCTGCCCTTTACCACGTCTCTGTATCAGTGCGCTTGGTTTCCTTTCTTATCTCTCCTGAAGACGGTTCAACCGAAAATTAGAGACTGTAAGTGTGTGTTTTTAATTTCTCTACGTTTCTTTATGTACATTGAACTGTATTTGTCCATTTCGGATCGTATTTTCATCAAAAAAGTGTATATATATATATATATATATATATACACAACTTTATTTTACAAAATTAATACTGTTACTTTTGTAAATTGAAATGTCCTTTATATACCTTTCCAAATTTAGTCTAAACATTGTTTTTATTTTATTTTTATTTTTCAAAGAATTGCACCATTTTCATCTGGTATTTCACCATAATTAGAAGTTATTGCACCATAACTTGGGGGATTGCCTCTGGTACCCCCTTAGTTTTGTTCATTTACCCCCAAAGACCTCCCATGCCAAGTTTCAGCCCAATTGGTCCAGTAGTTTTGATTTCTATAGAGAACAAACAGATATATAAACAAGACACTACGAAAATATATATTAGATATAATTGTCTCTAGATACAATTGTCTATATGTTTAATGAATTAAACACCTTTCGGACATCTAGTATTTTTTTTTATGTTTAAATCTATAAATATAATAAGCCTTACAGTTAATAATTTATCAGTATAAAGTTTCTGTTTCTTATAAAGTTGCAGTTTTTTTTGAAGAAAAACACTAAGTGTTCTTAAACACTTTAAGAAAACATGAACCAAACTGAAATATATAAAAGTTTTGTATCTCAGTTTCAATCACCGTTAAATTAAAATGCTTTACTTAACTCATTTCATTTTATTATCGTTTTATCCTGAAAATTGTAAACACGACATAATATCTTTGAAATACCAGAATTTGATTTTGTATTGACAACTGAGTTTTTAACGCAATAATCGCATCAAGTAAGTTGCAGTTGTACACCGCTGGGTTGGTCTTTTTGGCCTGGATGGTTCGCAGATTTGTGGTTCAGGTAAATGATGAGTCTGTATTTGATGGTTGTTTGGGTGAAATGCTAATTATATTGGTATTAAGCACTCGGTTCATAATGGCTTGCCGGTGACAGAGGAAGCCGACTGATGTAGGCATGAAGGGAGCATGCACGGCTTGATGGGATAAGAGCCCCTATCGAAGTGTCATTAAAGTCGCTGGATGCCCATTAAGGTGAGAGTAGGGCAGATAGCGCGTCATTCCTCACCCTGATTATCCTAACCATTTGTGTCTCCTGTCTTTCCTAACCGGCTTCTAACACACTGCCTCCATTTGAGCAGCCTTCGCTAAACCTACCATCTCTCACACTTGCAAAAGAGTCCTCACCCAACTCCAAATCCATCACCACCAAACAAACGTCGCATTTTAACAGCTTTTAAACCTTGTAAGCAAAAAGAAAAACTTTGTGACAGCTAAGTAACGAAGATACAAATAACAATTTAACTTGTTTACCTAATCTTTGCTCTAGGGTTTTACAAATGGATATACTAAGTAAACTACTTTCTATTTTATAGTATATTTCATAAATAGTTAATATTTTGAACCCAAAATATTGAACTAAACTACTTCTCCCGATGATGACATATGTCTACACATTAAAGCCATAACTGTAGGGTGTTTCTTTGTGTTTTCTATGTTATTCTACTTATTTTAAACATGTATATCATCTTTAGAGTAACAGCTTTGTGGCATAATATACTCTTGTTCTAAATTATTCTTCCTCTTTCTTAAACGTCGCATTGTACATGCTCGGGACAGAATGCTTGTCGTCATCTCCGAGGGACGACGTGCTCAGATTTTTTCACCTTCTGTATGAACAAATCGAGGACCATAGTGGGTATTGAAACCCGAATCTACCAATCCAGAGGCAAGTACGTTGCCACTGGGCTACCCAGGCCCTCTACAAATTCCTGAATATGAATGACCAATATTAGATTCCGAGGAATACTAAATATACTGAATTCAATAAAGAATTGTTAATCAAAGCAATTTCTAATATTTTGCATCATTTTATGTTATTAGTTACTAAGGTGATTAAGATATTTATTAAGTGACTGTGTGTGGATTAAGTCCTGGTCCTGCCCTACTGAATTGATTTACACTGTACTGATATGAAGGCCATACATCAGCCCTGCCATTACACTGTCGTATCTGAGAATCTTATCTCCTGCGCACAACTAAGCAAACTTTTTCTTAAATGTTCATATTTATTTAATGGCATAATAATAATAATCATAATTTTCCAAAGAAAATAAAAGATTCAATAGAATAACTTTATTCTTATAAAATTATTCATGTTCGTCAATAAGAAATAAGATTGTTTTCTTTGTCTTATTGAGCTAATAAAGATAAGCTAGATTTGTGGAGTACTCACAGAATTTACACGAATCCACGTCAAGCAAAAGCCACAGTTATATATTCAATAGATAAAAATTTTCCACATCAGTAAGGCAAAAAATTCAGAACATAGATGTTTCAGAAGATCTACATGCTCTCCACAGTAACATATTATAGCACAATGACCTTTATTTTTTCTTTAAATATTTTATATAAAACCCAAAAAAGTTTTATATAAAACCACTTCTGTTTGTACGAATTATCACATTTTTACTGTTGTGCTATGAAAATAGTTTTTAATAATTTTCAATACTCCATATCAAGACGAATTAGCTAAATTTAAAAAGCTTTACATTTTTAAGAGGCGTGTATTTACTTTGTGGATGTCAATAAACAATTATAATATTATTATCTTTTAATATAACAAACATAATATAACAATATTTGTTAAAATCTTCAATTTTGTTAAAAGATTGACCTCATGTAAAAGACCAAGGAAGGAAAAATTGCAAATATTTCTTCTTTTTTTGGAAGATTTTAGTTTTCTTTAATTGGGAGAGGGTGGAGACGTAACGCACTATGTATAAGCCATTACTTTGAGCTAAACCACTAAATGTACTTTAACTATAATCGGAAATATTTTTTTAGACGCATTGTAATCAATCTATTAATTAAAGAGTTTAGTAATAAGTTATGAGAATGTTGGTTGAAGATCACCGACTTTTTTTACCGATTTTGTTTTTTAAAAACTAGGGATTTTAATTTTTCTATATTCAAATTTGAATATTTTTCCTTTCGGATTCATGTGGTAAGAGGAATGTAAGGACCAAGCGTTATTCAAACAGGCTAGATAATGACAAGAGTACAAAGTTGACCAGAATCATTGTTTATCACGGATTCAAAGGGTTAGATGAACGTAATCCCAGCTTTACGAGTAACTGTTGAAGCAGATTAACCAAAGTCAACATCAAGAATTTAACTAACAACTTCATGAGGAACTGCAAGCAATCAGTATAAACCAAATATTTTAATACCGGTTCCATATACAACAATAAGAAAATCAATAAAAGTAAACTAAAACATGGAAACAAATTTGGATTTCAATTTTCATCTGAATAAACTAATTGCTCTTATCAGATGAAATATTTTGCTCCGGATGCTAAAAATACAATAAATGCAATATGAATTAAATTCTTTTTCACCCACTTGACTTGTCCACGAAAGAAACATCAGCCATCACTCCACTGAACTTTTATAATTCAGTTGTTGTTTTCAGTTGAACTGAAATTGGGGGATTTCAAGAATTACGTCTCAACACAAAAACAAAGTTTAATATGAAACTAACAACACATTTCGAACACTTAGTGTTCTTCTTTAGTTTAACATCTAAAAAATATACAATATCTGTCAACTTTAAGATTAAGAACATCAGAGTGAATTATTTGAAGTTGAATATAATATATGAATGTTGATTTGAACTATTGAGGTTTTTAACAAGGGAATTAGTACGAAAAATTACTTAATTAATCCTAAACCTTAATAAAACTTGTCAAGTACTGAAACATGATCCATTTTATAAATGTTTTAACAACAATTTTTAACAAATAATTAAAAGTAAGTTAAAGTTCTTTAGTTATTATTAATTTGATCATGTTTTAGTATGTTGTCATGTTTTTATTAAAGTTCAGGATTAAGTAAGTCATTTTTTATACTCTTTGAACAACAGTTCAATTCAATTCATGGATAAAAAAATTTCACATAAACACGTGATATAACAATCAATGATCAAACCACAATAAGAAATGGGAAAACAAGACTAAGATCTTTCAACCGTAACAACTCTGACGAAGACAACTTGTTATGGTTGAAAGATCTTAGTCTTGTTTTCCCATTTCTTATTGTGGTTTGATCATCAATTCATATATTGCATTCAGTTTCAAATGATTCACTCTGCTGATTTTAAAGCTCACATATATGGATATTTATCAGATAGTAACATGAAGAACACTAAGTGTTCGAAATGAGTTGTTATTTTCATATTAAACTTTGATTTTGTGTGGAGACGTAATTAATGAAATCCTCCCCATGTGTAAATACCACACTGTAATAGATTGCAAAAGCAATGAATGAACTGAAATTCATTAAATCTTGCAGATACATTTTGATGTTAAAGATTTTATGAAAAGAAAATTGTAAGTGAATCTAGCCTAAATAAAGTTATTTCTGTATGTATTTCTTTTCTTATGAGAAAGTTTTAATTTTTTTGACATTAGTTTTGAATTTTCAACATTTGGTTCACATATAACTCTGTAAAAGCTATTCTAAGGACTTGTGACGACTCTAATAATACTGCTACAGGATTGACATGTAAATTTATTTATATTAACAAATCTGTTTGTACCTTTGCAAGGGTACAAACAGCAATGATGAAACCCTCGTAGTCTAAATCACACAGAGTGGAAAGTGATTTAGTACACAATATATTCTACAAGTAATTCTAGAAAACAGGTAACGCAAAAAGTTTTAGTGTTATTTATGATCAGAAAAGAAGAAATACGCAATCAAATGAAATAATTTTGATAATACATTGACTCAAAGATTAATAAAGCATTATGATCTGATTAAGATGGAAAGGCTGGCAATAATAGTAGAAAGGAAAGTTTTTAATGAGTTGGAAGGCAGGTTGAAAAAGCGAGGCGGTATTCAAATTGGGAAATGACAAGAGGGAAGTGAATTGGGTTTTGATTTGGCGGAGAGGCAAGGTGGTTTGGTTTTGGACGAGCCGGCTTGCACAAAGTTTGATATTCACTTAACAATAGAAGCAGTCCTCCCAGTGGTCTGGGCACTCGAAAGCTTATTTATTATAAGCAGCTTCTTCTCAGCCTAATCTCTCTCTCTTCAACCACTCTTCTTGGAATGGCCCGCTCGCGACAATAACTTTATCACCAAACTCCGCTTCCTTCATTTTTTATTACATCAGTCTTCATAATATGTCATCATCAGTTGTTTGCCATCTTTCTTAAATGATATACCTCTCATTAACTAATATTATTTAACAATACTATACATTATGTTATTTGTCCTTTACAAAAATCATTTTCTAGATAATTCATTTACTAAACAATCCATAACCAGTGACCTAGTTTAGTCAAATTGAAGGTTTCAAGAATCACGTCTCCACACAAAAAATTTAATAAAAAAAAACGCGTTTTAATTTTTTTATGTGGAGACGTTAAATTGGTGGTCAATCGTAATTAATTAATTTTTGTTAATTCGTTAAATTGCCAATATGAGTAAATACCACACCATAACAGACTGCACAAGTAATGATCTAGTTTAGTCAACCTTTAAAATCAGTGTTGTCAAATAACAGATTTTCGTAATATAAACAATGTATGTTTTTATTAAAATTATGTACAATAAGAACTTTAGTCAAATATACTGATATCTCTAACAAATTTTAGACCTTCCTGTAAGAAAAAGAAGGAAAATTATATTGTTCTATTAAGAAATAACTCAAATATTTAAAAATACTAGCTCATATATAATTCTGATTCAGAAAGAATCCGAAAAACATTTGTTCACCTACTTGCAGAAGTTTAGGTCTCTAACTACTATCTGTCACTAGGTTTTTACGTAGTGACTTCATAACTAGCTTTGTTGTCGTCGACCACTTTGAGTATTTAAACCACAGCCCACACAACACGATTGAGCACGACAAAAGCAATTCATTAGTGAGTTGGGGATGGGACTTTTTCCTCGTAATACCGACTACGTTTAATAAGTGTTCAAGTAGTACCCAAACCACAAAGTTTTTTTTTATGGACAGGTGGTGAACTTCATTTAATTTTAGATTGACAACACGCAATACTAAACTTGGCACTCTTGCTCTCTTCTGTCCATAACTTAGTAATGCAATGTTATCAACAATAGTTTCTTGATTCCTCAAGATTAAGGTTTCAAGAATAAAGAAAAATTACTAATGCTAATGTCAGAGTAAAATTATAACAATTACTTTCAAGTAAATATTACAATAACTTTGCTGCTAATATGAGAAATAGCTACATGTGAAATATTAAAGCTGTAAGTTTCAGTTTTTACATTCTGATAACATAAATTAACCGGATTTGAGATTTTCATATTGATTGTGTTAGCCAAATAACGTAAGATTTATTTTGTCCTTTACCTAGCTTTTTTATTCTTGACCTTAATTTAACTTTAATGGAAATTAATGTTGGCAATTTTAACTGAAATATCATTTTAATTTTTGCACGGGGGATGTTAAATATTGCCTCATTTGTGTTGATTAAGAAGAGAGATTTTCAGGATATGACATGAGCTTGGACGCTAAACACTTTTCAAGATAGAAGAGATAACTTTTTATGAAGCACGATACCATTATAAACATATAAAACCAGTCATGTCATTACTAAATTCAAACTACTCATCTTGACGCTAAAGGCAACTACCTGAACTCCTAAATGAAACCCAATTCTATTGTAAACCTTACATCTTATTTCTTGCATATTAGCCTAAGAAATTGTAATGATATTTCTTGCCTTAAATTGTGACCTCATTGAAATATGGGGAGGAACAAAATTTAGCAATGACCAGCTGATACAAGCTCTTCAATCAAATATTCTTCAAAAAATTCTAATTGTCTCTTTCTACATATCAAATCAAACGATCTATTCAGACCTCAAGATTTTAGCAGCTCATCTAGTAGCAATAACTCGCTATAAAGCATTCCACAAAAATCTTTTTAACAATAATAATCCCTTAGCCCTAAACATCTCAACAAATATTCCAGGAAATCTCCAAAGACGTCTGAAGAGAAAGTGGCCAAGAAATTTATTGGTGTGAATTATTCTAGTGACATATGCATTGAATGTAATTTTTATAACTTATTTTTCCAATATATTTTATTATTCCAATACGAATACAATAAAGATGAAAATATTTTGAATTCAAACAATCTTACACCCACAAATCATCACATACTTACTATTCCTATGCGTATACTATGAAAATGAGTATATTTTGAATTCAACAACTTACACCCAAAATCATCACATACTTACTATTCCTATACGTATACTATGAAAATGAGTATATTTTGTATTCAAACAATCTTACACCCACAAATCATCACATACTGACTATTCCTATACGTATACTAAATGTAAAATGAGGATATATTTTGAATTCAAACAATCTTACACCCACAAATCATCACATACTGACTATTCTACACATAATGATCTGTTATACTATGAAATGAGTATATTTTGAATTCAAACAATCTTACACCCACAAATCATCACATACTGACTATTCCTATGCGTATACTATGAAAATGAGTATATTTTGAATTCAAACAATCTTACACCCACAAATCATCACATACTGACTATTCCTATACGTATACTATGAAAATGAGTATATTTTGAATTCAAACAATCTTACACCCACAAATCATCACATACTGACTATTCCTATACGTATACTATGAAAATGAGTATATTTTGAATTCAAACAATCTTACACCCACAAATCATCACATACTGACTATTCCTATACGTATACTATGAAAATGAGTATATTTTGAATTCAAACAATCTTACACCCACAAATCATCACATACTGACTATTCCTATACGTATACTATGAAAATGAGTATATTTTGAATTCAAACAATCTTACACCCACAAATCATCACATACTGACTATTCCTATGCGTATACTATGAAAATGAGTATATTTTGAATTCAAACAATCTTACACCCACAAATCATCACATACTTACTATTCCTATACGTATACTATGAAAATGAGTATATTTTGAATTCAAACAATCTTACACCCACAAATCATCACATACTGACTATTCCTATATGCGTATACTATGAAAATGAGTATATTTTGATATTCAAACAATCTTACACCCACAAATCATCACATACTGACTATTCCTATGCGTATACTATGAAAATGAGTATATTTTGAATTCAAACAATCTTACACCCACAAATCATCACATACTGTACTATTCCTATACGTATACTATGAAAATGAGTATATTTTGAATTCAAACAATCTTACACCCACAAATCATCACATACTTACTATTCCTATGCGTATACTATGAAAATGAGTATATTTTGAATTCAAACAATCTTACACCCACAAATCATCACATACTGACTATTCCTATACGTATACTATGAAAATGAGTATATTTTGAATTCAAACAATCTTACACCCACAAATCATCACATACTGACTATTCCTATCGTATACTATGAAAATGAGTATATTTTGAATTCAAACAATCTTACACCCACAAATCATCACTATACTTGAACTATTCTATACGTATACTATGAAAATGAGTATATTTTGAATTCAAACAATCTTACACCCACAAATCATCACATACTGACTATTCCTATCGTATACTATGAAAATGAGTATATTTTGAATTCAAACAATCTTACACCCAAAAATCATCACATACTGACTATTCCTATGCGTATACTATGAAAATGAGTATATTTTGAATTCAAACAATCTTAACACACCACAAATCATCACATACTGTTTACTATTCCATATAGCGTATACTATGAAAATGAGTATATTTTGAATTCAAACAATCTTACACCCACAAATCATCACTATACTTTACTATTCCTATGCGTATTACTTATTGAAAATGAGTATATTTTGAATTCAAACAATCTTACACCCACAAATCATCACATACTGACTATTCCTATCGTATACTATGAAAATGAGTAATATTTTGAATTCAAACAATCTTACACCCACAAATCATCACATACTTACTATTCCTATGAAGATATACTATGAAAATAGAGTATATTTTGAATTCAAACAATCTTACACACCACAAATCATCACATACTACTATTCCTATACGTATACATGAAAATGATATATTTTAATTCAAACAATCTTACACCCACAAACATCACATACTACTATTCCTAAAGAATACTATGAAAATGAGTATATTTTGAATTCAAACAATCTTACACCCACAAATCATCACATACTACTATTCCTATGCGTATACTATGAAAATGAGTATATTTTGAATTCAAACAATCTTACACCCACAAATCATCACATACTTACTATTCCTATACGTATACTATGAAAATGAGTATATTTTGAATTCAAACAATCTTACACCCACAAATCATCACATACTTACTATTCCTATGCGTATACTATGAAAATGAGTATATTTTGAATTCAAACAATCTTACACCCACAAATCATCACATACTGACTATTCCTATGCGTATACTATGAAAATGAGTATATTTTGAATTCAAACAATCTTACACCCACAAATCATCACATACTGACTATTCCTATGCGTATACTATGAAAATGAGTATATTTTGAATTCAAACAATCTTACACCCACAAATCATCACATACTTACTATTCCTATGCGTATACTATGAAAATGAGTATATTTTGAATTCAACAACCTTACACCCAAAAATCATCACATACTTACTATTCCTATACGTATACTATGAAAATGAGTATATTTTGAATTCAAACAATCTTACACCCACAAATCATCACATACTTACTATTCCTATGCGTATACTATGAAAATGAGTATATTTTGAATTCAAACAATCTTACACCCACAAATCATCACATACTTACTATTCCTATACGTATACTATGAAAATGAGTATATTTTGAATTCAAACAATCTTACACCCACAAATCATCACATACTGACTATTCCTATGCGTATACTATGAAAATGAGTATATTTTGAATTCAAACAATCTTACACCCACAAATCATCACATACTGACTATTCCTATGCGTATACTATGAAAATGAGTATATTTTGAATTCAAACAATCTTACACCCACAAATCATCACATACTTATTATTCCTATACGTATACTATGAAAATGAGTATATTTTGAATTCAAACAATCTTACACCCACAAATCATCACATACTTACTATTCCTATACGTATACTATGAAAATGAGTATATTTTGAATTCAAACAATCTTACACCCACAAATCATCACATACTTACTATTCCTATGCGTATACTATGAAAATGAGTATATTTTGAATTCAAACAATCTTACACCCACAAATCATCACATACTGACTATTCCTATACGTATACTATGAAAATGAGTATATTTTGAATTCAAACAATCTTACACCCACAAATCATCACATACTGACTATTCCTATGCGTATACTATGAAAATGAGTATATTTTGAATTCAAACAATCTTACACCCACAAATCATCACATACTTACTATTCCTATACGTATACTATGAAAATGAGTATATTTTGAATTCAAACAATCTTACACCCACAAATCATCACATACTTACTATTCCAATAGCGTATACTATGAAAATGAGTATATTTTGAATTCAAACAACCTTACACCCAAAAATCATCACATACTTACTATTCCTATGCGTATACTATGAAAATGAGTATATTTTGAATTCAAACAATCTTACACCCACAAATCATCACATACTGACTATTCCTATGCGTATACTATGAAAATGAGTATATTTTGAATTCAAACAATCTTACACCCACAAATCATCACATACTGACTATTCCTATGCGTATACTATGAAAATGAGTATATTTTGAATTCAAACAATCTTACACCCACAAATCATCACATACTTACTATTCCTATACGTATACTATGAAAATGAGTATATTTTGAATTCAAACAATCTTACACCCACAAATCATCACATACTGACTATTCCTATGCGTATACTATGAAAATGAGTATATTTTGAATTCAAACAATCTTACACCCACAAATCATCACATACTGACTATTCCTATGCGTATACTATGAAAATGAGTATATTTTGAATTCAAACAATCTTACACCCACAAATCATCACATACTGACTATTCCTATGCGTATACTATGAAAATGAGTATATTTTGAATTCAAACAATCTTACACCCAAAAATCATCACATACTTACTATTCCTATACGTATACTATGAAAATGAGTATATTTTGAATTCAAACAAACCTAAAAACACTACTCTTCACCCTTTCATTTTTTTATAACAATGGTATGAAGATGATAATATTATAAATTAAAAAATCTTACACCCACTCTTCTTCATCTATTGGCTATTTCTATGTCACCTAATGGTGACTTAGACCCACTACTTGTCACTATTACTGACTACTCCTATACGAATACTATGAAGAAGATAATATTTTGGATTCTTACAATCTTACACAAGCCTCTCTTCACCATTTCACTATCTTTATAAGATAATTATGAAGGTGAAAATATTTTGAATTTAAACAATCTTACACACACTAATCTTCATGTATTTACTATTCTGATACAAATACCATGAAGACAAATTTTCTATTCAATCAATCTTACACACAGTATTACATTCATAAAGGAATACTATGAATATACACATTTCTTAAATTTCATTTCCTTACTATTCCTCTGAGTATAGTCGAAATTTAAAAAATAATATCGTAAGTGCGCTTAATTTTATAAAAAAATTAATTTTATATTAATTTTTAATTCAATAAAATTTTTTTAGCAAGCTTATCGTGTTTTTCTTGTCGAATTGACTATTCTAACATGAGTAGTATGAAAACATAAAAAAATAACAAAATCAACAAACCTAGAATATTACTGTTTAGGCTTTGACTGCTCTCAGACCAATTCCATGAAAATGGAAAAAATTATCAAATTAAGCAAACTTACCGTAATAGTATTTACTTACGGTAAGTAAATATATTAGTTGATATACTTACGCAAATTCTATGAAAAGAAAAAAATAATAATTTTTGACATTTTTTGATTTCAATATTTTTTGAGATTCGTGTCCCGTTGCACATTTTTGGGCACCCACGTTTCGTAACATCAAATTTGTTACTGCTACTAAATCTCAGTATGATTGGTACTCCTACTTTAAGTTTTTACTCATGAGCAAGCATTCTAGGAGCAGTCACAGAGTCAAGAAATTCAGTTGGATAATGAACTGCTTCCTTATAACTAATCACTCTCTTTACTGACTTGTAAGTTCTTTCTTCGGCTTGACATAGTGTAAGAACTTGTTTGTTGATTTTTCCTGCCTTTTGATGAGTAAGGATTGAGAATTGCTCGTTCACAAAGCTTCTTATTCTGAATAGATAAGATAATGCACCTTGAATATACGCAAATGAAATTAAAATCAACTAACAATACTACTTGCTACACCTGTATATTTTCAAAATAAACATGTTTGTGAAGTTAGAAAAATACACCTTAAACGTCCATAACTTCGCTCCAAGGTTGAATTTCCAATAGATTTAGAGATTATATTTTGTTAGAGATACAAAAATCTACTGTAATAGTTTCAGATTGCTATATCTTATGGTGACTGAGTTTACTTGTGACTAACTTCTGCGGACAAACAGACAAACCGACTTGTGGGTGGATTCAGTTTCTCTAATGTATGAAACGTAAAGAAAGCTTGAAATGAGTCAATTGTATGCAATATACAGACGAAGTTATTCTTTTATTTATATAGGTAACAAATTCATCAAACCTACAATATCACTGTTCAGGCTTTGACTACACTCAGACAAATACTATGAAATGGAAAAATTTATCAAATTAAGCAAAATTACCATATTAGTCATAACGTCTTGCCTATATTCATTAAACTTCTATGAAAATAAAAAAAATACATGATTCTCAAAATTTAATCCATTACTCTTTAAACCTCGACTATCCTCACAGGAATACTATCAAAATGAATAAAGTTATCAAATTTAGCAAGATTATCGTATTTTTCGAGTCGTTTTGACTATTCAAACACGACGACTATGAAAATTTGAAAAAATAACTAATTCAGAAAACTCACAATATTACTGGTCACGCTTTGACTACACTACCAATTCCATGAAAATTAAGCAAACTTACCGTATCAGTCGTAACATTGTTGATATGCTTACAACAATTCTACGAAAGGAAAGAAAAATATAAAATTTTGAAAGTTTTCTCTCTTACTCTTCAACTTTTTTCCTATTCTCATGCGACTAGTATGATTGTGGAAAAATTTATCAAATTCTTCAATCTTACTGTATTACTGTTCATGGTTTGACTTCCCTAAAACAAATACCAAGAAAAATTGAGAAACTTGTGAATTAACCAAGCTTACCATGTTAGTGATAACTTCTTCACTATTTTCATGCAACTTCAATTAAAAAAATATAAAAATATGTCATTTTCAAAATTTACTGCATAACTCTTCACTCTTCGACGATTCTTTTACAAAAACCCTGAAAAAAAAAGTTTTCTCAAATTTAGCAAACTTATCGTATTTGTCTTGTCGTTTTGACTATTCTAACACGACTACAATGAAAATTTAAAAAAAATAACATCTCCATCAAATATACAATATTTTGTTCCCGCTTAGACTTCTCTCAGACAAATACTATGAAAATGAAAAAATTTATCAAATTAAGCAAACTTACAAAATTACTCATTAACTTTTTGAAGATTTTCATGGAACTTTTTTAACATAAACAAAGATATATAGGTTTTAAAATTTTCTTGCATTACTCCAAGGACCCTACGTCTATTCTCACACGAATACACAGAAATAAAAAAAATTATCAATTTTAGCGAAACTTTTCGTCTTAGTCTTGTCGTTTTGACGATTCTAATGCGAGTACTATGAAAATATAAAAAAACAAATTCAGCAAACCTACAAAATTACTGTTCACGCATTGATTACTCTCAGACCAACTTCATGAAAATAGAAAAATTTATCAAATTAAGCAAACTTAGCGTATTAGTCTTAACACTGTTGATACACTTACACGAATTCTATGAAAAAGAAAAACAACATAAAATTTTGTCATTTTTCGGGATTACTTTTCACCTTTTCTCCATTCTCACAAGAATACTATGAATGTGGGACAATATATAAAATCTTTCACACTTACTATACTACTGTTCATGTTTTCACTACCCTCAGAGAAATACTCTGAAAATGGAAAAATTTATGACAATAAGGAAACTTACCATATTAATTATAAATTTTTGACTATTTTCATGAAACTTCTCTGAAAATAAAAAAAAGGATATAATTTTGAAAATTTACTGCATTACTCTTCACTCTTCGACTATTCTCATACGAATAATATCAAAATGTATAGAACTATCATATTTAGCATACTTATCCTATTTTTCTTGTCGTTTGGACTATTTTTACACAACTACAATGAAAATATACAAAAATACCAAATTCAACAAGTCTACAGTATTACTGTTCACGCTTTGACTACTTACTCTCAGACCAGTTCCATGAAAGTGCAACAATTTTGTCAAATTAAGCAAACTTACAGTATTAGTGTTATTATTGATATCTTATCCAAATTTTAGGAAAAGAAAGAAAAAAATAAAATTTCGTAATTTTTCTCTTTTACTTTTCACATTTCCACTATTCTCACAAGACTACTTTGATTGTGGAAAAATTTATCAAATTCATGGATGTTACTATATTATTGCTCAGGTTTTGACTACCCTTAGACAAATACTATGAAAATCGACATTCTTGTCAAATTAAGCAAACTTACCATATTTGTCATAACTTCATGCAACTTCAATGAAAATAATAGAAATAAATAATTTTGAAAATTTACTGTATTACTCTTCACTCTTGGATGATTCTCTCACAAATAACTTAAAAAAAAAAAAATCAAATTTAGCAAACTTATGGTATTTGTCTTGACGTTTTGACTAGTTAAAACACGTATATCTAACACGTCTATCGTGTAGTCTAACACGACTACAATGAAAATATAAAAAATCAACAACTTCATCAAATATACAATATTTCTTCCCGGTTTGACTACTCAGACAAATACTATGAAAGTGGAAATATTTAAGAAATTAAAGAAACTTACTGTATTAATTATTGATATTCTTATGCAAATTCTATGAAAAGAAAAAAAAATATAAAGTTTTAAATTTTTCCTGTGTTAATCTTCACCTTTTTACTATTCTCACAAGAATACTACGAAAGTGGAGAAATTTATTAAATTCTTCAAACTTACTATATTACTGTTCATGATACGACTACCCTCAAGACAAATACTAGTAAAATGATAAAATTTATCAAATTAAGCAAACTTACCATATTAGTCATAAAGTTTTGATTATTTTAATGCAACTTCTATGAAATAAAACAAAATATATAATTTTGAAAATTTAATGCATTACTCATTAGGCTACGAATATTTTCACACAAATACTCAGAAAATAAAAATTCTCATCAATTTTAACAAACTTTTTGTCTTGGTCTTGTCGTTTTGACTACTCTCAGACCAATCCAATGAAAATAGAAAAATTTTTCAAATTAAGCAAACTTAGCGTATTAGTCAACATTGTTGATATATTTACTCGAATTCTAAGAAAAGGAAAAAAAATAAAATTTTGTCAATTTTCGGTATTACTCTTCACCTTTCCTCTATTCTCACAAAAATACTATGAATGTGGGACAATATAAAAATCTATCACATTTACTATAGTACTGTTCATGTTTTCACTACCCTCAGAGAAATACTCTGAAAGTGGAAAAACTTATCAAATTTTGACGAAATGTCAATGTACTCGGAATTATTTCTGAATATGATAATTTTTCTCTTTTTCACGTTTTCCTGTGTTAATAGTCGAAAGATGAAAAGTAGTATTGTACGTTTGCTTAATGTGAAAATATTTTTTATATTCATAGTAATAGTGAGAGAATAGTCAAAAAGTGACGTGTAATATGTTGGGTTTGCTAAATTTGATAAACATTTTGCACTTCATGTTATTCCTGCATAAATAGTCAAATGTTGAAGACTAATAAATTAAGTTTGTTTAATTTGAAAATTTTTCATTTTCTTAGTATTCCTGAAGGTTTTGGAAATTGTGTGGTGTAATAAGGTAAATTAGCATAATTTCATAAAATTTTCATCTGCATAGTATTTGTGTGAAAATTCTCTAAATGTTAAAATTTCTGTGGTAAGTTTACTTTATTTGATAAAATTTTTCATTTTCATAGTATTCATGAGAGAATAATCGAAATTTAAAAACTAATATGGTACTGCGTTTAATTTAATCAAAATTTTCATTTTCATAAAATTTGAGACAGAACAGTCGAAGGTAAAGGGTATACGGTAAGTTAGCATTTTTGGTATCTATTTTTATTTTCTATGTATTGATGTGTGATTAGTCCAAACGTGAAGAGTAATACTGTCAATTTGCTTTTTCTGTTATATTTTACATGTTCATAGTATTAGTGTCTGAACAGTAAAGGATGATGAATAATACGTTAAATTTGCATAACTTCATAAAATTCTTCATTTTCATAATAATCATAATATTATTAATAAATTATAATAAATTTTGCACGGAATTTTATAAACACCTCGGAGTTTTATTAACACATTGCCCATGTTATTACGACTAGAAAACACTATATTAAAATCAAGTTTACGGCCATTTTAGGAAGAGAATCCAATGACTCATGATACGGTAAAACTATAGAATTGGACAATAAAAGTGGCTCAATTGAAATATTAAAGAAAGTTTTTCTAGTACCCTTCAATGCTAAATCGATATAAGAGAAGGGGTATTTTAATGATAGGGTATTTGACCTAATGTTGTTAATCTCACAGAAATTGAGGAGAGCACTCTTAACGCCCTCAAAAACATATTTCTAAAAACTAAATATTAGTTTATTATATATAATATATATATATATATATATATAACTTTGAATAGAATGAAAGGTCCGTGTGGACAATAAACACTTTAACACAGAGAAAAGAACCCAGAAAGACACTACAGAACTCACTTCAATATTTCGACATCCGTCGTCATCGGGAAGAAGTGCGAAGTACTCGCGTTGAAGAAGCTTCTCAACGCGAGTACTTCGCATTTCTTCCCGATGACGACGGATGTCGAAATATCGAAGTGAGTTCTGTAGTGTCTTTCTGTCTTTCTGTGTTCTTTTCTCTGTGTTAAAGTGTATATATATAATATATATATATATATTTATATTATATATATATATATATATATATATATATATAAGTTAACGATTGCAATCTTTATTGCCTATTATACTTTTGTGCATCAGTATAAATAGGACTCTGATGAAGACCAGTTTTAGTTGAAAGCTCTTAGTCGTATTTCCGATAGTCTTACTCTGGTTTAGAGACTGATTCACGTGTTTATTACAAACCTCTGTCATCACTCTCCAATACAGAGGGATAATTAACAAGGAGTTTGACCCTATTTTACAATTGTTTCAGAACTACAACCTTAAGACTTCAATAAAGGCAATCCAGTATCCAAAATTTTGAAGAATTAATAAAAAAAAAGTGATATTTCTTATTATTTACTATTTTTTTAATAAATGCCAATAATTTTTTTGAAATTGTTTATACTGATGTAATAATTATATTAGGTTAGTTTTAAGATCCCTGAATGTTCTTTTTGTTATTTATTAATATATAATAAACTTAATAAATTTATAAATAATTTAATAATCAAGAATGAAAAATCATGCTAATAATTATTTGTTGATTATTTATAAAAAATATTCTGCCTGTATTTACATTTTATTTAGAATAAATAGATATGCGTTAAATTATTATATTAATAGGTACTAGACTGATGTATGAAAATTGCATGGTATTTAGATTTCTTTTCTTTTTCAGGTTGGTGCAATATATAAAAGGAGCCTGTTATTAGTCAAAAGATGTTTTACTAGACTGGTTCACTAGTTACTGTATTACTAGTTCATCACTTTTCACCCACGTCTAGGTATTTATTCACCTTTTCAAACTCTATATTGATACAAATATAAGAAAATCTGTTCAACTTTTGTGATAATAGCATTAATTAATTATTGTAAAATCCTAATAATTGACTGATATTATAATAATTACTACAATTGAAAATGATACTAAACTAAATTATGGTGACTCTAAGAGTTTTGCACTTTTTCTTTGAGAGCTATAATTTTTAATTTATAGAAATAGTGAATTTCCCAAAACTGGTTTTGTTAGATAGTTAAATACCCTATCGATAAAACACTATTATTTCTTTAAAAAAAGCTCTGAAAATAAAATTAGTATAGAACAGGGATGGAGGCTTCTTTGTTGGTAAATGATGCTAAAAAACTCTTCCTACTAATACCAAATAAACTAAACATTTATTGTACAATTAAGAATTTTATTTATTAACTAGACTACCCGTGACCCTTTGTGTAACTCAGCAATTATAACAATAGGTATTGAAATTAACTCACTGAACATGATTGACAGGGATAGTTTTAATTGTTGTTTCTTGTAATTAAGGTACGGAAACAGATTCTTATATGACCCAAGCTTTTGATATAGTATTTTTAACATGATTCAAGATATATACACAGTAAGTGTATGTACCAAAATAAAAATCATTTGAAAGTAAAACAAAAATCAGGGGGCCAGGCTAGCTCAGTGGTTACGTGCTCACCTCTGAACTGATATGACCGGAGTTGAATCCTCACCTGGCCCTCGATTTATTCACGCGGGAGGTGAATAAATCTGAGCACGTCGTCCCTCGGAGAAGGACGTTAAACCGTCGGTCCCGAACCTGTACGATGTCAGGTACTCGTTAAAGATCCCTACTCTAAATACATTTGAGTTAGGCAAAATTTAGGACTCCCACTGTAGAATCAATCTTCATTGTGTGGTATCACAAAGGGCCAATGTTCCTTTGTGGGACTGCCACTGCAACCTAACCTAACCTAACCTAAAACAAAAATCATTTATTTTATCATATAAATAAATAAAACATCAATTCAAGTTATATACACAATGAAATATAATTAAAACCAACAAAATTTGTAAATTGAAATATTCAATTTATTTACCGAACATAAAATAAAATAAATGAAAAGATTGTGTCCGTATAATATTACCTTAGAACATTCGTATTTTATCTGTTCGTAAATTTTTTTTTTATATCATTTATATATAATACATTTTTACTACTGTCATCGGCGAGCACATAAGCGACTGGCTGGGTCCATGCCTTTACTTTATTACGATTGTTTATATTATTAAAATTTTAAATTCAAAAATTATTTTGTTACATTTATTTTAAATATACTTTTGCTACTGTCATCGTGAGCACGCAAGCAAGTGGGCTACCCTGGCTCCATGCCTTTAGGTTATTACCAATGTTTATATGACGCAAATATTAAACTAAAAAAAATTTTTTTTGTTACATTTCTATATAATATAACGTTACCAATCCGTTTTAATAATAACAGATAATTATTAATATGTATGATATATACGGCTATAAAACAAATACATATAGTTTATAAAGTTTAGTATAGCCCCTAGCCATGGTACAAGATGAAATTTTGTCTGGACTATTATGCTTTACTTATAGTAAAGAAAAAAGGAATTATATTTTTTTTTACAGTATTATGCTTTTACTTCCTATATCGTTGCATACATTTACATGTTCCGTTGTTCAAGATATCTGTAGAAGACATGAACTCTTATTTATGGAAAGAAACGCACGTCCAATAAATCAGTAAACGGGAAATAGCACAAACATTTAATCGTAATAGTATTAGGTATGGAAGATACAAAATGATAAAAGCTGAATTACAAAATCAAAATTTATATTTTAAAGTTCTTGCTCGTATACTTAATATAGGACCGTTGTAACTTTTTTTTTCATCTGTAGCCTATTGCATCATACACCCTCCCCCATTGTCCCTTTCTTACTTTATTTCATTTGAATCATCTATATTATTTTAAAGTAAACGCTTGTTTAGAAAAGCAAACGCTTTCAGTCTAAACGTCTATTTTCCGTTGGTACGTGTGGAATTGTCAAACGACTTGTCGCTAATTCGCGTTGCTGATGAGTCACCGTATGACGAAAACGACAGGAAAAACTCCAACCCAACACTGAAACATGACAAGGTTTTACAACCAAAGTTGTGTTTCAAGCCCACTTTCAGTGGAGATGATCTGTTTTCCCTGTTTTGTTTCGATCTTTCGGATGTCTTCAGCTAGGCGTGTGTGATGACGTAAGCCGACCACTAGCCTAGGACAAAGTTTGGTATAAACGGAAAAGTCGTTTGACAAAGTCTGTTTGGACAAACCTCACTTCGACAAGTCGTTTGGTATATTATTTTAGTTCAATATGTTATATATTTTTATTTTTAGAAAACTACTATCATCATGTTATTGGTTTCTGTTAACTGGAAAAAGTATGAAAAACTTGTCCGACTATGCCCCGAAACCCTATTCAATTTGAATGAAAATGAACAAAAAGTAAACAGTTTTTAAACATGTACTGCTCAATTAGTTTACATATATTATTCTAACAAAGATCTTGATTAAATAAAAGTAATTTATTAAAAAAATAATAAATATTTACGACATAATATCTTCAGGATGAAAACTAAAGGACTATATATACCATATCTACGTGGAACTCGTTACGTTAAATTTATTAGAATAATTTGTACATGTTTGCAAATAAGCATATCTGGAGAATTTATTTAAAGTTACATCAAAGCCAAAGATTGCATTCCGGAAAAAATATAATTGACCTGGATGGTTTAAAAAATAAGAACCACTATAAAAATGTATATAACGATCTTATTACGAAATTTGATTTATGATACTAGGAATAATGTACCTATCATACCAAATTAATTATTTTTATTTATTATTTCTGCTAATATTACATTATTAGGAATAATTTTAACAGCAAAATATATACTGATATTATAACTTCTGTGTAAAATTGAGGCATTATCATCTAAAAAGAAACTGTTTCTTTTAGTCAAAAAAAAAAAAAGAAAGAAATAAAGGAAGTTATTATCAAGTCCACAAAAGGGTTCTTGAGGATTTCGGTAATAAAAATTCTACTCCTGATTATATGCTGACGTTTCGCCAAAAGTTGTTTGGCATTTTCAAGGCTTGTTTTTGAGGAAACACTATGACGTCAATGCTTTTCTCTACCAACATCATAACGATGTCCAAAATCCTCAAGAACCCCTTTTTGTGAACTTGAAAAAAAAAGTGGTCGAGATGCTATATCAATACGAGATTATTATCATACAATTTATTATTATTATGAGAATATTCACTATATATCTGTCTTTGATAGCAAGTTGAAAGGGATAGAAGAGTTCTTGTATTGATATAGGGTGTCATCAGGGTTTGTCGCTTTTTAAAAACCGTTTTTAAAAAACGGTTTTTTGGAGAAAACTATGAAATTCGAAAACCGGTTTTTTAGTGGAAAATATCGGTTTTCAATGTATGAATAACACTTAAAAAAAATTTGAAAGTGATAAATGTAGCCAAATGCACCAGGTTGATGAAAACACTGTTGCAAGCGGTTTGTTTCTTGGAATCATATCGGCCCAATTTAATACTATGGTTATTATAAATATAATATGATTATAAAATAATACGGTTAATAATGTGGTTATTATAAAAATATGAAAATATATTGTTCTTATTTATTCGAACCCTATACTGAATAACTCGTTTCACTATTATAAAAATATTTACATCCTTATATGTGAAAAAATATGCATAAACAAATTTTACTATCAAGAAAATTGAACAGTAAATAATTTCTGTCAAAAAGTGCTTTTAATCACTCTAAATTTTCTGTTACAATTTTTTGTTCGAATTACAGAATATTAGAGCAAAAAAATTTTTTTATAAAAATTCGAAACCGGTTAAAACTAGTTTTCTGGAAAAATTAATATTCGAAAACCGATTTTCTAAAATGTCGGTTTTTTGTATAAACCCTGGGTGTCATAAACTAAATGATATCCTTGTCGAAATATATCCTGGTGAGTTGCTGTACAGACTGACGTTTTTCTTTCTTTCAGCAAAGTAAACTGTGTTTGTCAAATGTGTGATTTCTAGTGTGTTCACAACAATTCCGACAGAATATTGTCCATGATTGGTCAGCTTTAGTTATGGTGAAGTCAAAGCAGGATTCTAAGCAGATTCTTTTGAATGGTGCAAATTTTTCAATTAGTAGGGAGGAAAGTAGAGAGAGTTACCGGGAACATGTTCAACACCTGGTGTACACAGCAAGGGCATTAAGTTCTGCCACCCTGTCAGTCTTCATTACAGCCATGCACATGCCCTGCCCTCGCAGGTCTCCAACCACTACATCAAATGACATTCATTCCTTCAATCAAAAAAGTAAATATATAATATATATACATATTTATATATTAGTAATTTTTCTGATTTTTTAATATAGTTAAGACGCTAAATTTTATTTCAGATGATTATTGTAAAATCTTTTTATATATGTTATAAATGATCAAACCACAATATGAAATAGGAAAACAAGACTAGATCTTTCAACAGTAACAAGCGGACTTCGTCAGAGTCAAAAACCCAACTGAAGAAGACCACTTGTTATGGTTGAAAGATCTCAGTCTTGTTTTCCCATTTCATATTGTGGTTTGATCATTGATTGTTATTTCTCGTGTTTATGTGAAATCTTTTTATATATGTGTATATACATATAGTACGTGTGTTCTCTAATCAGGGTTTGGTCAATTTTCCAGGACAAAAAATTAAACTCTCGTTGCCAACGTTTCGGTTTTATTTAAAACCTTTTTCATAGGCCTACAAACAAAGGATAATAAGAAATCACATATCAACATTAAACATATACACAATATGAAAATGGATTGTTTCAACTTATGAATATTCCAAATAGAAATAATTCAGAGATACATAAAACAATATTACTTACAGAAGTAAGAATTTTTTAACTAAGAAAATGAAATTTACATTATTTAAAGGAACAACAATGTTAACCGAACAAAACCTTCGACTAGACTAATAAGATAACTTTACAAATAATCTCAACACTGTTCACTCAAGGGAACTAAATAAATCAAATTTCACTAAAACTCTGCACAACACTCCAGAATAAATATTACTTAAATTAGTAATATCACTTCAATGATTAATCTAACTTAGATTCTTTTTAATATATAACATCTCAAGTGTCTTCCTTCTTTGCTCATCTTTTTGAATCTGTTATATATATATATATAAACTTACATAAATAAACATCTAAACCATAGTAACATATAAGAAAAAAGACTAAGATCTTTTAACTGTAACGAGAGGTCCTCGTCAAAATTTAAATCAACATCTCAACTGAATATTTAAGATTTGACTCTTATAAAGACCGCTTCTTATGGTTGTAAGATCTTAGTCTTTTTTTCCCCCATTTCATATTTGGGTTTGATCATTGATTGTTATTTCACCTGTTTATGTTAAATCTAGTTATATATATATATATCAATATTTCACGATAAACATGTGCAATAAAAATCAATGTTCAAACTAGAGTAAGAAATGGGAAAAAAAGACTAAGATCTTTCAAGGATTGGAAGCGGTCTCGGTCAGTTCATCAGGTTCAAATTAAAATCTCATTGCCAACGTTTTGGTTTTTATTTAAAACCTTTTTTTTTATAGGCAGAAGTATACAATTTTGAAAGTGATCATACAAAGTTTTGAGTTTTTTACAAAGAAAAAACGATCGACATTATGAAATTGATGACACATACAGAGTGATGGTCATGTTTACTTAGGACCAAAGTGCCTCATAACAACCTGATTTCTTATAGGCACAATGCTCATGTATTTTATTTTTCCTCCAAAGAATGGAAAAAAATGGCACTAGATTTATTCAATGCCTGCATAAAGAAATCTATGCCTTGGTAAGTTACTTTGGTACTTGAAATACCCTAAAAAAAATCATTCTGGTTGAAATTTAACATCTCTGGCAGAATAAATTTCGGATTTCATAATTAATTTTATGAAACAATTTTGTTTTAAATTTATATTCTTAAAAAAAGGAGACAAACATATATAAATGAAAAGGATGTATTATATTTCAATTTATTTAATTAATATTATTTGAGTATATTTTAAAACTGAGAATAATATATGTAATTAAAAAGTAATGATTAATGCAAAGGACTACTTGTTTCAATGTGTGTATGTCAAGTTGCTTTGTCATTTGTAAATGATTCTGAAATAGGTTATAGAGAATATGAAACATATAGGAATGAGCAAGATAAAGATATTGGAAGCAGATAAAGGCAAAGGACTTCAACTGTAAGTCTGTGGGAATATACACATTCCTGCATGATATTAAGCTGAAAATATTGGGAGATTTCGAAAATTATGTCTCTACACTAAAAAAAAAGTATAATATAAAAACTACAACGCGTTTCGAACACTTAGTGTCCTTCTTCATTATCAGTCTTTTTACCGTGTTAGCAGCAAACAAAGACTTTTTCGAAGTGAAGAAAACACAAAGTATTCGAAAAGGGTTGTGAGTTTTCATACTAAACTTTTTTTTTGAGTGGATATGTAGAATTTTTTTAAAATAAAAATAATACTGACAAGTGAACATATAATCGTAACAAGAAACTAATTATTAAAAACTAAGGAATTCTGTTGAAACTAAAACTAAAAGAACTGTACTATTACTTAGTAATGTTCATGGAATGGTTATTTAAATAACTAATGCAACCACTTAATCGGAAAGTTTTTTTACATGATTAAATAAACTATAGCAGCCATAAAAAATTCGATCTGTGTCTGGTGTGGTGTATGTTTGTTTGCTTGTTTCTTTGTTTGTGTGTGTGTGTGTGTGTGTGTGTGTGTGTGTGTGTGTGTGTGTGTGTGCGTGTCGTGTGCGTGTGCGTGTGTGTGCGTGTGTGTGTGCGTGTGTGTGTGCGTGTGTGTGTGTGTTTGTGTGTATGAGTGTATATATAAAGTCAACGCAGCAATAGAAACTGAAAACACAGTGTAATGAACAACTTGTCCAACATGTTGGATTTGTTTAGATTTATTTAGAAAATTCGTATCATTAGCAATTCAAACATAATAGTTTTTTTTTTTTGAACTTTAACACAAAAAGAATTAGAAAACTCAATGGACTTACTAAAAACGGGAATAAAAGGACAGAGACTTAATATAACAGAACAACTAGAATTTTATAAACAGAAAGAATCGGGTAATTTAATAAACGAACAGATAAACCACCAATCCGATATCTTATTCAAACCACTAACAAAAATAAAAAGAAGACTGGACGGACAATATGACGATAAAAAGAACTATAAAAGAATTAGACTAGGTAATAATTAAATAAATTCAAAAATAACGCCATAATTTGAAATAACAATATCTAGACAGCAGTGAACACGACTATAAAACCTCTCGACAATAGCCCCATAGATTAGTTGCGAACGAAGATGGACAAGATCCGAAAGCGCTCCAACATCTCCGATATCAACTTACGAGGTATGACGGTTTTTTGATAATTCTAATATTAAAAAGAATTGCATACGTTATAATGAGTTAATGCGATATGCAACAACAATACAATTAGTAAAACTATAAAAGTCAACGGTAAGGAACCTAACATTATTTGAAGGTTTCTAGGGTGAAGCATACTTGGTCTGACAAAATTGTTGCAAGAAATTAGATCAAACCACAATATGAAAAGGGAAATAAGACTAAGATCTTTCAACCGTAACAAGCGGCCTTCGTCAGAG
Organism: Hermatobates lingyangjiaoensis; assembly: GCA_026182355.1. Taxonomy (NCBI): domain Eukaryota; kingdom Metazoa; phylum Arthropoda; class Insecta; order Hemiptera; family Hermatobatidae; genus Hermatobates; species Hermatobates lingyangjiaoensis. Next base: position 7,080,660 of record JAPFBL010000253.1, read on the forward strand.
TCAAAACCCCAACTGAAAATCACAACTTAGTATATATATATATATATATATATATATATGAAAAACCACAATAAGAAATGGGAAAACAAGACTAAGATCTTTCAACCGTAACAAGCGGTCTTCAACAGAGTCAAAAACTCAACTCTGACGAAGACCGCTTGTTACGGTTGAAAGATCTTAGTCTTGTTTTCCCATTTCTTATTGTGGTTTGATCATTGATTGTTGTTTCACGTGTTTATGTGAAATCTTCATATATATATATATATATATGCTATGGGTATATACCATAGTATGGGTATATATATACAAAGATTTTACATAAACACGTGAAATAAAATCAATGATCAAACCACAATATGGAATGGGATAACAAGAAGAAGACCTCATGTTACGGTTAAAAGATCTTAGTCTTGTTTTCCCATTTCATATTGTGGTTTTATCATACATATATATATAAAACCAACTCAGTAAAAACCGATAATATATATATTTAACATATTTTTTTGTTTATTATTGTGAATGCCTGTTTTGATATAAGAATATAGGAGGGCAATGCATAAGGGAAGATACGGATTGATAATAGAGGATTAGAGGTTTAGGCGGGAAAGGGACAGAGAAGGGCTTAGGGCTGGTAAAACAAGTAGGGGGGGAAGGTGGTCGGTAGGGAGTGCGGTCCTCCACATGGTCAGTTTCATATTAATCAGCAGCCCAACAAAGACAGTGCTCATAGAGAATCACTAACCATCTGCCCGAGTCTCACAAATCAACACATTCTGCCAAAACATTGCCTTCCCTAAAGCCACACTCAAAACTCCAATCCAACAACAACCACCTAACAAATATTCCAGCCATGTTTCAATTTATCATTCCTCTCACAACCTACCGTCATCAAATTTATTAATTACTAAGCCTCAGATAATCCTGGCAGGAGAAGTTAAATTTCTATTCAATTATATCTGAACCATTATTTCTCCGTATTTAGATAATTATCTAAATTCTTGTATTCTAAGTACGTTATCACTTTACATTTATTTTAATTTTAATAACCTTTCTTCATTGTAGGGTGAAAAGTTAATGAAACAGTTTCCTCATATAGAAATTTAATAATATAAACAATGCGTTTCGAACATGTAGTGTTCTTCTTGAGGCATTAACTAAAACATAGAAGGATATCAGAGAGTTGTCTATAGTACAAACTAAATGGTCTAAGACAAAATAAGGAATGGGAGATATACACACGCAAACTGTCAGTCATGAGACCTAAAAACCAGTTTAATATTAAATTCAATAATGTCTGTATTGCTTCTAATGCCATACCTCAATATTGGAGAGCACATCTCTCTTTCCTTATTTTATTTTGTACCATTTACTTTTTACTATAGATAACTCTCTGGTGTCATTTAATTTTTTAGTTTTATGCCTAAAGAAGAACACTACGTGTTCTAAACGTGTTGTTTAAATTATTAAATTTCTATATGTGGAGATTACTTCATTAACTTGTTTACCATACAATGAGTAAATACTACATATATAAGGTAGCTGATTGCACTACCATAGAAATAATCTTTCTTGATACTGATGTCAAGTTGTATTTGAATTCATAAAGTATGGTTTGGTGAACAGAACATGAATGAATGCCATAATTATATGTAATTCAAATATACTTGATTAAAAACTATGCCAATGTATGAGTACTCGTGGCCTCGTTTACATTGTCTTGACTTATATGTCAATTTATGAGCACTAGTGTACTCGTTTGCGTCGGCTCGACTCATATGCCAATGTATGAGTACTTGTGGCCTCGTTTGCATTGTCTTGACTTATATGTCAATTTATGAGCACTAGTGTACTCGTTTGCGTTGGCTCGACTCATATGCTAATGTATGAGTACTCGTGGCCTCGTTTGTATTGTCTTGACTTATACGAGTATGTCAATTTATGAGCACTAGTGTACTCGTTTGCGTCGGCTCGACTCATATGCAAATGTATGAGTACTAGTGGCCTCGTTTGAATTTTCTTGACTTATATGTCAATGTATGAGCACTAGTGTACTCGTTTGCGTTGGCTCGACTCATATGCCAATGTATGAGTACTTGTGGCCTCGTTTGCATTGTCTTGACTTATATGTCAATGTATGAGCACTAGTGTACTCGTTTGCGTTGGCTCGACTTATATGCCAATGTATGAGTACTTGTGGCCTCGTTTGCATTGTCTTGACTTATATGTCAATGTATGAGCACTAGTGTACTCGTTTGCGTTGGCTCGACTCATATGCCAATGTATGAGTACTTGTGCCCTCGTTTGAATTTTCTTGACTTATATGTCAATGTATGAGCACCAGTGTACTCGTTTGCGTTGGCTCGACTTATATGCCAATGTATGAGTACTTGTGGCCTCGTTTGCATTGTCTTGACTTATATGTCAATGTATGAGCACTAGTGTACTCGTTTGCGTTGGCTCGACTCATATGCCAATGTATGAGTACTTGTGGCCTCGTTTGAATTTTCTTGACTTATATGTCAATGTATGAGCACCAGTGTACTCGTTTGCAATGGCTTGACTCATATGTCAATGTATGAGCAGTTATTTACTCGTTTGCACTCCCTTGACTCAGAATATATGTAGTAAGTCTTTATACAAGTATTACGAGATCGGTAATAATTGTATTAAGGAAGAAATCTCATCATAACTTGCTCTTCAGTGGACCCCATTCATATAGTCAATCTATGAAACATACAAACGAAACAAGGCATTGGTGGCATAACTGAGAAAGTAAATGTTTTGCTGGTTTTTTTTCCCTATCGTAAGGAATTAAAAATGTTCTAGATAAGTACCATCCTGTTTTATTTGAAACACAGAAGTAACTGTTGAGAATCATCGTAAAAAGTTAAGTCCTCCCCGCATTTGAATAGCTTACTTTCCTTTTGAGAAGTAAGAATTAGAAATTATTATATTATTAGACGTGAAATGTACAGAACAAAATACTACTTAACTCGATGGATAACTACTTGTATATTGTGCCCAACCGTCAATGGCTGGTCAGAATTAAAATCTTTAATCAAAGCATAAAGTTAAATTGTTAGTCATAATTATTTATATTGGAGAGAGAGCTGATGTTACTGAGGAGGCATGATCGAGACAGCGCCGAAGTTCAACAAATGCCTTTGTTTCTATGAGAATACTGCACTTTGCACTTTCACATTCGAAGTAGTGATCATAAAATTGTAACAAAGCAATTTCCAAAGAAATTTTCCGTCTTTACCTTTATCATATTGGGGACAGGTTAGTAGTTAACGTACTCGTCTCTGAACTGGTAGGACCGGGTTCAATACCCACCTGGATTTATTTACGTGGAAGTGAATAATCTGAGCACGTCATCCCTTCGAGAGGACGTTAAGCCGTCGGTCCCGAGCCTGTCCGATGTCAGGTACTCGTTAAAGTCCCTACTTGTGGGGCAGCCACTGCAGTCTAAAGGGTTACTGCTATCACTACCTTCATCATACCTGATTAATAGCAAGGTAAAGTCAAATACAGGTATCACAGAAACAAATTGTTTATCGGTATCGTAGATATTCCAGCGTCAATATAATACCGATAATGAAAACAGGATAATTTTTATAGTGAAATACGTTTAAATTAAAAGAATTAATATAGAAAAGACGCTTCTACATACTAATATTCGTAATAAAATTGTAATAAAACTTAAGCTGTATCAATAAAGTATGAATGTACCAACATTAGTATGTATAATAGTGGTGCCTTTAACAATATTAGTGTGTATAATAATAATGGATAACCAACTTGGTGTATCGATCAGACTGTGTATAATAATAATAAGTCTATGTATCCACACTAGTATGAATTACAGTTATGTAGGTCACTGATGCCGCCTTGAAGGGCTGGTCCACTTTGGTAGCCTGAGAAGAAAGAACTGTTATTGGTTCAGAATGCAACAGGACCTACGATATGGTAAAAGAGTTCCAACCAACAGACATTACTCTGGTCGGATAGGCACAAGGTGTCACCGAAGGTGCAGGGTATGAGAAATAATTGAATTCACACAAACAATTCACTAAAAGGACTGAGTTCAACATTCGTCAAATAATGCCTATTATCCTCTCAGAGGTTAGTATTAATTAAACTGTCAAGTACATGATAAGACATGTTCATAAAGCTTTATTTAATTTATAAAAATTTATGTTTTTTTTTTGGGTAGAAAGGTGAAATGCATTTACACACATAGTGCTGGGCTCCCAGGTTCCATCATAAAAATTTATGATATAAATAAAATTATATATATATTACATACAATTATATACGAATATTTGTCGTATATAAATTAATTTATTTTGTGTAAACTCAACTAAAATGCGAGTTTTATTAAGATTTATTGCAATTTTTACTGATAATGAAATATAAGAAGTCTATAAAATGTTAGACTATATGAAAGCTGACTGACTAGTAGTGACATAGCGGATTGTTTCTTTAAAATAGTCTGAATGGTACAGTGTGATTGGTTGTTAGTTTATATTATGAAAATGACTGGCGAGATGTGGCAGGTAATTGAAATATCGCTGACTCATCAAGCCGGAATGAACCTGTCTCTATTACCTGCACGGCGCTTCTGATCCCCCTAATAACATTACCTCAGTCATTTCCATAACAATCAACAGTCTCTTTTGTAAAATGTTCAAATATTGTTCTGAAAATGTCGCCCCATATTTCACTCTTTCATTGTTTTATTATGTTTTCATTCTATACTACAATCGAGCTAATATTTTTATAATTAGCAATCCACTCAGTTGTTTTAACTCTTCTAGAACTTAAAAAGATCTGTTTTACTAATAATACTACCTTTGTGAATGTTAAAATACCTATAGTCAATAACGGTAATGTATAAAGATAGAATAAGCAGACTTCAGTTCTTCAAATACTATTTCTTCTTACCTACAAACTATATATTTAAGTCTAGCAATATATAAATACAGACCAACAAGAAGTTTAATTTAATTTCAAATATAAATCATTTCGTAACTAATAAAAACTTAACTAATAACTATAATAAAAAATCAAGAGAAACCTATAATTTTTATAGTGAAATACATTTAAAGCAATATAATTAATATAGAAAAGACGCTTTTACATACAAATATAAGTAATAAAACTTAAGATATATCAATAAAGTAAACTTTACAATAAGTAAACACAATATTAAAACATGTTTAATATCAATTGTGCTTCACTTTTATTTTAATGTTGCTTTCTTGTACAAATAATATTAAACTCAATAATACGAGTAGATAATCAATAATAATTTCATTTGTTTTAATGTAGCTGTATCTATTTCATCTAGTTTAGCAAACATGGAATAATTGATGTAGAACAATTGAACGTGGCATTATTATTGAAGTGATGGTTGGAGTTTGCTAGACCTTCTACTTTGCGTAACCATATCTGTCCTATTATGTTTCCCTTTGTAGATTCTAATCAACATTATATGTTAAGTTCTTTAATCAAATTTATTATTTTTCGTAGAGAAGTATATCACACATATGTTGGTTTTTGGTATGGTTTGCTAAAGATCTTTATCCTCTTAAACATGATTGAATCATATTTATATAAAATGCTGCCTAATATTTCTGCTTCGTTCATAGGATCATGTATTCTTTGTATCATGTTAATTTCAGTTTCCTTAAATAGTAGTTGGGGGAATTCAAGTAATGTTTGGTTAGATATTCTGTATATCTTGTTAAATCTTTCCTTTGAAGATTTATTCTTTTCTTTACAAATGTAATTTCATTTGTATTATGCTTTTTTGGTCGGAATTAGATCTTTCTAGCTAACTATTACCTAGTTCCTTATCCATTCATGAGTTGCATCCATTAGGCAGTTAGTGAGTGCCATTCATAAATGACAAAACTGCGCAAGGTTTGCGTGAGTCAAACCTTTCCCAACATTTCGATAATTACATTTCGATATAATTTCATTCTACTATAATAATATTGTTACAGAGAATTATAAAGTGCCTTTTCCAGGCTTCATCATTACTCAAAAATTATGGAGTTCTAAAACATACCAAGAACTATATTTCTGACCATAAGATATTTTATGGCTGCGACAGTTAGGTTAATGGCAACAATTTAACTAAACATTTATCTTTGCCTCTATATTATCATATAAACTACATAATTCTTTGTAATAGCTTGTATTTGTTTAATTATTTTACCTTTCTTACATATTTCATTAGCTATCTGACATACTTTCAAGTTGCTTGTATTAAACATTAAAACAATATTTATGTTTGACTCCGATTTCGAGAAAATATGTCTAAGTAAATCCATTAGCACAAGTTGAATCATCAGTTTTTGTATAGCTATTTTTTACATTTCGGTAATAAAATATTCTCCATTTTTCGTTTATATCATACGAATTTTATGTACAGTTTTTTGAACAGCATTTAATTTTTCAAGTTAGTCGTTAAGCTTAATAAAAAGTCTGAAAACATCAAATAGACCGTAATGCCCCTTTTTTTTTCAATGAAATATGAACGAGAAAAGCCTTCTCACAAAAGGCATCGTGAGATAAACGATACCTGCATCGTGTCCAGAAGCATCACTATCAGTCGTCAGTCAAAATGGTTAAACCAATTTGTATAGTGATTGAATAAACTCTGATGTTTCTTTCACCTAATTTTTACAATAATGCAGAAAATATTTTTTTTTTAATTTTTAAAAGTGTAGAAAAAAAAAAATCTAAAAGCACATTTTGACAATTAAAACAACTTTTTAAAGATGTATTATTGTTTTAACGCAATAAATCACATCTATTTACACTGCCATCAAAGGATGCAGCTTGTAGCTTATATAGACTCTTTTAGATTAACATCCCTCCCACTCCACATACATACATCATTGAAATATACTAAAAAAAAAACACTTTGGGAACCTCGAAAAAATGTAAATTTGTCAATATTTTGAGTTTAATTTTTTCATGATTACTGAATTTTACTTTCGATTAAAAAATTAAAAATTAATTAATTTATATTATAATTAAATTATAATTAATTTAATTAAACGGATTAAAAATTGACCGTTTCAACTGTCAATACAGAAATTTTTTACAGAATATGTATTGAATTGTGAAAATAATATTTAGGAACTGTTGAAACTGAAAAAAAAAACAGCACATAGAATAACAAATGAATGACTTAAAGTACAGACGGAAAGTACTGACATCGCACTCTCATATATCTTTCATCAGGAGAGGAGTTATACTATGAATGCCTACAAAAGGAATGAAGACTGTTATGTAGACTGGAAATGACAGCATAGATGGTGAATATATAGTTCAAAATAAATTTAAGAAATTGGAGAACTGCAGTCATATTATTTTATCCTCATAAAGGAACTATTTCTCTAAAAAAAAACTGTCTACCTTCACTTAAAGACCGCAACCATTACAACTTCACTAACAAAAATAATATAATTTATATTAGAAATAGGTATGACGGTTTTACCTATTTCTAATATAAATCATACTAACCTCAGTGGTATTAACAATATGCATGTATTTAAAAGTAATATAAATTGAGAAAAAATAAAATATAATCTTTCTGTCTTGCAGATATTTTAAAGAATAAAACTAATTTCCAATATCTTCATAACCATTTATATATAAATGCACAAAGAAGTAGTGAAGAAAACGTTGACTAATTTGGATCCATGTAAGAAGTAGGATGTCAGAGCATCAATTTTAATACTTTTCTCCATGAAATGTTCATTAACAAGTTACTATGAACATTAAAGAATTTTTATTAATTTTTAATTTTGTATTCACATAAAACCTCCTTAGTGCCAAGTGCGACTTAATTTTTAACATTGAATTTTTTAAATTTTATTTTTTTATTGAATGTTTATTTTAATTTATTATCATCCATAATCTATCCGTTATATTACATATTCAATTTATTATAATTGCCACTATTATTACTCATTGTTATTATTATTATTCAATACTATTATTTATAACTCCTCTTATTATTATTATTATTGTTATTTTACCTTCTTCGTTCATTTTATTATTTCATCATTACAATTTGTCTTGACTCGTTCATTTTGTCTTTCTTTCTTTCAATGTCACCCTCCTTGTGAGGTGGGCAAACATTCAATGTAGTCTTATATGCCAGCTGTTTGTCAAAGAGCTTAACTCACAACCGACAAGTTATCTCCTGACGATGAAGGATGCTATAATATCGAGAGAGCTCTGTCAATACTTTCCGTCCGTACTTTCTCTAGGTCATTTATATTGCAATTCAATGTATTGTTTTTGTTGTCAGTTTATGTATGTAGTCATAAGTGTAATTTTTTTCAAGTTTAAATGTTGAACAATTTGTAAATATTACTTTGACGATTTCAATTCTAAGATTGAATAACAGGATCGCAAGATGATTTCCTTTGAGATATGAGCGATAGAAGGTGATTATAAATAAAAGGCTTGGGAAGGTTTAAGCAGAGGAAATATAGGAAAGGCAGGAATATCGACAGGCCGTTTGGAGGCGACGCTTGGAGCTGGCTATATCCTCTCCGGCCACCAAAGGGGATCTCCTTCATCCCAACCCTCCTTTTACTCCCTTTCACTTCACCTTCCATGACTTTCCCCAAAAAATCTTACTAAATCTTTGATATTCACACAAATATTATGTCTTCTCCATTTATCAGCAAAATTATTTAAACTATAATGTATTACATTTCATTTTCAATGTAATCCATCGTAATGTAATTAATTATGTAAAGGAAAATTATATTTCATATAAAATTGATCTATTATACATAAAAAATAAAAAAAACTAAAAAAAATTTATAGTGTACTCCAAAAAAAAAAGAAAATGGAGTAGGCACTCTAAGATTTACTATAATATATTGCCATACTTGTTACATTAATTTAATTTTGGGTTTATTATATTTTCTGTGGTTGTTGTATATGCATTTATAACACAGTAGCGAAAGTAATATTAAACCCAGAGACAATAAATTTAGTGGCTTCATTTATTTTAATATATGATCAAACCATAATAAGAAATGAGAAAACAAGACTAAGATCTTTCAACCGTAACAAGCGGTCTTCGTCAGAGTCAAAACTTCGTCAGTTGGGTTTTCGACTCTGACGAAGACAGCTTGTTACGGTTGATATATTTTTATTGATATAATTTATTGATATATAAATGTGAAAGATCTTAGTCTTGTTTTCCCATTTCTTATTGTGGTTTGATCATTGATTGTTATTTCACGTGTTTATGTGAAATATTTTGATTTATTTTAATGTGTGTATTATACTTTATCAGTTATAACAAAAAAAAAAGTTAATTTAGAAAAGTATTATAATTTTTAATATTCATATTAAAGTAATACTTTATAAAAAATATATTTTATTTTTAGTATTACTAAACGAGAGGAGTTTGAATTAGCAACCTTTTGACATAAAGATCAATAACATACACTTTATATGTTTTGAGATGGCCTGAATTCATTATATTCATTCCCAGAACATGAAGGCTGCGTCATAATGATTTTTAAAATGGTAGGAGAGAACAACATGGAAGCAGACATCGCAAAACATGTATTCAGGGCACTTTCAAATCTTGTTAATATCTAACCGTTGTAAAATTCTTTTTTTTTTTTCGTAATTTCTATACCTCATAGTAATGAACAAAAAAAAATAGCACGTACATTATAAACAAAAACACGCTCTTTAACTGTATTGGTTCTGGAAATGTAGAAAGAACGGTAATATTTATCATACCATGTTGCAAGCTCGTAACTATTTATATTGTACACATTTATAGTACAAATATAAATAGCACACAAAAATAGTTAAACAACCACTCAAAGGAATACGTATAACGAAGAATGAAGAATTCAATGGTCCTTTACAAAAAAACTCATAAAATTTACTTAACTGAAAAAAAAACTCTGACAAACAACTAGTTCCACACAGGTTGTTATAAAAGCTCCTCTAGGAGATATCGCCTTGTTTAAGTTGAAATGTTACATCAATCACACCTCGCTTTGGATGTGTTCATGATGGCTGAAGTGCCTAAATGGTTGAGTTTTCAAGGCGTATTAGAAGTCTCCTAGTTGTATTTCTCAAGTTCTTATCACATTGCCTGCCAGTTGTACCATGCAGAGTCTCAGAAGTGCATGTACCTTGATATCTTTACGTTCGAAACTACTTTTCTATCATTTCTCTATTTTTCGAGTTATCTTCTAAAGCTTTCTTTTATTCATCATTAACTTAGAAGAGAGTTTTACAACAGTTTTTCATTATTCACTATTACTGTTTGAAATTCAAAATCATTTATTTTTCGAGTTTTATATGATAAAAAAAAAGGGCAGACAAAAATGTATTATTCAAATGAATTTGTTCTATAATCAATTTTGTTAAAGGACTTCACTGATAGGTGAGACCCAACTATTAGCAAATAGCAGATAAAGCCAAAGAAATATTATATCTGCACTGTGGCATTACTCCTTTGGCCTAAAATGTAGTTAACCTACCAAAAATCTAGCAAACTCAACCTTAGTTCACAAGTACTATTTTATAATGATTAATGAAGGAATTTTAGAATGCATAGAACATAGATATACACACGCAATGAATTTTATCTCTCTAGACAACACAAAATACTTATACAAAAATAAGAAAAAAATCAAGAAAATTTGATTGAACAACATTGTTAAAAGACTGTTGTCTGTTAAAAGATGATATTAACGACTAAAGGAGGGAGAAACATGAAACAGTCCCTGTTACTTTTACAGTTCTGTAATGTTATAGTTATGTTAGAATAATAATACCTATAAATTTCATTTGTTGCACAGCGATATAATATTAATATCGTGTTTGTATGTATAACAACTCACAATTATAAAAGTTCTAGAATTTGCAATGGAATAAAAAGAATAACTTAAATGAAACGTCAACTTAATAATGGGAGAGATGTATTTCAAACCGAAAGAGCAATGGTTAGATTATTTCTCTGAAATTAAATACTTGTCTTCTTCAAGGCAGGCTGAAAGCAAGCATGAAATCATTTACATTATTTGATTGTGTTATGCTTTGAAATGCAATTTAGAGCTCTTTTATAAATGCATCAAATTTATGTTATTTAGTTAGAGAGACTAAATTTAAAAAAACAGTCAACTACTAAACCTTATATCACTTTTGAAACATTAATCGCAAATATTAATTTAAAACTTTTTTTTTAGTGACAGATATAATTTATAATGTCACTAATAATACTTAGTATTGAAAATGACACAAAACTTAGCAGATGCCTGTTTCTTAACAAGTGTATCAATATTTGTAAATAACACTCTCGTTATTTCGTCTACACAATAAAGTACGTCCATAGTTGACATGTTTCGAATGATCAACATTCATCATCAAAACGTGAACATTAGCCATAGAAACTTCTTGGGTGAATTTTTTGGTTCATTATATATGCAAAGGGAAGACAGTTGGGGTTATTTTTCTTGAAGTTTAAGGTAAGCTGGTCGTTAATCCTGTGGAGTGAGTGGCCTCTCGGCCTGAGTTACTACCTGTGAGGGTTTCTGGATTCCCGTGATGTGAATTAAAGAGCTTTAACATTCGGCTACTAATTTCAACTTCAATATTTGAATTCAGTAAAGTCTTAATTCATAGAACATACCAGATCGCATCGAATTGGGAAATATTCAACAGAGATATTAACAGAACTAAGCAAGCGTTTGTTAATAATGGCTATTCTGATGATAATTTTGATCGCATTTTGAAAGAATACCTTCATGTAAGGTACCGTTGGGTCTCCAACCGTCGCTTCACAAGTGCGCTTGGTGTCCCTATCTCAACTCTCCTGATGACTTCTCTCCTGGCTTCCAGTTGAAACATGTTTTTTAATTAATTACCCTGAAGATGACTGGAAGGCAGTCGAAACATGTCTGTTCCCACTTAATTAACATTCCCCAACGTTTGGTTGAAGGAAACAAGAAGGTATTCAGAAACCTTGATAAACTGGTGAAGAAAATGACATCAGTGAAATACGGTCAGTTGTTCACCGAAATGTATATATATATATGTTATTAAAATAAGCAGCAGCTTCTGCATTGACCAATTTCTTGTTGACACTCTCTAGTTTCTTATCACTTTGCGGTGAGACTCTGGTAGCTTCCAAAGAAGGTTAGCAAAAGACATTAACACGCACAATAAACTTGAGGTGAACCACGAAAACACTTGAATAAACCACTTTTTGAAAAAACCGTTTTAATCACTGAAATAACTGTAACTAAAAGAACAATACATACAAGCTTTCGGCTGTCATTCGCCATCCTCAAGTACAAACTAAAATTAATTTAGGCTAATGCACTGAAGTTAAAATAAAATAATTGTCTACACAAATACTGTGTGTATTTGTAAATACACCTGTGCTTTAGGAAGTAAAGCTAAGGTAGGAGTGAGGGGAGGGGGAGGTATGCATGGTGACAGGGTCGGCCAAAACTACCTGTGGTTCATTCACCTCCTCGTCTCCCTTACAAGTTTGAAACTATTATCAAAATTCTTAAAACTAGACACAGAGTTTAAATCGTTACTTTGGACATTTAAGCTAGGGTTATAATCTTTAATATATAGAGCCTCCAGTATATGTAACCTGCTATGCTCGTGGTACACTTGTAGTATGGAAGCACCCTCAATCAGGACCTCCCTGGTCAGTTTTACACGGTGAGCGTCTTCCGTATGTTTTTTAGGGACCCCAGTGTTCAGGTGGACAGTTAGACGCCATGAAAGCTTCGTAGTAGTCATCCCTATGTATGAGGATTATGTTTATATTTATAAACATGTAATTATAAAAATATAAACACAATGACATACACGTCACAGAGGGCTAAATCAGGAGAATATGCTGGATGGGGTAGCAGTTCGTATCCCAATTTGTGGATTTTGGCCATCGTGACTAGACAAATGTGCACACGTGCATTGTCTTGATGGAACATCACTTTCTTCTTTGCCAAATGCGGCCGTTTTTGCTTCAAGTCAACGTCGTATCTGTTCAAAAGCTTTGAATAGTTAAATAATTTAAATTTCGTTTTACCTTTCTCGAAGTAATCGATGTGAATGACACCACGTGCATCCCAAAAAACTGTGGCCATGACCTTGTTGGCTGACAGACTCTGGCTTTCTTTGGTCCACGTTCGCCCACAGCAAACCACTGTTTCGATTGTTCCTTGGTCTCTGGCATGTTGTGATGGATCCATGTTTCGTCCACAGTAACAAAACGGCGCAAAAAAAATTCGTCCGGATTACAGCTGAACATCGCTAAACACTCTTTCGAAGTGGTCGCACGATTGCGCTTATGGTCAAGTGTGAGCAATCGCGGCAAATATTCGTGTAAAATATGATGTAACCGTTCAGTTGAGATGTCTACAGCATGAGCCAACTCTTGTACTTTCATTCTCCGATCATTCAATATCATTTAATTCACTTTTTTCCATTTTCGTAAAAATACACGAGGTTGTCTGCTTTGATTGACTATCAAACACTGACTACACGTTGTAGCTGGCTCATAATTAGATAGTTGTCCACTAATAGATTACAGATGACGACAGCACAGTTGCATTTGGAGTAACTGCGGGGGAAATTCAAAAAGTCACTAACTTATCAATCCGCCCTCGTATGATAAGCATGGTATAATTAATAAATGTACATATTACTATAAAATGGAGAGTTGTGGTGATTTGCAAATGCAGTTGACCTGCGCTGCAAGTCGGCGTTGAGATTGATTGATTAATACCCAGGTTGAAAGGTGGTCCCGTTGCAGTAAAGTTTCCTCCACCCTCTCAAGCCTAGGTCTGCGGCTTCACTGACTGACCACAGCGCCTTCCCTCGCCTCCTCAATAGCAAAGTTTCCAATTCATCCCAGAATTAAACGCGCTAATCGTCAAATGGTTTCCTCTCAACATTCAAATCCTCAAAATAAACATTAGCTGCTTTTTTTTTTAGCTCGCTTTAAAACTTTTCTTCCACCACTAAAACATTACTCCTTTATTATTTTTCCCTTTACTTTAATAATCACAACAATATTAATTGTGAGTAATAAAAAATTTTAAATTTCTCAAAAATTAAGAAAATATAACTGCAGATATTAATTTTCGGTGTAATCACAAAGTACTTGAAATTCCCTTTCCGGTGAATTCAAACATATATAAGCAATCTTCCTTCTATTCTACTTATATATATTAGTCAAATAGTTGATTAAACCAAAAAGATTTCAGTGCTCGAGTCTTCTAATTTATAGAGTACCTTATCTAGAAACGCTTTTCCGGTATGTTTTCGATATCTACTACTAAGTTTCAAGCATATGACTGGATCTCAGTATGAGTATTTATACTCAGTATAACAAGAGATATAGTTTTATAATTTTACTCCTTTTGCTTTAAAATAAAGTAAAAAATAAACTTGCTTACTTTTTTGAATGTCTAAAACCTTATACAGGAAAGCTGGACTTCTGTATGATATGATTTGGAGAAGAAACCTACACGTACTTGCTTTGTTATCATGACGCCATGGTTATCTGTCACTGTGGTGTATCTGCAGGCACTCAGATATCCCTTAAGGTGTGATGGAATCTTCAACTACTAAAACTGCATTCGTTCCTGAATTTATAATAAAAACATCATGTGAAGTATTTACTTTCTCTATAAAACTGAGGTGCTACTTTATTTCATTGAAAATTCAACAATGAAACAAGGTTAAGTTGGTACTTAACTGTTACAAAGCCAGTAGTAATCAACTTTGAGAAATCATGAATATAAACATCAGAAATGAAAATTATCTAAAGATACTTTGACGTAGTATTTTGTATCACTCTTAATGGTATTAAAATAAACAACCTAACAACATAAGAATAAACTATATAGTTTTTAATATGAATATCTATTCGCACTATTTCAAACATCAAATCAAGTTCATAAATTATTTTTAAATTTCTACTAATTAAATCAAAGAACATTTTTTTACGGGTATGTTTAACCCCTCTTGGTCGTCAATTATAAAACAGTCTAAAAACTCAACAAAATTCAATTGTTAAAAATTAATTTACAATAAAATCTCAAAAAATGTCATTATATTTATATTTTTTACTCGTTTATAGGCTTCTAAAGATATGTTGTTTTTTTTATTAAAATCAAATTTAAGGTTATTTAATTAATGAACTGAAAACATTTATAACTTAATTTTTTTTTTGAATTAAGTGAAAACTTGTACAATATATTTTGGACTAAAATTAATAAGTAGGAACGTGATTTGTGTAGGCCCAATTGTGAGAGGTTTCATTCTGTCAAGAGTGGGAGAAATTAACAAAAATATGCCGACATGGGCCAAGTTTTTCAAGCGCCATTATCCTCAGGAGAGAAGGAGCGGGTCGTGTTGACAAAATTAAATATGCAAATGAGAACGTCTGCGGATCGGGAGCGATATTCAGCAGAACACGCTGCCGGCGAGAGTCTCTGCTCCATGACCCTGCTTCATGACTCATTTGTTTTTGCCTCCAAATTTAATATTTTCTGCAAATATGCAATCCATTTTACCTTCCAGTTTGTTTTATGCCAAATTATTTAAATATATTCTGTATCGTTACAATTTTAATTTGCTTAAAGAAATGAAAATATATTAAATAATGAAATTATGTAAAACCAATTTAAGTTCTTTCAAAAATACTCGTATAAAAAAAAATCTATCAGTATTAGAAAATTGTCAAAGATTTTTAATATAATGTTAACATTGATTTAAATTTTACTTTAAAAACATGGATTTTTTTAAACTAGTTTTTCAATATAAAAATTAAAAAGAAAAAAATATGAGTAATTTTTGGCAATAAGGTTGATACGTCCGTTATTTACAAGAGAGAAGAATGAGCATTAAATAATACGTAAATCAAATTTAAAAACTATAAAATACTATATGTTTGGAAAAAATAGTGAAATATTTTTAATATAATTCTTTTTTGTTTAATCAACTATTTGACTAATATATATAAATAGAATAAACACTTTTTCTTTTTCTCGGAGTTTGGTGTTTAACTCCGAGAAAAAGTAAAAGTGTTTGTTAATATTTTGTGGTCAAGAAAAGAGTACCGTATTATAAATAGAATAGAAAGGAGATTGCTATTATAGGTTAAATTAACTGGAAAGAGAATTTCAAGTATTTCCTGGCTACACGGAAAATTAAAAACTGTAGTTATATTTTCTATATAATAAGGTATCGTCTACCTTAGCTACCTATAGCAGATAAGGTATTGTTGTTCTGGCTGAAAATGACACACGCCTACCTGGGCTGCCTGTGTTGAGTCGAGACATCCTCGCAGTGTCGACTCTGCAATGGTGCCCGATACTTCACATACATCCGACTTTTGAGATTCAGAGTTCAACGTGATGGAGTGGCCAACCTTAGACTAAACCAGGGTTGGGGAACCTTTCTATTTTTGGAAAAAAGGCTATTTTGGCACCATCCACTTCACTAAAAGGCCACCACGAATGAATAAGCAAATTGTCAGACAGTAGTTATATTGTAAAATCCTTGAATCTACCATTATATTACTCGATCAGTGTTTCTAAAACTGTTTCGCATCTTTCAAAAGATTCAACAGTATCCTCACTGCCTTCGTCTACTACCTTTGTTAACTCAGGCAATGATTTTCTAAAAGCTGAGGCTTTTCAAGTATTGATTGATAAATAGTCTCCTTCCTAAATGCCAGAATTTTTTGTCTTTAATATCAGTATTGTAATTTTGTATATTTTGAACCATTTTTCTCAACATACCGCAAAAGGCCGCATTTCATGGTTCGAAAGACCACATGCGGCCTTAAAACCGCAGGTCCCCCACGTCTGGACTAAACCTTCAACACTGGACTGTTCATCAACAAATCTTAACAGAAAATAGTTAACACTGGCTGGTAAGTACTAAGTTATATCAACTAATTGTCTTGAAAAGTGAGTTCAAGAAAAATTATAGTTTTATAAAATTAGTTTTTGTCATAATATATCATGACTAAAAAAAAACCATAAATCAGTATATTCAATGAATCTGGTAAGATTTAGTGAAGTAGGATTAGCCTTAGGCCTGCAAATTTTTTTTTTGGATCCTCTCTAATAGGATATGGCACTGTAGGAGAGTTGATAACCGTCAGCACTGCTCCAAGAACTTCTCTCCTAAAGAACCCACATAAGGAAATTTGAAACTACTGATTTAGAATTACCATGGTAATGTGGTAATAACATGGTTATGAAGACTCGTTCTTCATTAAAATGGTGCCACTTGAAGTGGCTCTGACTTACCGTTCTCAGTTCACTTCAGTATAGCGTTGTGTCAGTAATCCTACAAGTGTTGGCGTTATGCGAGGCTTTTTAAAAAAATATCGTAAAACTTATTTGAAAACATAGTATTGTTTGTTGAATCAATACTAAATCTAAATATTTGATGTTTTACATTTTGAGTAACATTGAGTTTAAATATTGAACAAAATAACTCAATATAAATATATACAATCTGGATGGCATTCTAAAAAATATATTTTATTTATTTCTGAAAGAATGACAAAAGAAACATAAAAAGACTGAATATTTTACTTAAGGCGCTGTAAATTACAACTGTATTACTCACTTCAAGTGTTTTAAATAATCTTGAAAGATGTATTATTTGTTTTTGAATATGACATCTGTACATAAACATGCAACTGTTTTACAAGAAAATTTTGCATCAAAAGAACATTCACTTCATTCTTAAAAAAATATAAAAATAATAAAGCAAGGCTAAATAAGTTTTATTATTTTATTTGAAGTTTGTCAGCGATGAATGAAGGAGTTTTAAAAACAAAATGCTTTGAAGATTCAAACTTTTGCATAATCTCTTTATTACCGTGATCTAAGGAGTAATAAAGTTGCTCAATCTGATTTGATTGTAAAGTTGCTTAATTTTTATTGTAACTTTCTCTTCTTTTTACTAATAAAACAATAATTAAGATATTACAAAAGCATACAGTTTTATTTTAAATTCAGCATTTCTAAAATAAATTATAATAACATAAATACTATGTTTTTTGTAAATCTAATAGATTATACAAATTCCAGTAAATTAGTATTCACTGGGGCTAGAAGAAAGAATTTAATTTAGTACTATATTGTTGGTGTTAACTTTAAAAGAGTAACTGAAACTTAATTTTTAATACCCTGAATAATTCTTAATAAATGAAGTTTTTTTTTCTTTCTGTTTAGGCATTTTAAAACAAAATCAAATTAATTATAAGATTTTAAATATTTATTTGAAGAAATACCTCTTTCTACTTGGCTGTATAATTTTTACTGAAGATGATAATATAAATGAGAACTGTATATTTCTACTCAAGTAGATGGTATAACTTAGTACTTACAGCAATGCTGAACACTCTTAGCTGTTTATATTTGGTGATGAACATTCCAGTGTTGGAGGCTTCATCTATTAGTGGCCACTCGATCACTTCGAAATGTGAATCTCAAAAGCGGGATATATATGGAAGTATTGGGCATCATTGCAGAGTCGATCTAAGAGGGTGTCTCCAATCAACAGATGGAGGATAGGTAGGCGTTTGTCATTTACAGACAAACAACACTGCCATAGCTGCTATAGGTTGCTAAGGCAGACACTCCGAGGATGTCTACTTCAGGATGTCGACTCAACAGAGAGGCCAGGTAGGCTTGTGTTATTTACAGATGAACAACACTACCTAGCTGCTATAGGTAGCTAAGGTAGACACTACGAGGATGTCTCCACTCAACAGAGGGAGGCCAGGTAGGCGTTGTGTCATTTACAGATGAACAACACTACCATAGCTGCTATAGGTAGCTAAGGTAGACATTACGAGGATGTCTCCACTCAACAGAGGAAGGCCAGGTAAGCGTTTGTCATTTACAGACGAACAACACTACCTTGTTCGTTATTATGAAAATAATTACGATTGTCTGGTTGTTGACACCAGTCTAGAACAAAATGAAAATTAATAAAAATTATAAACGATATCCAGCCACTGTAAGAATCTGAGTGTACTTGTTCAGTTTTATTTTAAAAAAAAAATCATTTATGATAACTGCTTCTTGTAATTATGGTCACTGTGTGTGTTTTATTTGACATGTTCTTTCATTATCATCGGTCTCCGTGGAGATAAGTGACCGTGAAATGAAATCAGTCTCTAAATATTGGATGGATTTACAGTTACATATCACGTTGTGATACATTTTTGATACTTTAAACTGATGTAATCCTGTATGTGTTTAAGTGTGTGTATCATTAATAATACCTGGATATATTTCATCAACTATTCACATCATTTCGAAATCAAATGCGCTAAAAAAATATAAAATCAAACGAATTAATTCATGATGCAAAAGTTACGCAATTAGTTATTATCTATAAATACACAAAGACGCTATAGTGGCTTTAATGCCATTTTTTTTATGGATCAGGAAAGACTAACGGAATGGAAGTATTCTTGTATTAGTGTTGGTGGTGGGTTAGAAGGACGGTCAATAGCTTTTATGATTCGCTCTCTTAGATGGTTAAAAAGTCCTCCGTCTCTGACATATGTGATTAAAGTGAAGACTCTTATCGGTGAAGACTCTTACTGAAATAATCTTCAGGGAGGAAATGTTGAGTGGCTGCAACATTGGTACTGTTGTTACCATATAGCTCAAATGGATGTCAATTCACAAATGAGCCATAGTTTCTACCCATAAGGCTCAGAATATAATAAGAACTGTAATTTTGAGCAGTGGAAAATGAGCTGATACAAAACCTGATCTATTAAGTTCTATAGAGACATTATCTATCATTTGAACAGACAGACAACCAGTAAAGTAATTTCTGATTTACTTAAAGGAAAAGAAAATGACTACGAAAAAGAAACTATTTTGAATAAATTTGTGAGTAAATAGGAGAAGATGAGGGCTGGTATTAAAGGGTTGCAAGATGGAGAATTAATGGGAGTGATATAGGGCTAAGGGTTGGTTATGAGGCAGGAGTTGGGGTGTAATAGCGACCGGACTTAAGGACGATTCAATTAGACCACCTCCTCAGTCCTACTACACCTCTAACACGCCCTCCAGGCACAACCTTCAGACAAACTCAAAAATAATCATCCATCACCCCCTTTTAGCGATTGCCGTTTTTTTTTCTTCACAAAAGCTATTTTTTACTACTTAATGCATTTACTAACTATGTGCAGTATTTGAGGACAAAAAATATATATTGAAAAAAATTTGGTTTATAAAATGATTAATTCTATATTTAATTAATAAAAAATGCCAAAATTGTAAAAAAAAAACAAAGTCTATTTGTGAACATGTTTGAGTAAGTAAGCCAATGTTGGTCTCGCACACTGTACACTGTATCAATATAAATGCCACAAAATTGTAAGAAAGAAAAACAAAGTCTATCTTAGTCTTCTTTATTGTGGTTTGATCATTGATTGTTATTTCACGTGTTTATGTGAAATCTTTTTAACACTGCACCAAGTGTAAGTTTTTACCATTCGTGTTGTTCTAGTGGCTTGACAATCAGCTCATTTCTGTGATAAAAAGCTACAGCATTCGGAGTACTACATTAGAAATGGTAAAGTTTGATTTGATCAAGTTTATAAGAGCGGAGATCCTTGGCTTGTGCTGAAATCGCAAAGTCTCAGGATTCTACCCCTCAGGCTATGCACCGTCTCTAAGGTGTATCTATAATAGTTTATTAATCTCCTACATGATAAATCTAGAGTCATCATCAAGATACGATATTAATAGATATTACACTACACCAGACCACAAATGACCCCTCTATAAATTACTTATTTTTTGTTTATTTTATTTATAGTTTTTGTACATTTATTTAAATAAAATCGCGTGAACAGTCATTGATCTACATCACATTTGAAGACCTCTCTGTTCTAAAGATTACCTACTTCAGTAAGCTAAAATAACAATAGTAATGAATGACTAGAGTAACAAACAGCTCACAAAGTATTTTGTTATTATAATAAAAACTTTTGATTGAAATCATTAGTTTTGCAATCCGTAATTGTGTGGTATTTACTCATTATGAGGTAAAATGGATAAACCAACAAAAGTCTCCACACAAATGAAGTTTTATTCAACGCGTTTCGAAAACTTTGTCTTCCTGATGATGAACACAAAGTGTTCGAAACTCGTTGAATAAAACTTCATTTGTGTGGAGACTTTTGTTGGTTTATCCATTTTACTTTTGATTGAAATTGTATAATATGTCTAAGTAATGTATATAATAATTATAATTGTATGGTACAATTACAATAGCTGAATTCAGTTTATTTTAAGTAGAGACTTTTCAAATGTTTATGATAAAATAAAATATTCATCAGTTGTGTTATGAGTTACTGTGTAGTTTTTACTCAAAATTGGGAAGTTAAAGAAATTATAAAAGACGCCAATAGGTTTTACAGATAACAAAAATGCGATTCAAACACTTAGGTTAATGAAGGTACTTCTAAATAGGCATATTGATGAGGTATATTTGATAAATTGAATAAACTAACTAGAGTGAAAAATATAAAGAATGTGCGGTGACATACCTGCCACTTACGTATGACGGAGAGAGGGAGATAGAGAGAAGATCTGGCTGTGAGCTGGGGATATAAAGGCGATATGTACGAAGGAGATACGGGATTAGGAATGGAGTGAGTTGTGCAAACAGGAATGTTTACAATAACCATGCTAAGTATGGAAAGGTTTACACGTCATATAAGGCAAGATATAGAAATTCATATGGAGAGATTCCAGTCTTCCTTAACAATATTCCGATTCCTCAAGCTATATCCACCAAATACTAAGGACAACACCTTGATAGATGACTTACTTGGGCTCCCCGTACAAAAATAAAACGAACAGAACAATACAGACGGTATAAACTTTTACTACACTTAATGAATCTACGCTCAAAATTAACGACTGACAACAAATTATTACTTTACAGAACTGTGATTATGCCTATTTGGGCATAGGACATTGATATTAAACATATAATCTACCGTCTCACCTCGTACATTACTCCCGTAGCTGTCGGACCGGTTTCGGGTGTCACCCATCTTCAACACGAACTGATCAGCTACGGCAGTAATGTACGAGGTGAGACGGTAGATTATATGCTTAATATTAATAATACTAACCTCTGTGGTAATGATGAAATGCATGAATAGGACATTGAGATCTGGGAAATAACAAAGAAAACTAATTCTCAGAGGATACAAACCCATCAAACCAAAATCCTTCGTAAAATTCTTCATTGTTTCTTCTATATACTGAACCAAACAATTTATTCCAACCTGAAGTTCCCAACAGTTCAGCAAGTAGCAATAATGCGTTTCACAAAAAAATTTCCAAAAAATATTAATCCCTTAATCCTAACAATATCCTCCACAAGCATTCCAGAAAGTCCCAGAACACGCCTGAAGAGGATGTGGCCAAGAGACTTATTACATTGAACTGTTCTAAGTGATTTTTTTTCTACTAAGACCCACACCAGGAAGCGTAGTCATTGGATTACTTCTTTCCTCCTGTGTTACGTCCTACATCTGTGTTATCAGTGATACTGGTAATGTAATACTTACATTGTTGTGACTTTGAGCAAATAAAATTAAAAAAAAAAAAAAGAAGAAATCTAAAAGCTGCCATTTTAACATTATATTATTTACTTCTGTGTTTAATTATTTTGCAAGGTAGTACTATTAACAATTAAACTATTTTGTTAATATTCTCGCACCTCGAGGAGGCGCACCCCTTAAGCTTCCTTCAGCTCACCGTTGCCATGATATGAAGAAATAAGGTAAGATTATGGCAAAAAAATAAACTAATTATTATTTAAATAGTTGTTTGTTGAATGTTATGTTACAACACAAAACGATACCTTATAAAATACATAATCTTTGTAACCTGCCCCGGATTTGGTAAAGCATAAAGGATTAAATAGTATCTATTATGAAAATAAGAATTTACGCTACTTGAAAATATATTAAATAATACCTTAGAACTCAATTGGCATGGATTTATTTTGCATGAAATTCAGTAGTTTGTTGAAAAGCATATTGAAATCATTGATAACAGGAAACAAAACCATAAACGGGTAACAAGTTAGTTTTTTTTACTTTACTATAAGTAAAGTATAGTGATCGTGAAAAATTTGATCTCGAGATTTTGACGGAATTACATGTTTTGAGGTCCCAGAAGTCGTTTTATGAAGTTTTTATGATGATGTCTGTGTGTGTGTGGGTGGGTGGGTGGGTGGGTGAGTGTGTTAGCATTGCTTGTTACCACGCTACGGTCCAGAATCTTTGATGGATCAAGTTGATATTTTACACAAAAATGGGCTCCATAAAGACGAAGATCCCTATTGTTTGGGAAGAATTATGCATCATGGGAAAGTCACTTTTTTTGCCAAAAACCATTTTTTTTAAAACATTTATTTCTCCTAAACTCATAACCTTAGAGTTTTGAAATTTTGACATTATCTTTGAGGTTACAAATCGAACAAAATAAAAATATATTCAGAATTTTAAAACAACGGGAAATATTTTTGAACAATAGCCATGTTCTCTTGTAGGATAATATTTCGTTTCAAGAAATGTTCACTTTGGTTTTTCAAAAATGTTATTACTGCTGTAGTTATACTAATGAAATTATTTGCAAATAATAAATTATTTGTGATGTACAAAAATAAGCTTATAAATTGATATGTCCTTCAATCGCTATCTGTACTACCTCACGAATGAAATGCTAATAATTATATCCCATTTAGATATTTATGTTATGCTTAAATGAGACGTTATGTTTTATATACTCAAGAAATTTGACATTAAGTTACTGATAGTAAAGTAGAGTGTAGGCCACTCCAGATTTTTTTTCAATGTTTCGAACGTCAGTTTGGAGAAAAAAGAATTTTTTATTCAATCAATCCTATGGGAATTTGATTTACAGTTAAAAAAAATATTGAATTATTTATCCTGTTAGATATTTATTGACATTTCTACTTAGGAAAAATATCTGATTGCTATTAAGCTCAGATGAATTTCATATTGCCATCTAATCAAAGATCAACATTTGTTTTAACTATAAATAAGATTAATTAAGTGTTAAACTGTTTGAGAATCTGAAGGACAATCACTAATGACTGTGTGAGTTAGAAGACGAGCTTGAATTAAAACAAAACTAAAGCTAGAAAGAGATAGCAAATGGTCGATAGGTCAGGAGCAACTTATTAATACCAGACGCCTCATTGGTCCATTCAGGATCAATGAAAGGAACCCTTGCTTTCCATACAAATATTTTTTTTTTCTTTCTAATAAATATATTTATAAGTGTATATTTTAGAATCTTTTTCAAAACAGTTGAAAAGGATTTCATATTTTATTAATTGAATGTAAAAACGAATATATATATATATATATATATCATTAATACAAAATCTATACTCAATTAAAGGCGATATTTCTAATTCTTTGTATAATGATGTAGTTGACATCATTAACTCTATGTATAGATACCTGACATTATGGACAATAACCGTCCAATAGTCATTATATAAAATAAAACTTCCTTGCATCCCAATTGAAATGATATTTGGTTTCCGTTAATAATGTCAATTATTCACCACAAATGTATATAACATGTTTTAACATATCATACTATGTTTAGCATAAGCGAAACATAGCTTGGTGATAGAGGTTCCTTAGACTTGTCAGGTTTATTTCTAAATGTATTCCCCTATTACTGACTTTTCAAAATAATGCAATAACTCCTTCGAAAGCAATACTACCTTATTGCTTTCGAAGGAGGTACTATATTGCTAACTGATAGACTAGTCTAGGTCAATTATTCAAAGATCAATGATAATTTATAGAAACCATAAAGGTATAACATAATATTTCTCACAAAGCAAATTTCTATCAGATGAAAAGACAAGAACAGATTGTTTAGAGCAGGGGTTCTCAAACTTTTTCTTCCATGGACCCCCTGTAGGAATTTTATTTTTTTCATAGACTCCCTACCTAAGGAATATATATAAATATACACATCTAATTGTGTGTGTGTCTGTGTGGGTGTGTGTGTGTGTGTGTGTGTGTGTGTGTGTGTGTGTGTGTGTGTGTGCAATGACTACCACAGACGACACATTTTAAAACACATAGTAATAGGAAAATGAGGGGAAATTGTAAAGAAGAAAGAAAATGAAATATCAATAATTATATCTATATTTTAAAGTCCATGGAAACCATAATAATAATAAATAAAACAAATAATATTAACGTAATTTCAATCGACTAATTCCCAACTCTAGTAGGTGGTATGATGGGGGTTTTAATTTCGGAATTAAACTCTCATATCAAAACATTGGACATATTTTATAAGTTATCAAAACATACTTTTTCATTACTCATGCTCACTTCCTCCCCAAATCTAGTTTATATTTACTTATTATTTTTATTACAATTCGAATACCTTAATATTCATTTATAAATATTACTTTATTTATTATTATTAATATTATTATGTTCATTTTATTTATTTATTTTTTATTTATAAATTTATTTTTTACTAAAGAGACATCCATAGACCCCCAATAAGACCACTTGGTGATCATAGACCACCCATGAATTGCCCTAGACCCCTAGGGGGTCCACATGGACCCCTTTGAGAATAGCTGGTTTAGAGATTAACAATAATTCGGGCTGGCGGAATGTTAAGGTCGTTGCAACTGGGTTAGCAGTGAGGGAAAGGATTGTTATGACATCACAATGGCAGTAACACTAGTGACCCTCCAATCAAACAGCACAATAGTAATGAACACTTCAAAATTGTTTCTAGTTAATTACTCCATATAAAAGGTCTGCTTCCATTTTTCTTCAAAAATAAATTAAACTTTCAATTCCAACTTCTATGTGTGCATTCAAATTTCACTTATTTGATAAAATTCCGAGGAATGTCATGAAACGTCGCATTTCATGATTTCAAAACATCGAGACAAAGTTTTACTAGAATTTGAGACAAATTCTAATCTGTGCAGTAGTGAACAATTGTTAAACCCCTAAGTTCTTTAATTGTATTTGATTACTTCTCTAATTTAATTTAAAATGTTAAAATTGTTTAAAAATTGAAATCCTACTTTTTTAAAAAAAAACCAGCAATTGCCATTAACCTGTACAAATATATTATTAAAATCTTGAAAGAAAGAACAAACAAAAACATAATAGTGTAATGTTTGAAATTTGTCAAGGTTAAGTCTGTGAAGTTTGTAAAGTGTAAACAATATAGCGTAAAAGCAGTTTTAATGTTCAGTTAGACAAAGGGATGACTTCTTCAAAAACGATCGAGAAGTTCTTTCCTTTAAATTCTTCAAGTCCCAATCGATAAACTCCTTAATGATGAACTCTACAACAATACTTCGCAGACACATTTACTTTTCTTGCAAACAACTCAAGAGCTGGTGTTTAGATGTAGTTAGATTTTGTAGATGATAACAACACCACAACTGTTGCAGAACTATCTTGGCTGAACTGCTGAGTTCTTCTCTATTACTGCCTTAGTCACTTGTCTGAATTATGACTTAGTTGTTGTTCTCACAGTTCACAGGATCTCATGAATTACGAGATGAATTACTCGTACTTTTTCTTTTTAAAATATTCGCATGACTTAAACGTACAGAGACTACAGACGTTACGAATTCCTAACAAGACTTCTAGACTCAAAATTGAGACTTACACTAATAGACAGACTACATATATACTATGCAGTCCTGAAGCCTTTCTGGGCCCTTGTATAGAAATCTGGGGTTTTACTAAAGCATTCAACATACAAGGGTTACAATTCCTACAATCGAAAATTATCAGAAAAATTTCTCATTTACCTTTCTATGTCAACAACAAAATCATAAACCAAGGCCTCAAAGTCCCATTTGTTGAGAACTTTGCGATAGAACGATAAAAATATTTCCTCAGTAGACTACTAATGCACCCAACTCACTTGCTCATTCCCTTCACTCACTTGTAGTATCTTCAAACCCGCATAGCTGTTTAAAAAGAAAATGACCCCGAGACTTCCTCTGCTAAACCAGCTGTGATGTTTCATAGAAGAACAGTTTAAGTTCGTGTACCGTAAACCATTCAGCAGTAACCATTTTGATTCCTCAATAAAAATATTTCATTTATATGACTATTAGAGTCACTTGGTCCTTATGTAAAATTAATCAAAAACTGTGGCATATAATCCCGATGGTACCATTATTAGCTCTTACTTTCTGAGTTTTTAGAAGAGATTTATAATTATAAAAATCTGGAGAGGACTACACTCAACTTTACTATAAGTGAACAGAATATGAAACTTCTTGAGTATATAATATATAATGTCCCATTTAGGCATCATATACATGTCAAAACGGGAGATGTTTATTACTCTTTCATTTCTGGAGGTGGTACAGAGACTGATTGATCACTTATTCAATATGTATGCTTATTTTTGTGCATCACACCATTAATAAATAAGCGGTAATAACATTTTTGAAAAGCGAAAGTATAGATTTCGTGTTACGAAAAATCTCGTATTATTTACACGTGAACATTGCTTTTGTTCCAATAGCCGGTGGATCTCTTATATAGTTTATCAGACCTCCTTCTACATTGAAGATTTAAGACAAATTTTCCATTTAAAACTTGAAAATATTCCTATTTTGTCTGAAAAATATTCCTATTTTGTCAGAAACATGTACAAAAAAAGGTCGTTTTTTGATAATTTTTAATTTAAAATGTAAGATAATGTTATTTATTATTTTTTAAAAAATGTTTTTAATTTTGAATTATGTTTTACATTTTTTGGTCTTTTATGAAATTATTATACTGGGCGATTAATCATACTGATTGGCAACTCCCATTCAGTAATACCAACTACTAATCAGTGTTGCCAACTACCTATCATTGATACCAGTTACCATTTAGTGTTACCAAATACTAATAAATTAAGTTGTAAAATTCCTTGTCAATCAAATCATTCATTCTTAAACAAGATTAAATACGAAACATTAAAGCATTCAATACTACATATACTCAATATGCTTTCGTGTCACTACTGCTGTGTTATTTCTTCCCTTTCACTTCTCCCTTCCTAAGAGGGCTAGAAGCCGAAAATAACGTGATATTATTAATAAAATTTAATTTTAATAAAGTTTTAAATTTCTTTAAGGTCTCTTATAAAAAACCAATAACAGGCACCTACGACGCACCAAACGTCATTTGTTTACTGATGAATGTAATTATTTCATTAGATTTTATACTCGTAAAACCAACTATCTCTTGACAGATCCAACAAGAAGTTTAAAGCTGCTGTATACATGTTCAAATGACAAACTGGGCGGTACGAAGAAAGTGCATGCTATACTGTTAGAATGTATTTATGTTTTCCTCTCTCAGGGTGTATGTCACTTAAAAACCTTGCAGCTTAGTTAAGAAATTATGCGTAAAAGTGTTTGATGGCGTTCAAATCAAGTTTATTCATGCATTTTTTAACTTTTACATTATTTATTCTTTGCTTATGTCAAAACAAGGGCTAAAACTTTTCTGAAGCTCCAACTTCTCTGTTTTTAGTGATGAGCCACCATCCAGAAATAAACTAAAACAAACGCTCATCAACCTTCTCTGCCATGTCAGAATTTTTAGGTTTTTAAACAGGTTATTAGAAATTAATTCAAAAATATGGGTGCTACTTATAGTATGCTACCTATCTTCGATATTCTACTATAGTATTTTATCTAATAACCATTATGATATCTACTGTAAACAAAAAACAGTATACCTTTATTCGAAATTATCACAAATCATTATGAAAAAATTTTACATCTTATTCAAAACATAATCAAAGTTTACAAAATTAAAGGAAGTAAACTTTACAATATATCCCGTCACAAATTGATTCTATTACTGTTTGTAAGCATATCTTACATCGTTCAAAAAAGTTGCAAATATATGATCCTGTTCTCTCAGAACATTTCAACAGTAATGGACTAAATGAGATAGCAAAGCTGTTGAGGTACTCCTCTTTTCTTTTTAGTATGTCAATCTTTGCATTGAACAATGAACGCTCAATAGATTGCATATATACTCCTGAATGTAGTCACAGTAAATGATAATTTTCTAAATCAATAAATTTAAAAGATTTTTTTTTCTTCTTTGCATACTTATGATTAATTTTGCGTTGTTTACTATAAAATGATATCGTTATTGGTAGATAACAAAATCAAAGTTTGTTGCATACTATGGTAGCACTAAAATAAGTTTTCATGCCAAGAAAATGATATTCGTTTTCTTAAAACGAAAACAAATGTTGTGTTTTATGAAGGTTGATTTGAGTATTATTGAAGACAGTGGGGATTGGATGCCACCTTGGGTGACGGGCATCAAGCCGGCCGAGAAGCCTACTTGTTAATTAGAGATTGTGAAAACTGTCAAGTCTTTCCCTTCAAATCATTATTTCATCTTAGGCTTTTTCTTCGTTCAGTTTCTTTTTCTTCAATTACAATGAAATACCTCACATCTTCCAGTTATTACTTTTTAGAATATTTCTATTATGATCTTATCTTTTATGACAACATTAAGCGAGCCAGTTAAAGATATCATCGGCAATCAAGTTTCTGATTAAGTATATACATCCCCAAATGATGTCTATCCTTAGATTTTCAATCAGGGGCAGTTACGTAGGAGGGGGGGGGGACTCCGCCCCGGGCATTTTGAGGGGGTAAAAAGAGGAAATAGAAAAAAATTATAAAAAGCTAACAAAAAATTTGAAAATGTATACCAAACTGTTTTTAAGGTCTCAGTTATTTTTATTTTTTATGTGTATAATGCTGTTTTAAATGGTTTTTCAACTGTAATATTAGCAAACTAAAAATAAATTTATTTTAAATTTTTCAAAAATATTTTTTTGAAATGTATTATATTTGTTTATATAGCCAGTTAATTTAACGTAACAATTTTTTTATTGATTTGAATTATACCTTTTTGTTTTGAAAAATCTTTGGTTTTCTTTGATGATGACTCTATATGTAATACGATACTGCAATAAGATATAAATCTGGGACCAATGACAGCAGTCTAAAATCAGATCCTTGATTGTAATTCCATAAAAATAAATATTTTCAGGGCGTTCTGGAGTTTACCCACACAGTCGGGTAAAAAAAAATTACTAATAAAGTAGGGACAAAAAGTTTATCCTTTTTCGGTTCTCTGTTCTTTTATGAAAGTATCTATTAATGACTCTGTTCAGTATTTGGTTTTAAATATATAGCTACCACATGCAAGCATTACAAATATACTTATTCGAACCTAAGATAAAAGTGTGTGTAACAAATAGACAGGTAACTTAAGCAACATTTCAGTTCTTCACTATTGAAACAGATAAATTTTCATGGACCCCCTCTTTATAATTGTGAACCCCCATTTTTTTGTCATGCCAACGTAGACCCCCCGTCGAGTCTCCCGTGGACCCCTAGGGTCCACCTGGACACTTTGGTGACCAGGAGGTTAAAGTAAGGGCCTGAGACGTATCCGACTCGGGCGCAGTGCTATCACGCCTGCTCTATTGAGCTTCCATTTTCTATTTCTAAAACCATCTTCTAATTTTAATTTATTTATTCAACTTGACAATGTTTCTTAACAAATCATCTCTTAATTTTATTGATATATTGAAGTATGGGGTGCTAGAAATCTTAATCCTTTTCAAGGCGTTTGTTTAGCGTTCAGATAAAATGGGATCAAAGGTCCCGCATCTAACCAACGACCAACGAATGTATTCGCGCATTATAGTGCAGTCTTAGCTAGCAGTTCCAGACCACAGGCCTAATACTGCTTGATTACTGTGATACTTTAACTTTGACTGTAGTCTTTGTATTAATGAAGTCATATTCGCGGTCATGTGGTCCTGTTGGTCATAGTTTTATATAGTCCAAACTGTTTTGAGTCATGAGTTGAAAAAATAGTCAGTGGATGAACTAATTGTTCAGTGAGGTTGAGGAAAGTTGGTGGCAGTATTGAGAGATAGTATAAGGTTTGGATGAGTAGGTAGTATATATTGCCTTCATAGGTAATAACGTTGGGTGATGTAACTATCTATGGATTGCATTTTCAAATCATGTTAAATAAGTACATTTCTATAAGCCCTAGCTGTAAGGCAGGTACACTTATTCTGAACGATCTGGATGAAAACCTTGTTAGTTGGTGCAGCTCTAAACCAGACGGTTCAGCATTCATAAGTCATAGAGGTTCCGTCTCTTCCTGAAAAGCTCTGTACGTGTAATTTATGTTGCATTATACATAAATAGTAGTTGAAAGACCAATTTTCCTTTAATAATATATTATATCTATATGTTTTTCTTTTAAATATGTAGTATTGTATTGTAATTTGGAAGTATTCTATTAGTTTGGAATAAGCTTTTTATACTAGACTGAACCCGGTTGGTATGTCCAGATTTTATCTGTCTCTTTTTCATCCATTCATAAATGGAACGCAAGAAAGTCTGAGTGCGTTGTACAAAATGTCTCCGGGTACAAGGAGGTTTCCAAACGGTCCAAACCGCAATTATGAAATTAATGTAGCTACATTAAACAAATGATAATTATTCTTCTATGGCTTTGATATTACGTCTACACAACAACCACACTAAATAAAGCCAAAACTCAACTGATTGCCAACGACTTTCGTTTATGTTGACTTACACGAAAGTTGGTTTAGGCTACTCCAGATTTTGTCTATATTTTTTTTATATATTTTTCAGTTCAGTGTCACGTGTTCATTCAGACTACAGTTTTTGTTAAAATCCACATACTATTTTTCTTTGTAAAATAATTTGTAATGTAATACTTAGTTTTTTCTGTTTCAAAATTTATACTTCTGCCTATGAAAAAGGTTTTAAATAAAGACCGAAATGTTGGCAATGAGAGTTTAATTTGAACCTGAAGAACTGACCGAGTCCCGATAAACTATAATTTTGTTTCTATTCCACGGCTGATACTTTTATCAGTATTTATATTTTTTATGGTTATACAATACTATACCGCATTGCATAACTTGCTTCATCACTATAGTTTATGACTATTGATATTGCACAGATGGTGCATCTAAATGACAGATGTAGTTACCTTAGTGTCCACAAGCATTAGCTGCCGGCGGGTGTAGAGGTCCTCGCCGAGGCCGTTAAAGGCGCCATGTTTCTTTCCCCTCTCCTGGCGCTGACATGCCC
The DNA here is from genome assembly GCA_026182355.1 of Hermatobates lingyangjiaoensis. Lineage (NCBI taxonomy): Eukaryota > Metazoa > Arthropoda > Insecta > Hemiptera > Hermatobatidae > Hermatobates > Hermatobates lingyangjiaoensis. The sequence continues at coordinate 7,113,000 of JAPFBL010000253.1, forward strand.
CCCATTCATCACATGCTCTTCATCATTCCTGATTCATTAGTCATCAATATCCAGCCGCCATTGTCCAGTCACATTTCTAGAACACAACACCTGAATTCGTGTTACCCGTGGTGCCATCTGTAGATAACATCTTATAATAACATGAGAAAAACTTTTAATATATTTTGATTCCCGAAGTCTATGTGCACAAGTTTTGTATTTAACTATAGGTTAGTGAACCCTTTGGAAAAAAAATCGTAAAACTAGTTTATAAAATTAAGAAATGATAATGAGGGAAGTTATCTACTTATTTAAATTTACAACGACACTAAAACTTTAGTCTATTAATTGTATATTCAAGTAAAACTATATTATATTGCCTCAAGTCCATACAAGAAAAATATTGGACCACAACCGTTTTATCTTCATAATTTGAGGTAGTTTAAAAATGTTTAAGCGGTTGGTCCCAGAACCTTTACTTTTATAGAAAGTTTAAATTTAAAGCAATTCAAATAAAGTTAGATGAATTTTCTCTTGCTAAGAATTTCCGTGAACTTTTTAAGCTTTACTGTTATAATCCTACTTATTATTGTAACTATAAAATTATTCCCTCGATTTAAAGCACTAAGTAATTTTTAAGTAAGTCTTATAAAGTTTTAAAGAGACTTTGTTGCTAAGAAATTTAGTTATTCACAATTGCTTTTCATTTGAACCTGAAATCTTGCTCAAGCAAAAGATAAATAATTCAAGAATGATCTACCTTCGATCAGCAGGTAATGCTAAACCAATCGCAGTGTGTGTGTGTGTGTTTCGTATGCGTGGTGCATGTGTGTATCTATAGTGGGTGTGTGTTCATGCTCGTGTTAGCTTTTTTTTTATGTGCTGCGTATTACAATAATACATGTACATAAGAAAACTATAACCATTATTCAATATATATAATTATAAAAATAATAATAATTCAATGAATATCACAATCCTTGCTAATTATACCATTGAAATGTGAATATAAAACACGGTTAGTCTCACTAACTAGTGCATCAAAATCTTAATATTAGGAAGCTTAAAATCTCTGATTTGAGCAACTGATGAAGATTCGAATTCGTATTCAGAGATTAGAATATATCAGGACAACACGAATCAATAGTACTCTAACCTCTTCCAGATGTGGACACACCTATATGATGTGGTAACGGCCAGGGAGGCTCTTAAAGAACTGAAGGAAAGTGGGTCATATATATTCTTAATCACGTGCACGTATGATTTATACCTAAGCTGGTCATTTTTCGGGACAGTGTTTCATTTAACCCTATTTAGGTCTTTTAACCAGCAAAAAAAGTTTTTGTCCCGCAGTAGGTAAAAATGTCCCGTGTATGCCTCCCATTGTCGTATTCAAACTACAAATGTTTTTGAATTACAAATACAATTTCCTGCAAGGGAAGTTTAAAAAAATGTTTTATCTGATTATGAAAGGCCTGACTACTTTGAACAGGTCTGAAAAACTATTGGGCAATAGCAGGTTAAACATTGCTACTTTAAAGGCTGCATTGTTAACGTCTTGCAAATATGAAGTGAGCTGCTTTGAATTTTCCGCGAAACTAAATTAAAAAAAAAAAATACCTCCTAAAGAAGATCCATTACAGTGAGAAATAAAATTTGTATTAAAATTGAGTGAGTAAATATTTTTTTTAAATAAATAACAATAAATTTATTTGTACTAAATGTTGACCGTGGGAGCTCTCTTGTACAAAGATAAAATAAATTTAAAACAGATAATATGATAATAAGAACGTCTATATAATATATATTATATATACAATATCAAAGACTCTGATTTAAGATTTTATTGAATAACTTTGATGAAAGCTCTAAAACACAACGCCTACGGTATGTTTTCTTGCTTTCAATTCTTTTATATTCTATACCAGGTAACTTTGCACTTTGGATTTCATTATTTACAATATTCACATTGGAAGGACTGTGTCACTATCACAATAGTGATACCGTACTAATATCAACCTTTAAATGTTTTGAAAGATCTTATTCATTTTTTTCTATTTTTTTTACCGCAGTTTAGACTTTGATTTTTGTTTCACGTATTTATTGTGAAATATCGTTTTATAAATATATTTATAAAGGAAACTTGATAAAAAGAATGTGATAAGGTATAGGAATGGAGTCTGGGAGTACTTACAGCAACCGAGTTATATTTAGGGATGTCTAGATTTGCTAACTTGTCAAGTTGTTTCTTTCTTTGGAACGAGAGAAAGAAGAAACTTTTAATGGGACTGGCGGGAAGTAGAATTCCGTGCTGACCGTCACCCTTAAAATACACATACACACGCGCGTGGTGACAGAGAAACACACACACACCCTCGAGCGCGTGACATGACTTCTTCATTTACACTAATCATCTGCCTACTCCGACATACGCTAGCACACTGTACACATCAATACAACTGCAATCAAAAATAGATTTCCATCGCCTATCTAAACCTTAAAGACAATTAAACTCAGAAAATCAAAAACCAATTCGTTCAACTTAAAACCATCTATTATTCGTATGATTTATCAAAATTACGTCAAAATTGTTTAATGTTAATTTTTTTTTTGAACAATTTTGAATATATTGAAACAGAAATAGGAGAAGTATTTTTTTTTTTCAAATTGATAAACTCCTTTGCCGATGGAAGCAAGTTGGCCAATAACTTGACCTAACTGGTGCTCATTAATTGCAAGACTGCAAAGGGCGAGTGACAAGTTGGGTCATTAGCAGAAGCGCCTATACGCCAAACCTCTCCAACTTCCTAGCCCTCACCTGTTCTAATTATCATTGTTGCTTAACATGTTTACAGCCTGTTTCTCTGCCAACAGCTACTGTCAATTTCATAACTAAATTGTTTATAACAACTGATCTAAATGGTTAACTACATGCAAAACAAAAATAACATATATGTATACAGAATCAGTAATAATAGAAACAACAAATTTTTCAGAACTATAATGTATGTTAGCTTTTTAGAGTGACGTAGGAATTATTATGATTGAACTATTTAGCTTTTGGAGCTCACTAGAAGTGTTAAAAATAAATACATTTGTTAATACTACATACGTGAGTTTAAGTACTTTAGCTATTATTAAATTATTTAATTATAAAAAACTCTCTTGAAAATGAAAATGTCCAAAACTAGCTGTAGACTCAGACGGCTTATCATAACGAGTTATGCACATATACCAATTTCAAAATGTGGGTTACTGGTTAACTAGTAACCTATTTATAAACTCAGAAGAATGATGAATTAGCTAAAGTCTTGGAAGATTTATTTGCAGGGTTAGGCAGTTCGTGAATTACTGGAGTAAAAATATAACGCTTTGATTTATGAAAAACTTATAAAGTAAAATTGATTTGAACAAATAACTAACAAACAGGTGATATAGAATTCAACTATATATTTAAAACTTGACAAATATATTGGCAAAAAAGAGAATTGAATAAAATATATTTATGAGGAATCAGTCAGTTTTCTATGTTTATATTAAACTTTCAGAGCTATTTCAGTTTTATTTAAAACTTTTTCATAAGCAGAAATATTTAGTATTTCCAAAAAATTCAGTCCAGTATACAAATACAGGTTTAAACCGGAAATTTAAAAATAAAAATTTCAACAAAACTGCACCTGTTCTATAAAAACTTTAACCCAATCACGATAGCTGTGTGAAACTTTGTATTCACAAAATCATTTATTCTAAAACTCCGATATAATTGTTCATTCTTTTCAATTTAAAAATGTTATACTTCTGCCTATGAACAAAGTACTCGTATTAAATAAATCGGGAAACTTCGGTTTTCAAAGTTTAAATTAACTCTAGAAAAATGACCGATTCCTTAAACATTTTTTGTTCTATATCTTTGTGTTAAAGTTAGCAACAGCTTCTGCATTGACTACTTTCCTGGTGAGGTTTTCTAGTCTTCTAACTCTTATCGTCTAGATCAGGGGTTCTCAACCTTTGTTTGCTTGTGAACCCACTAAAAGCTACTTGTGGACCCCCACTCTCCCGGATACTTAAAAAACATAATTATACAAAGTTATAAATAAATATTTGTTTTTAGGTAAATGAAAATCGTTAATTATGAAATAATTTCATTACATCTTCAACGCATGCGAAAATACAAAAATGTTTTTAAAACAATAACAAAATATTTATTTATTAACATTTTATAAAGAGCCCTGAAATAAATTGTAACAGAATCAATTTTGAATGTACCATAAAGAGAAGTGCAATAGAAAATTTTAAAACATTGGAACATTTTAACAAACTGACGAGAATATTAGGCCTTATATTTTAATTATGTGTGAATATTGTACAGCCAAAGCTTACTACTCTTTGATTTATTTTTGGTTTGCTGATAAATTCATTTAAACTTAACATAGAGCTCTAACCACGTGTCATGGACCTTCAGAATACTACTTTCCTCATGGACCCCCAGTAATCCTTTGTGGACCCCTGGGGGTCCATGTGGACCACGTTGAGAACCACTGGTCTAGATCGTCGTATCGTCTTCTGGCCAGCCATAGGTATTCGCCTACGGCTGAAAGAAGACCAGGGAGATATGGGTGATGAGGATATATAAACTGAACTGCTCAACATATCAGTTATAGCTTTATAATGTTTGTTTTAATAGTTAATAGTTCTACTGTTATTAGAATAAATTAATTTATCGAGTAATTCAGTTCAGTGATTCACGTCATCACAGACGTTTTATTCAATTCTGAATAAAAATAGAATTCCGTGCTGACGGAGAAACATACAAATATCGATTTGTATGTCTCTCCCTGATTCTTTGACCAACACCTACAACTGTTAGTAAACTATACTCTTTTTCCGAAATTAAGACATTGTCTTATTTTATTGTTAGGTACTAGAGCTTATTCTCGGGAAAGGGCATCAAGTACATTAAGTAGATTTACATATTTTTGTTTAATATTTATTTTTATATAGAAATTTAAATTTATTCGATTACAGTCATGTCATCTTCTGAAACATCGTAAATTATCAAAATTTTGAATTCCTCCAAATCTATTTCCTGTAGAATCATTGGTCTGAATCTCTTATGTCTTGCAATATAGCTGAGGTTAAATTAATACTTCTGTCTAAGTAGCCTGCTTGAAACAAACTTCAGAGGTAAACAAGTAATTTCTTGGAATATTTTGTTCCAAAGAATTCTCTGAAATATTACGACAGCTAGAGATACCTACTACATTTAACAGCAATTTTTTAACGAATTATATTTTTCACATTATCTTAACTAGGGCCTATTTTCAGGGGAGGGCTTATAGTCCAAAACGTCCCGAAAATCACTCTAGGACTTATTTTCAGGGGATGTCTTATTTTCGGAAAAAGACAGTAGTTAGAAGACTAGAGAGGAAAGTCGTCAAAGCGGAAAGAGAGGAACTGCAGAAATTTCACTAACATTTCACTAATAACTTTAGGCTATGAACAAACCTGAATTAATTAATAGATACAACAACTATCTCACGTCTGTGATTAATGCAGTTTTGATCTTTTTTAATATACAACATTTCAGGTATTTTTCGTCTTTGTACATTTTTCCCTGAACAGAGAAAATACTACATAGAGGATTATTCAGGTGTGCTGATTACCTGAAAAGGAAACGACTACGTGATTTGACACAGTCATAGCGGGAGGGGTGTCCATAGATGCATGGCTGCAACAAAAGATCAGCGAAAAACCAGGATATCCAAGGTCCGACTCGACCACATCCACAGAACTTTAGTTGAAAATCCACATATGGTACTGCCTTTAGTCGAACTTTCTTTGAGAAGCATTAAAGAAAGGAATTACACAAGCTCTTATTCAATTGATAATGTTATTTTTTTATTTTGTTGAAAGTATTCTCGATATTTCCGTAATGTAGATATACAAATAAAATCCCGCATATAAAAACTTTAGCATATGTTCAACAACACAACAAAATATTTCGCGGCATTTATGATAAACTTAATTGTAATTCTTTAAAAATGGATTTAAAAAAAAACAGTTATACTTTTTTTTTGTTTAATATATTTAGAATGCATCAACTCTTTACAAATTTTAAAAGAATTAAAAAGGCTTGCTTATTTTAATATGAATTTATTTACTCTCAGCGTGTTATTTATTTAAATCAAATAATTCTCTGCGGAAAAGTTTTTTTTTTTAAACCACCTGTGGAATCGAATTACATCCCTTGTTAGTAATTGAAATTAAAGTAATTTATATAAAGTTGAGGATACAGTAAAACCTTTAAAAGGCTTTTTCATTCCTATAACAAAACGAACAAATCTTCTAGAATGACACAGCTCATTGTTTATCAGAGGTACTTGAAGCCATATAGCTTTGAAACAAAAGACTTATAAGAAAATAAACTACATTTAGAATATTAACATTTTAAGTGACTCGTGAAAATATTTTGTTTTCTTTATTCGATTCAATAGTCATCCACAAGTACTCAGCAGCATCCATATATTCAAATCCATCAAGAGTTCCAAAAATTCATGCAACTGAATATTTATATTTTTTTCCTAGGTTATGATCGGTATTATGTTCTAAAGTGTTACTTTTAGAATGTGATAGACAAATTTTTTCATACTTAGGTGCATGATGCTATGTTTCATTGAAAATGTCGGTTGCGCACATTTGCATTACTTTTGTAATGTTCAATATTAATATTGTTGTTTGTTTGTTGTTAGTTTTCCAACGCACACACTTATAAGGCTTTCACCTTTTAGTACTGTTCAAGGAGTGGAAATTTTGCCTTATTTATTATTTGGTACCCATTTTAGTAATGAGCGAACGACAGTACCTACCTTTTGACTCTACACTGGGAGTCCTAAATTTTGCCTAACTCAAGTGTATTTAGAGTAGGGATCTTTAACGAGTACTTGGCATCGTACAGGCTCGGGACGGACGGTTTAACGTCTTCTCCGAGGGACGATGTACTGAGATTTATTCACGTCCCACGTGAATAAATCGAGGGCCAGGTGGGTATCGAACCCCTGGCCTAGCAGTTCAGAGGCGAGTACATTTACCACTGACCTAACCTGACCTCAAATTTTTATATTCTCCTGTTACTATTCACCAACTCCAGCAAAAAATAAAGTCTTCCATTTTCATTAATTAGTCTGTTCTGATGACCAACTTAAGTGTTTTTAAAGAAATTAAGGAAGAGTGATTCCAATCGCCTTTAGTGAAGAAAGGTTTATCGTTTGTATTCTTGAGTACTTTTACATCATATAAAAAGAAAAAAAATGTTTTTTTCATGTAATAAAGTTGATAACAAATCACTACCACCAAAGAAACCGTGGCATTGTGACAAGGTAACGATTTAAATCAAATAACTGATTTTTGATAGAACACTCGTAACAAAGGCAAATTATTTTAAACGTATTATGCAGGGAAATAAAAAGTTAATCTATTAGCAACTGTCTATGATACAATCTCGTGTTATGTACGGGCTTGTTAGCTATAAATATGAGTAAAACGGAAAAAGAGCATTAACTCTCATTGATGGAGAAATACAATAGATTTCCAGTCTTAATCGATATGAAGCCAGAACTGCAGATGAAAGCCAATAAAAGATAAATGAAGCCTTCAAAATGAATTGAAGTATTAACAAGTGGTCCATGATTGGAGGGTGAAAGCAAATATTTAACTTTCAAATTCTCAGGGAAAGAATGATGAAGAAAAAAATATCTTAGTACAAAGTTTACCTTAAGTACCTGCGGGCCGATTTGCATAAAAAGTAGCTCTTGGTTTTAATGGAGTTTTAATTATTCCCAAGCAGACAGGAATAATAGTTTTTTTTTTCTGCAATGGGGCTGGGGGATGGGGATGGCTTGTGGAAGGGGGGGGGGGGGTGTCGGCAGAAGGCGCCTTTCAATTTCCTTCCGTTTTTCCAATTATGAGATTAAGCGCCTTTAGCAGGGAGAAAGAAGTGAATTTTCAGTTCATTACTGGTGTGTACACGATAATGTTCTGTAACGAGCTCTTTCCCCTTTTTCTCAACTGGAAGTAAGGAAGATCAATTTTGATGACTTTGTTATTATAATCTGACCTCCAGAAAGACTCCATCAGGTCTCTGAAAATTTATGTTCTTTTTTTTTTTAAACAAAACATGACTTTCAACAATATGATTCTCTTGAAGCCACCAAACCATTCATACGTTTGGTTTTACGAAGAATGCAGTTAGAATGCGCATTATTTTATCTGTTGTTTATGCAACTGTAACAATTGAGGCTTTTAAGATTTACTGGAAAGTTGGAGGACAGTGAATATTAATAATGATTTACAAAATATCAAGTTTATACTGGCAAATAATAACAATTTATTTACTCACCAAATAGATTACGCTATTCACCTACGTGCATAACTCTAGAGTTTTATAAAGCTTTAAACATAAGGCAGCACTTCCGAGAGTTCTTCAGTTGACTGCAAATCCACCTCAATTTACTTACTTCTCCAAATGAGATTACGCTATCACCTACGTGCATAACTCTAGAGTTTATAAAGCTTGAAACATAGAGGTCAGCTACTTCCGTAGACGTTCTTCAGTTGACTGTCTCCCTCTCAATTCACGTTTTTCTCTGAGTGTAATCAGTCAATAACTGGATCGCAATATTGAAAAGTGTAGTCACTTTGTTAGTGTCACGTATTATTTCAAGTGTAGATCAGTCAATCTGGATCGCATTTCGTATTTCACTTAGTATATTGTGTTCTGAGAAGAAGATACCTAAGTACCTATATATAGTATATATGTATCATATGATTATATATATATACTATATATATATATATTCGAATATTTTAGGGAACAGTCCTTCTTTAATACATGTGAGATTAAATTTACGGCCTATTGTTTTTTTAATTAATTTCTTGGATGAGTTTTCCAAAACCCTTCAGGGTTTTTCACCAGGAACTAGGTACATCAACTCAACATACGTTTTGTTTTCAATGCTTTTATTTCAATCTCATATATACATATATATATATATATATATATATATATAAAGACTTCACATAAACACGTGAAATAACAAACCAACTGCTCCAGTTGGGTTTATGACTCTGACGAAGACCGCTTGTTACGGTTGAACGATCTTAGTCTTTTTTTCCCTTTTCTTATTGTGGTTAATCATATATATATATATATATATATATATATATATTGATAAAAGTATCGACCGTGGAATAGTAACAAAACTAAAGTTTATCGGGACTCGTTCAGTTCTTCTAGTTCAGCGGTTCCCAACCTTTCAAATATAGCGACCCATTTTAGAACAAGCAATCAGGAAGCGACCCCAATCGTTAAAATATCTTTTATACATTTATTTTTTCTATAAGAAACTGGCATATATTGCAATTTATTAGTGAAGTAACTGTATATTCCTTAAATATATGATTAATATAGAATTTATTCATTAATCTCAAAGCTCCTACAAAATATTAATTAATTGCAAATCAATTTCAAAGTATTCAAACAAACAAATTTCATACCGTTATGTAACTTTTCTAAAGTATGTTTATGAACTGACCTTAATGAGACGGCTGGTATTGTAGCTTTTTAGCTAGCAATTCTATCCTGGGCTCCGTTGTCGATATGGCACACCTCAAGTCGTGTTCCACATCTAATTTATTTCGGTCTGCAGTTTAATCAGATATTTTTTTCGATCTATTGTCTACATTGGTTGTTTAACATCAAAAGGGTGCGTAATATTTCTAGCATAACTAGATCATGCCTGTATATTTTTGCATAACTTTTTAAGTAGTGTTTTTTTTACGTCCAAACCACATAAGAAAAGAGAAAGAAGACTAAGGTCTTTCAAGTGAAACGAAACATGTTCAATACATGTCTCGGACGTTATGTTCAGTGACTTAATGAACTGTTACATTTAGTTTCGTAGTGTGAATTTTAAATAATTGTCTTAATTTTATTTTATAATGTTATTATTTAACTGTCTTCTGTTTTTAACGTGTTTTATATAATATTCACGTTCGGGTCAAAATTAATTGGTGACCCCATGGCATTGGTATCACGACCCCGTTTGGGGTCGCGACCCACAGGTTGGGAACCACTGTTCTAGTTCAAATTAAACTCTCATTGCCAACATTACGGTTTTTATTTAAAACTTGTTTCATAGGCCTACAAAACAGATGAAATAGTAAGAAATAATTCAATCATTCAATTATTATATGAATTATTACTAATTATTATTATTATATGAATTAAAAAACAGTGTAGCATGAGAAAAAAATATTGGTGATAGTGCAAATGGTAAAAAGAATGATACCATTAAACTCTTTTATCTTTCTGCTTTTGAAGTTGAGGAGGATGTTACTTGATAAGAAATTAACAGGTTTGTACAATTGAAGCACAAATGATTAGTGAATCCTTGGTCAGGAGGCATAAAGACATCAAAGAAAAGGCTGAAATATGAAAGATTTCGGTTGCTGACTTGAGAGGTGGCTAAATATCTTTTTTTGTTTTTACTCTTATCCTTGAGTACTTTTGGCAGTTCGAGTGCCACTGCTGACCGTTCCACGTGCCCAAGGCTCTCAAAAGGCCATCCACTTGCTCACGCGGCGCACGTCCGCAAATAGATTTCCACTAGATAGGCCTCCGACGTGCCACTCGCTCCCTTCTTTACCTTTCACAATCTCTTACAACTCTCAGTCTTTCTATATATATACATATAGATATTATATATATATATATATATATATATTTTATATATAGGATAGAATATATATATATATATATATATATTATATATAGGATAGAATATATATCTGCATACATGTAAAAAGTAAATGTCCGATTATACATTATTTAGTTTGAAAGAAAAGTTTTCTAATTTTCTAAAACACTTTTTCAAATCTAAGTTACAGCTCAAGAAGGACTGCTGCCAACGTTTATGAATATATATATATATATATATATATAAAAAAAGATTTCACATAAACACGTGAAATAACAATCAATGATCAAACCACAATAAGAAAATGGGAAAACAAGACTAAGATCTTTCAACCGAAACAAGCGGTCTTTGTCAGAGTCAAAAACCCTACTGACTCTGGGTTTTTGACTCTGACGAAGACCGCTTGTCTTGTTTTCCCATTTTCATATTGTGGTTTGATCATATATATATATATATATATATATATATATATATATATTATATGTGTGTGTGTGTGTGTAAGATTATTTTCTGCCTACTTTTGTCTTGATCAGTTTTTTGGATTTCTTTTCCAAATCTCGTATTAGTCCTTTAATTTCTCCAGGAACTAGGTGTATTAACTCACCATATGATAGTTCCTGGAGAATTTAAAGAACTAATACGAGATTTGGAAAAGAAATCAAAAAAACTGATCAAGACAAAAGTAGGCAGAAAATTTAATCTCACATGTATAAATGAAGGACTGTTCCCCAAATATGCATATATATATATATATATATTGATCCTAATAGTTTATGTTTCCAGCATAAAAAAAAAATCAATAAATTCGTGGTTACATTTCATATTTATTTTACAGACCTTAACTGACGACTCCATGGAGCCATGGATATAAATATATTTTATTTCCAAAAGGAACGAAGAGTAACTTTTTACTTCTAGTTTTCAGGTTATAATGTAAGATATTTTATCCCGTACTTAAAGATGGGGCAATAATGAAAAAAGGCTGGAGAATAATGAAAAAATCTGGAGTGGCCTACACTCAACTTATAATATAATTTACTTATAATTATATTATAAATAAACATAATGTCAAACTTCTTATGTATATAATATGTAATAACCCATTTAGGCATAATATAAATGTCTAAATGGGAGATGTTTATTAGTCTTTCATTCCAGGAGGTAGTACAGATAGTGATTGATCCACTTATCAAATATACAAGCTTATTTTTGTTATCTCGTTAGTATGCCTACAACAGTAATTACATTTTAGAAAAGCAAAAGTGTAGATTTCGCGTTACGAAATAATATCTTACAGGAGAACATGGCTTTTGTTCCAATAGCCTATGGATCTCTTACATTCTTTATCTGATCTCCTTCTACAATGAAGATTTAAGACAAAGTCTCCATTTAAAACTTGAATGTATTCCTATATGCATGCATATATCAATTTTTTTTCAGTGGATTCACTTAAAAATTTCGAAGTCAATATAAATAAATGTAAACGAATGCGACAAGCATACCATAGTATGTAAACCATTAGTCCAGGATCAATATTGAGTTTTTATAGCTTTATTGCTCTTAGCCGTAATTACAATTTTATTATTTTTTTTTATAAATTGTCAATTTTTTGTTCAATATGTTGGCAAAATTTCATTGCCTTTTAATAGTCCGTTTAGCGTCAAAAAAATTTTGATAATTACATAAATTTTAGAATTTTATGATGTAACTTTGAAAAAAATTATGATCTCATCCTCCTTATGAAGTTCTATTTTTAGGTATTTCATATTCACCTTTCAAACGATATGGCTTGTATTGCTCTTACAAGCGTTCAGATTGAATATAAGTCAAAATTTTTACATTTTATAGAAAAAAAAATATTTCTTGTTGTTTTAACAATCTGGGGATATTTTTCTTTATTGCTTTAATGCTAAAATTTCTAGACTCTAGAATTAGTATTTTATGAGAAAAATAATGTTGTCTAAAAACAGGATTTTGGCAAAAAAAGTGACTTTCTCATCATGCATAATTGCTCCTAAACAATAGGGTTCATCTACACTATGAAGCCCATTTATAAGAAGTATAAATGATAATTGTCAAAATATTTAGATTTTTTCAGGATCACTATACTTCCCTCATAGTAAAGTAAAAATGGTGGGGGGGAGGGCGGAATCAAAAACAGGGTACAATACAGGTTGTCCAACCAATTATTTTGTTGATACCGATTTTTATATATGAATTATATTGAGATCGGGAAGAGTTAAGGTGGCAAGCCTGATTTTTAAATCTCAGCTGTATTAATAATTATTCTTCTCTGTTCTGTTTAGATTCTTTTAATTACATTTCGTAAACCATTATATTCGATTAACAGTTAATTGTTTTCATATTAATTAAAACTTATAAAATATTGTAGGCGCCTCGAGAATAATGAGCTCTTAATTACCTCGCGTTGTTACGCTGCGCCTCGGGTATTAAAATTCCTATAAATATCTATTATAGACTGATTATAATTCATTGATTATAGAATTAATGATACATGTTTTTGTTAATCAAACTAATTAAAATTGTAATTTTTTAACTTTGTTTCACTTCTGAAAAATGCCTGCTTCCAAAATATTGAGATGCAATGCATTGCAATACATTGTAACCTTAAAAAGATTATCTTGCTTGATTCGTGTCGAATAAGAAGACTTACAATACCTGACAGAAGCACCTACACAAAACAGATAATTCATTAAATACGAAATTTAAGCCTACGATTTCAATAATTAAGCAAAAACAATTAATTCGACACTGCTTATTACAAAAAAAAAGAAAGATTTTTCTAGTCACAATCATCTGGAAGATAATATTATTTATAGAAAGAATGAAACTAAAGTACAGTGGTACCTCAGTTTTCGACCTCCTCACTATTCGAACAATTTGGTTTTCGACCAAAAAATTCGAGCTAAAAATGCTTCCGAATTCGAACAGATTTCGGTGTTCGAACAGTCGGGCTGGGAACCGAAAATTGCCGAGTGGAACCGTAACGTACGCAGCGTGCCCTGTATGCCATCACACCGCTGTTCAAAAGGTATGTAAATGATACAAAATGGTTTATATTACTTCTTTTTTATGTTTATTCTATATTATGTACACATTTAGGTCTTTAATGTAGTTTAGATACAAGTTTTCTTAATATTTTAGGATTTTTTTTTGAGTAAAACGGATTTAAATACTTACCATTGTTTCTTATGGGAAAAAATGTTTCAGTTTTCGAACAAATCGGTTTTCGAATAACAAACTCGAACGACTTATGGTCGACAACCGAGGTACCACTGTATAGATGTATCTTGAAGAACAATTCTGTGGGGGATACTCGTATTTTGCAATACAGCTTATGTAAGTTATAAGCAGTTCATTATTATTCAAATAATTTTCAAGGAATTATTTTTTTTCTTTGTGCAGTTAAAAGTAATTAGCAACAAACATTGTTAATTTTTATTCAAGATTTATAAGCTTGCGAATTTAGACTGCAAGAAGATGAAATGATGTCAGAAGCAACTTCTTAATTATTATCTCAGAATCAAAACAAAAATGCAACATGGATTGAACTGAAAAGGATAACATTATTGTTGTGATGCTAGGATCATGTTATTTAAAATTAAATGATATTTAAACCAAAACAGTAGCGTTAGTTAGGCACTAAAACCCCCGTATCCTACTTAGAACAAAGCAAGGGTGTGTTGTGGTTGCAAGTAATTCCGGTCCTTCCTATTTAATGTAAAATTGGGTCTTTTGCTCCAAACATAATTAGCAACCCCAACTACTTCACGTATTACATATTCATTTAAATCTCTTTTAACAAAAATTATACACTCTCTTTTTCTGTTGAGCCATAATTCATATTAAATATTTCCTACTTTTTAATTAAAATTCCTTGGAGGAGGTCTTATTAGGAATAATAAATCTTTCATTATTATTCAAATAATTTTCGAGGAATTAATTTTTTTTCCTTGTGCAGTTAAAAGTGATTAACAGCAAACACTGTTAATTTTTATTCAAGAATTTTAAGCTTGCGAATTTATCGTTTCATAACTTTAGGACTTATCTGTTAAACTAGTCGGCATCCTTTTCATGTTAACAGTTAATTTTTATTTACTAAAAACAAAATTCTGTTTAATAAACAAAAATTAAAACATCACAGTAGTTGTTTTAATTCCAATTATTTTCAATGCTAAAATTGTGGTTTTTGGCTATAAGTAGCTGAAAAACTGGGCTGCACTTACATTGAATTATATAATGTGGTGCAGCTGCGTGTCTGCCTTGTCTTCAGGATAAGTAAGCCCTAGCGACCCGTGCGAACATGCTGTTGTGCATGATCATAAAAGTCATTTGATCCATACCATAAACTCAGGCATTTCTGAGTACCAGTTAACGTGAAAATTTCTTCACCAGTTGATATATCTGCTGGCAGGAGTAGTAGTGGTCAAGACCACAACTTGTTGCTGATTAGGTTGAGTTACAAAAGCTGTCTCACTCGGCAGAACTGAGCCTCTTTAGAGTAGCTGTAACAGAACTGGTACAACACTCATCACTAACCTAACAACAAGTCAAAGACTCA
The DNA here is from genome assembly GCA_026182355.1 of Hermatobates lingyangjiaoensis. NCBI lineage: Eukaryota > Metazoa > Arthropoda > Insecta > Hemiptera > Hermatobatidae > Hermatobates > Hermatobates lingyangjiaoensis. Next base: position 7,128,315 of record JAPFBL010000253.1, read on the forward strand.
CGCACACATGTCAACACATAGCTGACTATTTCTAGCCCTCACTGCCATAGGTGAATGAATGGTAGTTTTATCTGAAAGTGCTACAACCAGTCACAATTAAAGGTGAGCAATCCCCTTTGCACAATCAACAACAAGAGAACATATGGGTATATTGCCCGTACTAAGCGTGTGGAGTTAATTTTATCTTAAGGGACTATCTTGAAGATAGAATAGACAGCAACATCTGTTGGTAGGTTGTTTGAAATTGCAACAAGAATTGTTATTATTTATTGCAGCAAGGATTTTGTTACTTGTAAGCTATTTCCTTTATATTTGCCTCAAAAATTGTTTCCTTTCTGGTATTCATGAAATCAAGTTGTAAACTTATAGAAATGTTTACGTTCTACATATATATATCTAAGAGGGTTGACAGCTAGCGGGTAGTTTTTACTTTTTCTTACTGTACTCCTTTGTTTACCCAAACATCCCTCCCTGGGCTATTGTCCTTTCCTGCACTTTACACCCCTTTAAAATACCACTCTTCCCTCCCACTCCTCTCAAACCCTCACCATGAAACTTTTCTGCATCTTGTGTTTCAGTTGGGTTTTTGAATCTGACAAAGACTGCTTGTTACGCTTGAAAAAGCTTAGTCTTTTTTCGCTTTTCTTATTGTGGTTTGAACATACATACATATATATAAATACGATATAGACTTAAAACTGCAATTATAATGTTGGTGTTGTATAAATATTGAGTAAGGTTTAGGTGTAAGTTTCGCGATATTGACTCCTTGATATGACAGTTACTGGAAGTGTATTAAATGTTATCTGGAAGGCAATAAATAAAAACCGTTGTACCCCGTGGACTTAGTTATGTGGAACACGCTGTAATAGCGCCTTCGATTAGAGTGGCCTATCGATTGCGGCCCCAGGACGTGACCCTCGTCCCCGAGGGAGGATTTCATAGACTGGTGGCAATTAGCCGACTAGGGCCTGCTTGGTTAGAGCCAGTACGCCTTTGGAATATGATGGAGCCAGCCCAGAGCCTCTTGTTCAGCCGGCAAACAATAGACCCTAGAGCCTCCCTGGGGCCTGCTAACCCTCTCTTATGAGTAAGTTAACCTTCAACTTCTTAGACAATGCGCTACTTTCAACTTATGATCTCCGAATGTACACTTCATATAACGTTATTTCTTTAACTATAAGTTGTGTATCATCAGATGTTACAACCAACCTTTATCGTGTATTCATTATAAATCAATTTTAACAGTTTTTCTTTAGTTCCATTACCGACACGACCAAACAGATTCATTTATCAGTTATGTTTTTCCATAGTGCTTCAGTATTTTAATCACACTGTATAATACTGTCAATAAAAATATTTCACATAAACACGTGAAATAACAATCAATGGTCAACCCACAATATGAAATGGGAAAACAAGACTAACATCTTTTAACCGTAACAAGTGGTCTTCGTCAGAGTTGGGTTTTTGACTCTTTTGAGTCGGTTTTGAGTTGGGTGTTAGTCTTGTTTGCCAATTTCATATTGTGGTTTGACCAATAATACTGTCAATGTAGATAGATTCTCTGCCACCTTAATATAATATGTGATAAACATCACATATACACACTCACACACACACGCACACACTCTCACCTGCCACAGACCAATTTGCAAAACTTGTTTTAAATGACTCAGGGGACATCCAGACGTATATTTATGTTGAAAACACGAAATTTTTATCTAAATGAAATGCTTTGATAACTATATATTGAATATGGAAGGAAATAGAATATAATTACATTGTTTTATTTGGTTATCATATAGATACCTCTATAACAAAACTCTTATATAATACAGTTTTGATTCAACTTGGTTTAAAAGTCCTGGACCTTCTATTAAGTGAATTGTAATTACCAGTATAATAAGTTAACCAAGTTAACAGAATAATTCTATTTATAAATCTGTGAATATATATTGGGACAATTGCTTTGTATCGTTTTTTCATCTCTTCGATTATATGCTATAAAATTTTTGAATTTTCATCTATAATAATCATACAGTTATCTCTTAATAACGGGGCCATACTAGCTCAGTGGTACTCGCCTCTGATCTAATAGGTCCGGTGTTCAACGCCCACCTGGCCCTTGATTTATTCAAGTGAGAGGTGAATAAATATGAGTACGTCATACTTTGGAGAGGACGTTAAACCGTCGGTCACGAGCCTGTATGATGCCAGGTACTCATTAAGATCCCTACTTTAAATACTTAGGCCAAATTTAGGACGGTATTGTAGAACAGGTAATGTGGCTCGCTCATTACTAAATGGGTACCAAATAATAAATTTCTGTCCCTAGAACAGCACTAAAAGGTGAAAGCATTATAAGTGTGGGTATTGGAAACAAACAGTTTTCTCTTAATATTTTACAAATATAAGGTAGATATTCCCATGAGGAGACTAGAAGTGGTATATAATACCCTACAATACCACATAAAGGGTTTTTTCTTACATATTTTGAAGTTTGAAATATTTGAAATAATTTATGTTTAGTGTGCATTTAATGTAGAAAGAATTACATATAGTTGTAAAAATCCAGGCATCAAAAATCGGTTTAGCTGAAAGATAGGCACAGCTTTTACATATCCCACTTCATAAATGATGTGTAATTCTTAGATTCAAACTCAGAAGAATCTATGAGACAGTATACTAACAAAAGACCATAGGAGACTTGTTATGAAAGTTCACCTATCATCGGTACCGCCATAGGATTAGCCTTAGATGACTCGCAACTTCTTGGCAAAATTTAACATAACTCTTACTTATGTATGACCTGGCTTTTATAGGCGACACATCTCAACTATCGAATCATGAGCACATGATGTCCCGCACGGTAACTCTGCAGTAATTTGCAATCTATTTCAAGTTACGAAAATTTGAAGTGTACTTTGAAAGTCTTACAACTGTAAGAAGTTAAAAAAATCTCCGCCCGTTCAATTCAAAAGGTTATCAACCTGGTTAGAACGTCTTGTAGTCTCTCGTTTATATCGAATTAATATCCTTCTTAGAAGTAATTTAAGGAAATGAAAATACAGTATAATTAATAATGCATGCATAGGTTTGGAGAGTTGGATTAATGATTTGCGTACAATGGGTTGTGTATTTTGATAACCATACTCAATGTTAACTTATAGTATGGAGCATATGGCAATGTACTGGGGCCTAACAATTAAATGTTGTGTTATATTGTCCCAGGTATACAAGAAGAGAGGTTCACTTTGAATATGCCTTGTCGGATTTAATATTAATTCAGTGACACAATCCACGTATTAATTAAAGAGGAAAGAGCGAAGCAAGAGGAAAGCAATATATCGCACAACAGCACACAATAGAGGCTCTTGCTGCCCTCTTCAGTAAAACCCTTTAAGGGCTCTCATATATCTCATGGAATCTCAGAATAAATAGTTTCCTTCAAATCTCCCTTATTATTTCTCCATTTGTTCGAAATACTCCGCCAACTGTGTAAATCTTCTTTCGAACAGACTTAATATCCGTTTGGATGGTCTCACATCTTCCCTCACTCTCTCTCTCTCTCATTCCTCTTCTCTTCTTTCTTTCTCTTCCTAACACCATATCTCTTTCAGCTCCTACCCTAATTTGTTTTTGATTATCATTTCAATCTTTACTTTGTCTTTTGTATTCTCAATTGGTTTAGATCGCAGTAAACCGTTTATTCGAAATAATTGAAATAGCATATTTCATTTTCCTTTTTGAGATATTATATTCTCGTTTTTTTTCCTTTATTTAAACTAAAAATGCTGTTGAAGACAACATCCCACACGTCTTCTGTATTACAGCTGTTACCATATTGCCTTGTGATGTTATTATTGTTGCTAAAATTTGACCCCTATAGTGGTTTTTAAATAATGTTCTAAAATATTGTTTCACTGATATATGCTCTAGAAAGCATTAATTACTCATTATCGTACTGAAGTAGCATTCAGTATGATAACGTGCATTGCAACTCTTTAGTCGTCTTTTCTTCGTATCTTTCAAAGGTATTTCTATTGAATTTCTGTATTTCCACAATATAAATTTTTCTAATAAAATATATTACTTAATAGTTTTTCAATGTTTTTCGGACAGGTTTTTAAATACGAAATTCATGCGCGTATGTTATTCTCATTTTGGTTTTTACCTGCAGAAGACCTACTTTTCATTCAACCTTGGGTTCGTCGCTGGCGCATAATAATTAATTAATGAGAAGAAATCTCTCAAATAACTTTTACTATTCGTCGAAACTATTGCCCTCTAGTATCCCTAAACAATGAGATCATACCTCCAGCAAGTGTTGAGCGCTACTTTGGATTGCTCTTTGACACACACATGACATGGAACCCACACACAAGAGTGAAACAAACAGAGATCAACAAACGCTACAAACGCCGTTTAAAACTCTTAGAAAATCAAATCTCACACTAACAGACAGACTCCATATATACAACACAATCTTGAAACCTTATGCCATAGAACTTTGGGGTTCTGCCAAACCTTCAAATATTCGACCTATAAAAGCCATTCAATCAAAAATACTTAGAAATCTCACACAAATCCCATTTTTACGTTCCAAACATAATCATTCACATAAAATATTCCTCACATGCATATTAGCAATAAAGAATCAATCCAAAACTAAGCATCCGCTAACCACCATTACCTATGTTAGATAGTTTATATAAAAGTTTGAATTGCAAACACGAAATATCAGAAAATTTATAAGGTAGAATAGATATATTGTGAATATAAAGGCGAATTATTTATGTTATTTACTTTGTGTTAAGATACTTGTAATTGTTAAATTCTATATCTATCTTAGATAAGTTAACGTCGCTAGTAGATAGGTAGCTTAAGATAAACTCAAAGTCATGATCAGTACAACAGTTGCGAGAATTCGAGAAGTTTACTCTCAACAACTATTTCTTACATTTTACAAAAATATTAAATCTTTCAGATATTATAATATGTGATTTAAATGCTATAGTCTAATTAAGCTAATTAAGATAATTAACTCTCTAACAATATTAAAGCTGTTTATATTATTAAGATCTATTTATATTATACGGTTAAGATCTTTCAACCGTAACAAGTGGTCTTCGTCAGAGTCAAAAACCCAACTGTGAGTCAACCCAACAGAGTCAGTTGGGTTTTTGACTCTGACGAAGACCGCTTGTTACGGTTGAAAGATCTTAGTCTTGTTTTTCTATTTCTTATTGTGGTTTGATCATTGATTGTTATTTCACGTGTTTATGTGAAATCTTTATATATATATATATATATATATATATGCCCTCTTTTGATAGCATGATACAAAAATACATTAACAATGTTTAATAATTGCAATAATTTAGAAATACAATGTATATTATTGGCGGTTCCCCAGATATTCAATCAGAGATTTGGGAGTTCCCCAGACCAGGTAGCCAATGTTTTAAGAAGCCCTCACCAGGGGCTGGACACACTTGATGGATGTTGGGGAGGGGAGTGGGTGGGCTACCTTCTCTTTGGTTAGCAGTTAGGAGTCCTTGAATCCCCTCACGGGCAGAATGAACAAACAGCCAATACCCCCACAGAAATGGAACCCCGGCTAGAGTATCTGGTTTGCCTATAACTGTAAAACAGTCATCTAAGTTTTGAGGCAAAATACTTGTCAACACTTTGTATCTGTTGACGATTCAACTAGGAATAATTTTTTCTTAAAGAGATTTCTGTTGCTATTATGAATTTAAAGCTTATGCAAAGATGATTATAAATGGCTGTATTTAATTAAAAGGACTTTTTGCCTGCGCTGGACTGGAGTCTGCAGTGAATATCTGCCACCTCGGTTGTTTAGACCCCGCAATCGTCTGATCTGCACGCCGGAAGCGCCGAGTGCTGCCCTTCCACCCTCGGCCCATTCAAGCCACTCCTTTACCCTTCTTTTGTTCTTATCCCCACCTGTCCACTATTTCACCTCCAACCTTTCACCAAATCCCTATTCTTACAAATTGCTTTTTTTTAAAAAAGACTCTCTCTCCCTCCCTCTCTTACAAATCCCAACAGTGAATGGTTCTTTTTTTTTTCAGATCTCATTCAGTCTTCGAGAGAAATATTATTTTTTTGTTGTTCCGTATAGAACTTTTGTTTGCTTCGAAAGTGGTTACTACTGTTTTCTGAAGCTGACTTTCCCAATATTCGGCTTACCTCATATTTTTTTGCAGTTAAAAATGCAGAATACAACCAAGTAAATGTAAGTATTTGTTCATAAAGCTTTCTGTAAAAACTGTTAAGAACTCTACAGTCCTAGGCAAGTATCAAAGTACGAATACACTTTTCAGTCATTTTTTGGATCTGTTTGAATGATTATAATTGTTTTGAAATACAGCAAGTATTAATACTTCAAAACATGTTGACCATCTTAACAAACATTATCAAGTAGAGTTGATAATGTCCATTCCAACAAGATAATATATACAATTACTCATCTTACCATCTTAACAAACATTATCAAGTAGAGTTGATAATGTCCATTCCAACAAGATAATATATACAATTACTCATCTTACCATCTTAACAAACATTATCAAGTAGAGTTGATAATGTCCATTCCAACAAGATAATATATACAATTACTCATCTTACCATCTTAACAAACATTATCAAGAAGAGTTGATAATGTCCATTCCAACAAGATAATATATACAATTACTCATCTTACCATCTTAACAAACATTATCAAGTAGAGTTGATAATGTCCATTCCAACAAGATAATATATACAATTACTCATCTTACCATCTTAACAAACATTATCAAGTAGAGTTGATAATGTCCATTCCAACAAGATAATATATACAATTACTCATCTTACCATCTGAACAAACATTATCAAGTAGAGTTGATGATGTCTATTCCAACAAGATAATATATACAATCACTCATGTATTGATATTTATATATATTTATAAAATACATTTTATAAAAAATTTGATAATTTATTCCCAACAAATAAACGACTGTAGAGCTTTAAAGCTTACTTAACAAAAAGATGACATCATTAGTTGAGCAATCCGTCATTTATTTTTTAATTAACCATTTATTCAACATGCCCCATATAAATATTACATGCTACTAATTAGATCACTATTACTACATTACTTTGTCACTAGCTAACAAATATAATATTATATACATATATATACATATTTGTATAATTAGGGAGCAGATAATCATTCATACAAATTTCGTTAAACACTTTTTGCACCTTTGTTTTAGTTTCTTTTCTTATCAACTTTTCTAATTTTCTAATTAGTGTTTTGATGATTTCTGGGATATAAAATTTTATATCCCAGAAATCATCAAAACACTAATTAGATAATTAGAAAAGTTGATAAGAAAAGAAACTAAAACAAAGGTGCAAAAAGTGTTTAACGAAATTTATATATATATGTTATATGTTATGTAATTGTGTCAATCCGTCATTGCTTGGTATTTACTCATACCCGGGTAAATGGATTAACTGATAATAAAGTCTTCATACAATACAAGTTTTTTTTAATTCAAACTACCAGTTTTGAACACTTTGTGTTTAGCTGACGATGACACGAAGTGTCTGAAACAGGTAGTTTTGTAGAATTGAAAAAAAAACTTTTTTTATGCTGATACTTTGTATTATCTATTTTACCTCAGTATGACAAATGGTAACGTATTAAATATTGTTGTTGGTCTGTTGGATATTGAATTCTATGCAGTTCTTGAGATAAAACTGTGGATCATTTAATATTTCTAGTTTATGTTTGTAATAAGCACGCTACATTATCCAGTTTATTGCAAAATAAATGCAACAAAAGTATTTAAAGTATGCACCAGTAAGAGTTAACAATTACCTGGGGCATCAGGCATGCTTGTGAACGACAGCTGTAGATACACCCTGAAGAGCGAAATGCAAACTGAACTTTTCGGTAACAGGCGTATTCAGATTTCAGTGACAACCATAACCTACGAATCACTATACAACATTCACCCTGTACATTACATCTTTTTATTCTTTTTTTTTTGTAAATATTATAAATATTTTAACAACTTTCATTTTTAATAGAAATTATCATATTCCTGATTTTGCTAAAAATGGAATGCTTGTTTTAAACCACTGAAAAACTATATTTCTTTACATTACTGCGCAGCACTATCGTTTTATAATGAAATCTAACAGTTAACATTATTAAGTTAAATTTTATGTATTTGTAATATATGACGTGACTGACACGGCTTTGTGTGTCGTTGTTCTCTATTTTCTCTATATACGACGTGACTGACACGGGTCTGTTGGTCGTTTTTCTCTATATACGACGTGACTGACACGGCTCTGATGGTCTGTTAGTCTTTATATACGACGTGACTAACACGGCTCTGATGGTCTGTTAGTCTCTATATACGACGTGACTGACACGGCTCTGATGATCTGTTAGTCTCTATACACGACATGGCTGACACGGGTCTGTTGGTCTGTTAGTCTCTCTACAAGACATGGCTGACACGGCTCTGTTGGTTGTTTTTCTCTATTTTCTCTATATACGACGTGACTGACATGGCTGTGTTGGTCTGTTAGTCTCTATACACGACATGGCTGACACGGGTCTGTTGGTCTGTTAGTCTCTCTACAAGACATGGCTGACACGGCTCTGTTGGTCGTTTTTCTCTATTTTCTCTATATACGACGTGACTGACATGGCTGTGTTGGTCTGTTAGTCTCTATACACGACATGGCTGACACGGGTCTGTTGGTCTGTTAGTCTCTATACACGACATGGTTGACACGGCTCTGTTGGTCTGTTAGTCTCTCTACAAGACATGGCTGACACGGCTCTGTTGGTCGTTTTTTCTCTATTTTCTCTATATACGACGTGACTGACATGGCTGTGTTGGTCTGTTAGTCTCTATACACGACATGGCTGACACGGGTCTGTTGGTCTGTTAGTCTCTATACACGACATGGTTGACACGGCTCTGTTGGTCTGTTAGTCTCTCTACAAGACATGGCTGACACGGCTCTATTGGTCGTTTTTCTCTATTTTCTCTATATACGACGTGACTGACATGGCTGTGTTGGTCTGTTAGTCTCTATACACGACATGGCTGACACGGGTCTGTTGGTCTGTTAGTCTCTATACACGACATGGTTGACACGGCTCTGTTGGTCTGTTAGTCTCTATATACGACGTGACTAACACGGCTCTGATGGTCTGTTAGTCTCTATATACGACGTGACTGACACGGCTCTGATGATCTGTTAGTCTCTATACACGACATGGCTGACACGGGTCTGTTGGTCTGTTAGTCTCTCTACAAGACATGGCTGACACGGCTCTGTTGGTTGTTTTTCTCTATTTTCTCTATATACGACGTGACTGACATGGCTGTGTTGGTCTGTTAGTCTCTATACACGACATGGCTGACACGGGTCTGTTGGTCTGTTAGTCTCTCTACAAGACATGGCTGACACGGCTCTGTTGGTCGTTTTTCTCTATTTTCTCTATATACGACGTGACTGACATGGCTGTGTTGGTCTGTTAGTCTCTATATACGACATGGCTGACACGGGTCTGTTGGTCTGTTAGTCTCTATACACGACATGGTTGACACGGCTCTGTTGGTCTGTTAGTCTCTCTACAAGACATGGCTGACACGGCTCTGTTGGTCGTTTTTCTCTATTTTCTCTATATACGACGTGACTGACATGGCTGTGTTGGTCTGTTAGTCTCTTATACACGACATGGCTGACACGGGTCTGTTGGTCTGTTAGTCTCTATACACGACATGGTTGACACGGCTCTGTTGGTCTGTTAGTCTCTCTACAAGACATGGCTGACACGGCTCTGTTGGTCGTTTTTCTCTATTTTCTCTATATACGACGTGACTGACATGGCTGTGTTGGTCTGTTAGTCTCTATACACGACATGGCTGACACGGGTCTGTTGGTCTGTTAGTCTCTATACACGACATGGTTGACACGGCTCTGTTGGTCTGTTAGTCTCTATATACGACGTGACTAACACGGCTCTGATGGTCTGTTAGTCTTTATATACGACGTGACTAACACGGCTCTGATGGTCTGTTAGTCTCTATATACGACGTGACTGACACGGCTCTGATGGTCTGTTAGTCTCTATACACGACATGGTTGACACGGCTCTGTTGGTCTGTTAGTCTCTATATACGACGTGACTAACACGGCTCTGATAGTCTGTTAGTTTCTATGCACGACATGGCTGACACGGGTCTGTTGGTCTGTTAGTCTCTCTACAAGACATGGCTGACACGGCTCTGTTGGTCGTTTTTCTCTATTTTCTCTATATACGACGTGACTGACATGGCTGTGATGGTCTGTTAGTCTCTATACACGACATGGCTGACACGGGTCTGTTGGTCTGTTAGTCTCTATACACGACATGGTTGACACGGCTCTGTTGGTCTGTTAGTCTCTATATTTCAACATTACAAATAATGATATCCGTATTAATATCAATTTATTTTGAGTTCATTTCAAATATTTTAAGTCAACAGTATACATTAACTACAAATACTAGAAATATTTATTTCATTGAACTATATTCTTTTAGAGTACACTTTATTTTAAATATTATGAATAATTAAGTAATTTGGTTGTCATTATTGATCTTAAAATACAAACCTACATTATTTCAATAGGTAATTTATAATTGATTATTATATTTAATTGAATTTAAATAAATTAAAAGTAAACAAGTTCATGAAATGACTACTAATGGAGCTTTCAAGGCTCTTCTATTGGTATTTTTTATTATTCATTAACAATAAAATGGAAACTTTATAGCGCTATACCTGCATAAAGACAATATTTATACAAATAATCGACATATTAACACAAATAATTTTCTGAATTAATTTAAAAAGCAGGAAATATCATGACTTGTTTGATAGAAAGTAAAATAAAGTACCATAATTGATAAAATATTGCATAAAATCAGGAGGACGTATTTCCACACCAATGAGTATACATTGAGAAATTGCATTAAGATCTGTCGGACAAACCTATCCACATACATCCAAACACATCACACCAAACTTCTTAAAATGTATTTAGACGATTTCAAAATCAATGTACCCATTATCGTTATACTTTCTTGAACGAAAATAATACACTATGGATTAAATGATGTTATATAGCAGATGTCGAAAACTATGAAGATGCAAAAACATTATAAATTGGATATTTTTAAGCGGATAAAAAAGGGGAAATCCAATTTGCTTAAGTAAATTTAGGGGAACACAATTTAATAATGGCTGAACAATTGAATGGTTTTCTTTCTGCTTTAAAATGTTGAAACAAAGAACATTAATCATTAATGCCAGCTTATCAAGGTTGTTCTGAGCTCCCAAGCTGCTGCAATCGAGTAATGACCCTTGAAATTCCATGGAAGTCAGCAAAAAAAGTGGGCGAGTCGCTTTAAGGGAAAGATATTTGAGAGCATTCAGTGTTCTAAGAAAACCATGATCGCTAAGGTCTCCCCTAGGGTCAGCCCTAAGGTCTCATTCAGATTTCTCAAGGTTAATTAATTATTAAATTACAACCACCTTTTGGGTTCACTTCAAACAATTACAAGTGTAAAGTTATTCACTCATTTGTGTTAGAACTTCCTAACCAGGACAAAGCTATCCGATATTCATTAATATCTTATGATATACCAGTTTAAATCAATTTGGAGTTCGGTAAAACGATAAAATATTTAATTGAACATAATTTATAAATAATAATATTGAAGAAGTTGACTTCTAATTTGTAAAGAACTTGTGTATGCGTGTGTGAGAGTGTTTTATTCCCCCACCAACCAGTACTCCTGCTGATTGGGAGTTTATTAAATTAATATAAAACATCTGCCACACTTGGTATAACAAGCTATAATTATCTATTGCATAGACTATATCAATTTTTTTAGTTTATACAATAAATTCACCAAAATCTTAACATATTGACCATTTGTCTCACAGTAAGCGAAAAAGAAAGAGAATAATTTATCAGAAACTGCGAAAAAAGAAAAAAAGAAATTAAAACAAAAAAAACTACTCAGATCGATAATGAAGGATAAACTCGAATCATGGACAAGAAAATGAAATCAAGAAAAACTACTCAGATCGATAATGAAGGCTCAACTCGAATCATGGACGAGAAAATGAAATCAAGAAAAACTACTCAGATCGATAATGAAGGATAAATTCGAATCATGGACAAGAAAATGAAATCAAGAAAAACTACTCAGATCGATAATGAAGGCTCAACTCGAATCATGGACAAGAAAATGAAATCAAGAAAAACTACTCGGATCGATAATGAAGGATAAACTCGAATCATGGACAAGAAAATGAAATCAAGAAAAACTACTCAGATCGATAATGAAGGCTCAACTTGAATCATGGACAAGAAAATGAAATCAAGAAAAACTACTCAGATCGATAATGAAGGCTCAACTCGAATCATGGACAAGAAAATGTAATCAAGAAAAACTACTCAGATCGATAATGAAGGATAAACTCGAATCATGGACAAGAAAATGAAATCAAGAAAAACTACTCAGATCGATAATGAAGGATAAACTCGAATCATGGATCAAGAAAATGAAATCAAGAAAAACTACTCAGATGGATAATGAAGGATAAACTCGAATCATGGACAAGAAAATGAAATCAAGAAAAACTACTCAGATCGATAATGAAGGATAAACTCGAATCATGGACACCTTACTGCGAATCATCGATAGGACAAAATCCAAGAAATAGAATCTATAGATTGTTATAGGGAAATTAAAAACTAATCTAATATTCTCTATAATCAAGAAAGATAGGTCTTACATTCAGATTTCAAAAAAAATTGTTGAAACATAATGAACGGGATGTTTCCTGATGATTATTCGAGTACAGATAGTTACTACCATTCAGAAGTGAGAGAAAAAATTAGATATATTTCTTCTCTAGATGTTAAAAGCTGAACACTACAGGATGTGGAGCGGGCAATAAAAATATTTGCCTCTAAAAAAGACACTTAGTTTGGATGGTGTAACCAGAGAAATAATGTTAAGGGTTTTTCAAAACATTCCAGGTTCACGAGTCAATTTTACAACGAGTTATTAAAAAGAGGCTATTTTCTCACAGAATGGAAACACACTTTGCTTAAATTGTAAACGAAACCAGGGCGGGAACTTTCCGATGAAGTGTGTGTCTGTGTCTGTCTGTGTGTGTGTATGTGATGTGTGCTGATGTAAAGTGTGTTAGTGTGTGTCGTGTAGCTGATAAGTGTGGTGTGTAGTGTGTGCAATTGACTGTCTACTACTGTAAACAAAATGATCAATTATCTGTTACCATATAAGCCATAGATCAAAGTTGCATCATCAGATCAAGATCATTTGACTAAAGATGTTCTTACACTGGTAAAGCCAAAATGAATCCACTTCGTATTATGACTCTGATGAAGACACTACCGGTCAAAAGATGTTGGTCCCATTTTAAAATTCTATACAAATCAAACATAGAAACTCAGGCGATTCACATAATGAAGGAGTCACACAGTAGTTATCATCTTAATTTTAGAATATATCTTGTGTGCTGATGCTTCAGTTATTAATCATAGAAGTATATATGTATGATATAGTAAGATTTCACAATAACATTACCTCTCTTCCCACCCACTCCTCTTAATCCATTACTAGGTGTGATTTGAACATTGGATGTATAACCTATATATAGTTATATGCACAACTAATAAAAAATAAACAGAAGAACCGATATAAAGAAATGTAGATAGAGTCTTATATAGCTCAATTCATCATTTTGGTATCTGTCAGCATCAGAAGATGAGATACAAGTGCTAAATGGCTTGATGCTAACTGATAGACATCTAGTCTCTTAGATCAATCAGTCTTATCAAAAAACGAGAAACAGAAACGAAAGCAGTGAAGAAAACTAAATTAAAGAGAAAATTAACTAAAACAGTTATAATAGGAAACATAATAAGAACAATAGGCAGATGTAATATAAATATCATACTATACTCTACCAGGATTATGAAGCATGGGAGAGGTATGCAAAATTTACTCTTTAGGTTCGAAGGCTTTTGTAAAGAAAGAATGGAATTTATTAAAGACAGACAACATGGAAGAACAAAAAGAAAAAATATGGAGTGGCCAACACTCAACTTTATTATAGGTAAATAAATATCAAACTGCTTTACGACATAATGATTTTCGTCTCCTAAAAATCTTTCCCATTCAATCATAAGTTAAAATTTTTACATTTTATTGAAAAAAAATTCCTTTTTTTTTTCTTTTAAGAATGTGAAAAAGTCTTTAATTTATTCCTTCTCTGATTAAATAGAGAATGTGTACTTTGTTTATCTGTCAATGCAATAGTGCTTTTTCGGGTTAATTTAAAATAATACAAGTTTATTTTAAACTTCGGTATTTAAATATATATATATTAAAAGATTTCACATAAACACGTGAAACAACAATCAATGATCAAACCACAATAAGAAATGGGAAAACAAGACTAAGATCTTTCAACCGTAACAAGCGGTCTTCGTCAGAGTCAAAAACCCAACTGAGTCAGAGTCAGTTGGGTTTTTGACTCTGACGAAGACCGCTTGTTACGGTTGATAAAGATCTTAGTTTTGTTTTCCCATTTCTTATTGTGGTTTGATCATTGATATATATATATATATTGATAAAAGTATCGACCGTGAAATAGAAACAAAAATAAAGTTTATGAGAACTCTGTCAGTTCTTCAGGTTCAAATTAAACTCTACGTGTCAAAGTTTCGGTTTTTATTTAATTTTTTTTTATAGGGCTACAAAACCATATAATATATTAAAGATGGACTATTTTAAATAAATTCGTAAAAGTAGTAGTTAGTATCATAAAATATAATTTATATTGAGGAATTGACATCAACCAGTCATGTGGTAATTGTTGCTATTTATTTATTGATATTCATGACTAAAATCTTAAGAGTATGGTATATAATAAAAATAATAAGAAACATTAATACTATGTAAAAAATATAATAGGATATAATAGAATAGTACACAAATAGTAAAACAATAGAATAATTAATAGATAATTAAAACAATATTAGAAGTATTTTTTAATAAAACATAAATTAGGCGAAATGAAATAATATTTAAGAACTAAATAAATTTAAATGTAACAATACAAAATAAGAGAAAAAAATGTGAGAATAACATTGTTTAAGACCCGAAATTACGAAGGGAAATTTTGGAAAATAAGAACAACTAAAACACTAAATAACTGTTTTCAATGATTTTAAAAGATTTTCTTTGAATGTTTTTATAGAGAAAACATTTTGATTCAAGTGATAAACTGACTGAGCCTTGAAAACGATTACAAAGTGATTATTTGCAATGATATATATGGTGGTAATTAAATATTCTATTCTCCTGGTGAGGTGTAATGGTGATAAAAATATATTATTCTTATAATTTATAATGTTACTCTAAATAAGAATTGGTACTATAAAGAAAAATGCATTAAACTTGTAATAGTGAAAAGAAAATTAATTTGTCTCCACTAACCGTAATTGTGATGTTAAAATTTTCTGTATTCTTATATTGTCATTCAATCAACGTAAAATCTAATTTAAAACACTTATATTAAACTAAATGTTTCAAACAGAACAGAGTTGAATTCATTTGAAACTGCTTCAAATAATACTGACGCCTTAGTATTGAAACGCAATTAAAAGAAATAATGACTTAGAAAAATATTAGAGCTATGATTGGTTGAAATGATCATACGATAAAAAAGACATGCGCAGTATGTATCGTTGGCGGGAAATGAAGGGACTGTAATATGAGTGGATTATAATTATGTATACACTAATGGGACCTATGAACCTGCATTTGAATTCCATTCCACTTTTTTAAAAATCATTTCTAATCCAATTTATACCTTTATAAGAGTAATTTTTCTTTACTGGTATTATTTACTTTTCAAATTCCATATAGTTAGGTATTCTTTTTCTTTATTATAAATGGTCATAATAATATCAAATATAAATGTTATCTGTTTTAAATACGACATAAAGAAATTTAAAGAAGTAATAAAACATCTACAATAGTTTTGTCCACCATTATGTAAGTTTGTTTAAATGCTGTGACTCAATCTTGTTTGATTTAATTATCATTATTACTACTATTATGTTTATCAGTTTAATCTGAATTATTTTATTTAAGAAGAACATTGTATTCTCAAAGCATTTTGATCTATATGTAAATAATTAATCATTAAAGGGCTACTTTAAAGTGAGTACCATTTTTATTAAGTCGCTGGCATAGGACCTCTAGTACCACGACTTGACGGTGCAGGACTGAAGGTCTTTAAAAGACTCTTTTGAACAATGGATAGTTTCTGGTGACAAAAACGAGCCTGTAACTCAGAGCTTTAAAATGCACATAACGCATTAATAAAGCTGCTATTCTGAAGGGGAACTATGGTGTTGCTGAGACTGACAGGGTGACCACAGTATATTGAAGAAAAAAAAGGATTCCTCTTTTCACAACAATACTATGGATCTATTAAAAAAAATAACAAATCTTTCCGGAAGATAATTAAGAACGCACACCCTACATATTATGGCTAATAGATACACATGCTGTAAGAATGGGTCCACATATACGCGGACAATACCTGACAAATCTGGAGCTGTTATACTCTACTGTTGTGTTCCAGTTTGATAATATATATTGATAATCAGTGTAGTAGCTAAGCAAATGCTCCCTATAGCCAGAAATATAAAACCTGTTTTCCACTCCAACTCCATATAGACAAGGCAAGACATATACTTACTACTGCTTCAACAAAGCAGAGAAGTTGTTTAAAGTAAAAAAAATGCAATCTTAAAAAAATTTCGATTTTGTTTTTTTCATTAGACATTGATATCAAGTATAACAGCCTGTGAAATCATATTGTTGGGCCTTTATTGTTCTATCAGCACGTCATTATCTTTCAAGCTCCACTTGTTACGGAAAAGATTTATTTTGATTATCATTTTTAAAGCTTTTTAGCATTCCTGTATATAAAACTCAGTCTGTCTCTCAGTTAGATGCGAGGCAGCTGTAGCAAACTATACCTGGTGCATATCATTCTGTGTTGTTTACACCAATAATGAAACACAGTGAAATATCTAAACATTGCACTCATCAATATGATAATATTAAAGTTATATTTGAAAATTTGCGAGACCAAATATTAAAATTACATGCCAGTAAATCAGTAAATAAGAATAAGATTGCGCATATAACTTGCAATTAGTAATTGTCCTATAGAAATATTCAAACCGGACTATTAACCTGTTTCATTGCTAATCATGTTTAATTAAATAAAAGTTACAAATTATTTAAAAGTGACATGAAGCATTCTATTTCAATATGTTCCATAACGTGTATATAAATCACTATTTATTTGATTTCAGATTTCCATTAGCTGAATGTATCATAAAAACTGAATCCTCCTATCAACTTTAAGCATATTTTTTTTTGAAAATTGAAATGGTAGAACTCATTCGAAGTAAGCCATCTTACTTTATAATCAATAAATTGATACAATTTTCATCGTTAAGGGAATACAGTGTTATAACATCCGTTAAATGTGATCCCAATGCTAAGCAAAAGCCCAGACATTGATTGAAATAAATGTTTTGATAATTAGAAAATATGGAAACCAAATTGATATATATGAATAAATTGGAATTACCCGACCACTTAATTGTTTTGTATCCAACGACCAACGAATATATCCGTTCACTATAGTACACGTCGTAACTAGCAGTTCCAGACCAGAGGCCTTCTACTGCTTGCTTACTGTGCTACTATAACTTGGAATGTCAGTAATTCATGTCAGATATTAAGTTCGTCTGTACAGTAATGATGTCGTATTCGCGGTGCTTTTGTATAAGGTGATTTGGTACATGAGGTTCTCAATGTATACATGTGGTTTGGTAAACCAACTTTGATATTAAGCGGAAAGATGTTTAAAAGATACCTTCTGCTTGGAGACTGATGACTTTTTGTCCGCTCCAACTGAGGGATTACAGTTATATTTTCAACCTGCAATGCGTCTCCAGTGACTTTGAATCTCTTGTACAAGTGGAGTAGACGAGATGTGAAATAGTGTGGAAAAACAATGAAATTAGCAATCTGAGAAATTAATGTCAATAAATTAGAGAAGAAAACAGAGTATTCTCATTAGAAAATAACAAAGCAAAATCATTCATGGGAATTGGTCAGATTTCTAGGTTAAAATTATTCCGTCAAAACACACATTTCATTTGTATAAATGTATTATTTTAGTGAGCAAAATATATTTCATCTGTTTCAGAAGAGGTGTTCAGTGATTGAGGAGTTAACAGACATTTAGGAGTTAACAAACTTAAGTGTCTGTCAACTCTTCAATCACTACTAAAAACGCCTTCTGATGCATATGTGTCTGATGAAGAACACTAACTGTTCGAAACGTGTTGTAAAATAAATTCCTTGTGGTGGAGACGTAATATATTTTCCTCAGTATCATGAGTAATACGACACAATAACTGCTTGCATAGTATCTGAAGCTTTCTTTTTATTTTGCCAATGAAACTTTTTTAGTTTTTAGTTTTTTAGTTTTTAACCCAAAACTTCTTCTTTGACGTTAGTATTCAGCATAAGACCTGTCACTGATAACCATTTGTATTATACATATATTAGTTCAGATTGGAAGAAATTAGGGTTTATACAAAAACCGACATTTTAGATAATCGGTTTTCGAATAGTAATTTTTCCAGAAAATCGGTTTTAACCGGTTTCGAATTTTTATAAAAAAAATTTTTTGCTCGAATATTCTGTAATTTAGAAAATTTAGAGTAATTAAAAGCAGTTTTTGACTGAAATTATTTAACATTCAATTTTATTGATAGTAAAAGTGTTTATGCAATTTAGTAGAACAAAGAAATAATAGTTGACCAGGATTAAATAACTTACACAACAATTATTCATTGTTTATGCATAATTTTTACATATAAGGATATAAATATTTTATAATAGTGAAACGAGTTATTCAGCAAATGGTTCGTTTATAACTTATCATTTATAACAGTTTCATTTATAACAGTTTCGAATAAATAAAAACAATATATTTTCATATTTTCATAATAACCATATTATAAACCATATTATATTTATAATAACCATATAATTAAATCGGACCGATATGATTCCAAGAACCAAACTGCTTGCAACAGTGTTTTCATGAATCTGGTATATTTGGCTACATTTGTCATTTTCAAATTTTTTTAAGTGTTATTCATACACTGAAAACTGATATTTTCTACTAAAAAACCCGTTTTCGAATTTCATAATTTTCTCAAAAAAACAGGTTTTTAAAAACCGACAAACCCTAGAAGCAATCTTCTTAATTACAATATTTTTTTGTAAGACTGAAATATCCTCTTATTAAAAATTCTTCCTGTTATCCAATAAACGTATTGACAATCTCTGAGAGTGCATAGGCATGCTTGTCGATGTCAATATAGTTTATTGACTGCAGGTCAATCACTGCAGCAGCTATGCAAATGCCCCCTACAGCCATATGTGAATATGTGGAAAACCCGACAAGGGTGTCAGTGAGATCACAAATAATCATTTCACTTGTATGCGGCCTGATAGCACGCATGCAGCTCTCTGTATAATGATGAGTCAAACATTAAAAGTATAACCAGTAAAATATGTTTACTTTCATTTGGGCCCCTAGAAACAAGAGAATACGCAGGATGATTTAATAAACCGATAAGAAATAGTTGAAGCCTATGAAAGCTTCTACAGTATGGGGCCTTTTTCTATCATATACTTTAAATTTCGCAAGGTTTTGTTTAGAAATGGACAAAAGCCAAGTGGTGATTAAAAGACGAAATCTATTTTAGTCTAAAAAGCTTATTCAAACTGAACATAAATTGCAATGGAACTTAATAAATCTTGATTTAAAATATATATAGCACCAGGTATTATTCTTTTATATACCATTGATGGAAGCTGCAATTAACATTATACCAATACTGACGGCTCTGCGATGTAGAGGCGTTTAAATGTTTGATTACATTGAATACAAGGTAATAGCCTTTAAGATATTAAAGATTATCGCAATCATACCGAAAAGCAATCACTGTGAGAGATACTTCTCTGAGAGCAATTATAAATACCATTAATAAACCTAAAATCTAATGCTGGTTTTAAAACAAGAGACTGAAGCCCAATAGGTAGGGTAGTGCACGGTGTGCTCGACGACGATGAGACTAACTTTACTAACTGCATGCCAGATCCTTTTGAATCAATGATTTCAAGTCTCATCAATAAACTGATCAATAATGATTTTGATAATGTTTACTATAGTCTTTGATCTTAGGTCCAGACTATATACCAAATTAAAATAAATAAAAAACTCAATGAGTGGTATTACATTTATTGTAAATTTAAGTGTAGACTACAAGTCTATTTAAATTACCGCAAGTCTTATATACTTTCCAAATAAGTGAATAATTTAGAGAGGTTATTACTATGTTTGTTTAAATGATATTTTGATGTGGTAAGGAATGATTTCAAAGCAGTTATTAATCACTGATGAGTTATTTTATTTTCTTGAATGGACTTTAGATTTAATATTGTAAATAACTTTAATTAATTAATTTTACAAATATATTTTTTATTGAATATTATATTCGTAGAGAGGTTTTATCGATAAAGGGCTTTTGATATATAAAAATATACGGCAGTTTTATTCAATTACAAAGCTTAAAGAGTAAGTTTTTTTGTGTTGAGAGGCGGTTATGGGTTAATGTTTATGGGTGGATTGAGAAGGAAGCCGTTTGATGATGATGCAGCAGTAAAGAAGTTATAAAGGCTAGGTGCTGGCTGCAAGCAGTAGTTTACGAGCGTCATTTCTCTGTGCAAGGCAATTGTGGCGCGCCTTGGATATTGCCGCTTCACTTTAAATCGCCAAGCAAAGTTTAGCACATCAACTGGCTCCAATAGTTCTTACTACTTCTCTCAAACTTAGAGTGTCCTTTTACACGTCTTTTATTAGCTTAGCCTCTAGTCTGCCTGCCTAAATCAAATCCTCCAATCCATAATGCACCCACATTTCTCAAACCTGTCTTCTTCAAAAGTTTACACAATTTGTCCAAACTCTGATATCATTCATAACATTCTGATTTCATACAATTAAATTTAACTATAATCACAAATATAAAAAATATTCTAGTTAGTTTACCCTTTGATATTCATCAATCAATAATCAATAGTAAAATTACTTTTTAGAAATTTTAAAATTTAATTTAATAATTGATCATAGTTTTGTGTAAAAGTTTAAACTATGTAAACTTGTATTATATAAATAAGAATTAATTTAGCGTTCTAGAGCAAAACTCAATAGCTAGTTTACAAAGAAAGATACTGTTTACGAATTTAACTATGTTTATTGAAAAAAATATTTCAAACCATTAAACAGATTTCCTCTAAGTTTTGAAGAAAGACATTTTGGCAACTCAAAGACACAGGATTTATGAACTGAAAATTACGTCTACGACCCAAATGCTGATTCTTTGATATCAACCTTTCAAAAATGAATGATTCTTGAAGGTGAAATATAAAATTAATTTTACTTAACAAAATACTTATCTCAGAACTTACTAGTTTTATATAATTTAATAAGAAGTTTATGAAGTGCAATGGGAATAAGATTGTTTAATATATTTAATATTTCAAGACAATTTAATAGTCCATCGTTTCATTAATCTAGTTGTGTCAACGTCAGATGACATATTTTAGTGTATTGATAAAGAGATTTCATAAAAACACGTGAAATAACAATCAATGATCAAACCAGAATAAGAAATTGGAAAACAAGACTAAGATCTTTCAACCGTAACAAGCGGTCTTCGTCAGAGTCAAAAACCCAACTGAAACACTAGATGCAGAAAACATCTGATGAGGGGTTGAGAAGAGTGGGAGGGAGAGCGGTATTTTAAAAGGGTGAAAGCGAATTGGAGTCCGGTGGTATTTATAAAATTCCGTGCAAAAATTGCCATAAAATTTATATTGGTCAAAATAGTAAATCATTAAAGACACGTGTAAAACAACACCAATACAACGTAAGTAGACAGGAAAAAAGTAGTGCCTTATTCTTGCATATAAAAAATGAAAATCATCATATTGATTGGACAGGAGCTAAATTTATTACCTATGAAAAATCAATGTTGCTAAGAAATATTATTGGATCGTCTCTAATTAAATTTAATTAAATATTATAAACATTAGTAACGGTCTCTTCAAACTTGATACTTTCGTTACGAGGGCAATAGACTCTTCTAAGAGGATAGTTTTTTACTCTTTCTTACTGTACTCCTTTGTTTCCCCAAACATCCGTTTCTGGACATTAGTCCTTTCCTGCGCGTTCACCCTTTTAAAAAACCACTCTTCCCTCCCACTCTTCTCAATCCCCCACCAGATGTTTTCTGCATCTAGTGTTCAGTTGGGTTTTTGACTCTGACGAAGACCACTTGTTACGGTTGAAAGATCTTAGTCTTGTTTTCCCACTTCATATTGTGGTTTGATCATTTAGTGTATTGCACTTCATTCAGTTAGTAAAACCGTAGTATAGTTACAGCAACAGTGGTAACAACTAATCTATTTAACTGTAGCAACAGTTGAATTTAAGCTTTCTAACTTCATGAATTCTATAGTTTGTTTAAAAATAAACTTTTATTTAATTTTTGAATAGTTACCTAGTAACTTTTACGATACAGCTAACATTCTAATACTACCTTTTTTTGTTTATAATTTTTTCTTTTGCAAATGTTTAACATGAAGGTTTTTATAAAATGAATTCAAATAGATAAAATTTGTTTAAAGGTCAATAATCGAATAATTAAAAATTAGTTGACAAGCTTAGTTTTGAATCAATCTGACACACCAGCGAAAAATATAAATTCATTGAACGGAGAAAATCAATAAAGTAACTAATTATTAATTACTAGGAGAATTATTTTCTTTTAGATTGATTTAAAATTGTTCTTATGATCAGGTTTGTGGAGTCGGAGTCGGAGTTGGGAATATTTTTGACCTGGAGGAGTCGGAAGAAATCAACCGACTCCGACTTCGACTCCTCACCTAGTTATTACTTGTGTACATGAAAATGAGATAAAATGTTAAAACATGATTAATTAATCCAAGTAGAATTTTTTCTACTTCAAGTAGAAGGACATTGGACATTTGATGGTAGAACACAAAATGTCTAGTTTAATACAAAATATATGGTCTTGCTTGTTCAGTGTTTACTTTGTTATAAGTAAATGTAATATCAAACTTCTTCGTAATTTAATTTGGTATTTACACATAATATAAATGCTTAAATAGAAGAGTTTATTAGTCTTTCATTCCTTGCGGTCGACTCAGTCAAGGACCTAGTCTATAATGAGGTTGCTAGTTCGGCTATGACCTATGGATACTCCGTCTGGTTTAGAGCTGTACCAAAGCTACAAAGTACTAATTCTTATTATTAGCCACCTGTCATCTGTTTTTTAATAATAAAAATATGAGTCGGAGTCGGTACTGGAGTTGGAGTCGGCTGTTACAAAATACAGGAGTCGGAGTCGGCCATAATAGGTCCGACTCCACAGCCCTGCTTATCATATTTAATAAATATGAAAAGTATATTAAATAAAAATTTGGGTTGTACTTTTTAATGTTTTCTATTATTTCGATTTATTTGAAAACACATGATTTATAAGTAACGTATTTTTTAAAAATATTGTGTAATTAATATTGAATGAGATGCAGGCTATCAGTGAATCGTTGTAAAAAAGAATAATAAAAATCTGAAGTGGCCCACACTCATCTTTACTTGAAGCAACCAACTCGTTGACAGTTAAGTGAGTTTTGATTTTATCTTAATGTAGCTATATTCATTTTCTTGATTTCTCAAAAGTTGTAAGCTATGATTTAAAAGAATATATTTTGTTATGATTCAACTGAGAGCCTGAGTCTCACAGGACTCCTGCTGAACGCTGCTACATATAGATTTGTTCTTGTGCCTCTTTCTATTGTTTAGTTCTTTTTGAACTTTAAAATCGTCCTCAGAAAACCATCTCTCACTTCTATTGGTTTTAGGTATCATTTGAGAAAAATCTTTCTCTCAAAAGAAATTGCATCGAATTCACAATGAATGTGACCAAACTGGGGTTTGTCGCTTTTTGGAGAAAATTATGAAATTCGAAAACCGGTTTTTTAGTAGAAAATATCGGTTTTCAATGTATGAATAACAGTTAAAAAAAATTTGAAAATGACAAATGTAGCCAAATATACCAGATTGATGAAAACACTGTTGCAAGCGGTTTGGTTCTTGGAATCATATCGGTCCGATTTAATAATATAGTTATAAAATAATATGGTTATTATAAAAATATGATAATACATTGTTTTTATTTATTCGAACCCTTTGCTGAGTAACTCGTTTCACTATTATAAAAATATTTACATCTTTACATGTGAAAATTATACATAAACAACGAATAATTGTTTTTAAAGTTCTTTAATCCTGGTCAACTATTATTTCTTTGTTCTACTAAATTGCATAAAAAAATTTACTATCAATAAAATTGAACAGTAAATAATTTCAGTCAAAAACTACTTTTAACTCTAAAATTTTATAAAAATTCGAAACCGGTTTACTAAAATGTCGGTTTGGACCAGACGTCCAAAAATCTGTTGGATACAGAGTCCGCATTGTTTGTATAATGTCAGTTTTTGCTTGCATGTGTGCTAGAATCTTATACGTACACTCTTAGTGAAGAAGAATCACAGATTAGCTCAACAGTAAGACAGTTAAAGATAAAGGCTGTAAGTATTAAAATTATAAAATCCTTTCACTTGGTCCATTTCGCGTGTTTTATGTACTGATACTATGTCAAATGAATTTTGAGATTCGAAAAATGTAGTCCATAATGTAAGGTAGGGTCGGCAGCATTGCTTACTTACCTCGTAATACAAAAATACTGTTCAATACTTTATCATTCAACAAACTTTAAGTTATTTCTTAAGTACATGTCTAGGAAAAGGCTTTCCAACTATATTTTACAAAGCTGAAATAAATTTAACAAAACGAATCCTTTGACTACAAACTATCTTGAATGCCCTTAGAATTTCATAATTTTTTGTAACATTTTTGGTGATATTTTTAACTGCTGAGTCATATGTGTTTATTGTTACAACTCTACATATACCTTGTCTTCAAGCAAAGAGAAGGAGTGGGCATTAGGACCACGTAGTTTTGCGAGAAGGAGTGTAGGGAGTTTTGTTTTTTATTAATTATGTCGTGAAGTAAAGTACATTACACAAAGCTTGTGTTATAAGAACTCAACTTATCTCTGAATCGGTTTCACTTTAAAATTCTTGTCAATGTTGAAATCAAATTCTTTGCCTTTCTTATTGAACTTTCATTAAATACAAATCAAATACTTTTGTTTGCATGTCAAATTAGTCTCTAAGTTTAGTAATGTAAAATAGTATTTAAATCCTATCTTTTCATATAGAATATTTCCTATCCATTTGCAATCAAAACATGTATAAAATGTGAAATTTGTTGAAAAAAAGGTTTAATAGCATTTAGAATGGTTTTATGTCAAAGTCTGAGACAAATAATTGAATTTCAAGCTCTGGAGTGACGCAGTGGATTTAACGGAGCCTTTTACTTTTAAGGGATTATTCCCTGTATATGCGAAAGCTTTCAAGGCTGCTGTTGGATCTGTCTCATATTCCAAGAGATATTTTAAATAGGTTTTTCAATATTGTTTCCAGAAAATCTAAACTTTCTATATTAGTGTCATAATTAAGTGTAAAATTTAGCATTATATGATTCATTATAAGAATTAAACATTTCCCACGAGCTTTATTTCAATTTATTTCCTATAAATATTCAAAACACCGATGTTTTTTCAATTCCACTCATGTCTTCCTGTTTTTCGACTGGTAAATTTTAATATTTACCTTTTCTTTTCGACGAAGAGTAATTGTTGTCAAATCTGCAATATCTGAAAAGCAACTGCTTTCTAAATTTTTCATTATTCAGAGAAGTTGGAAAGACTGTTCTCGCAATAACCTTCAAAATCAAGCAGAGTTTCAAATTTCATATCCCAATAGCATTTACTAAATGAAATCAACAGCTAACTTTATTACAAACTGACAATTTTTAATCAAGTTAGGTGGAGAACTGTGTGGATAATTGATGCAGAAATTCCCTCACTTGTTCGCCCTGCATATCAAGCTTGGTAGGAGGTGCTCTTTTTCATGTTTTCTTCTATGCTATTTCTCTCTTTTTTAACCAATTTGAAAATAGTAAAAACTTTATAATTGTTTTGAAACCTATTAATTTTTAAGTTATTTCTTTCACTGTATAAATATATTTCAAATAAAAAAATATCCTAAAGAGTTTAAAACTATATATATTTTATCTTCAAAAGGGACGAAGAGTATCTTTTTAGACTCTTTTTCGGGTAAATATGTAAGATATTTAATCCCCGTACTTAAAAACGTGGCAATGATGAA